>CM050429.1:16076961-16538055 GCA_027564155.1 Gymnocypris eckloni scoliostomus
GCTCGGCCAGCGAACTACATCAGTATATCTCTATTAAAATCTCGCTTCTGTTCCCGTGGCCCCGGTAACAATAAAACGAGATTAATAATTAATCATGTTCGAGCTAGGTTGCGTTATCTTTGGGCAAAATAAGGATGAAAATACTTAAAATCACATTCCAGAGACACTTGTTTATAAAATGGAAAAGGTTTATTCGTGATATTGCTATTCTAACATAAATGGATTACCTAATAAAGCATAGACATACACACACATACGAGAGTTTTGAGGTTAACTGTTGAAAGAAACCCATTCTTTCGATTGCATAACTTAACTAACCAGGAAAAGATCACGAACAAATCTTTGCTTTGTTACTGCATTCAGATCGAATTTACCAGTTCGCTTTGTTTGTTATACTTGCTGTCTGTTGTTGAAGTGAAGCAGGCTGTTGCTTTTGGTTTCGCTTTCCCGCGTGAGTTCAGTTCTTTGTTTCGGAGGCCACGTGGGTGGTTCGGGCTCCTTCGGTTGCTCGTGTGGAGACTTGAGACGGCGCTGCGTGACGTCACCGGAAAGCTCTCCTCTGCAATCGCCGAATTCGTGGCTCCGTTACGGCTTTGGCACAGTCTTAGACCCTCCGATGGTTGGTTCCGAGGTGAGAGTCCAGCGGACCGGCGCAGCGTTGGGCGAGCGCAGCGGGAAGCGAGCTTCACGAGTTCCACAGTTCAAGAGAGTCAAGAGTGAAGAGAGAGCGGCGCGCCGCTGTCGTTTTAAACAGTCCGTTTTGGACATCCCCAAAGGCGGCTGGTCCAATCAGAGCGTCCGGGCGGAGCGGAGCCGCCTGCAAGGCATTTTTCATGGAGAAAAGAATAACTTGATTTCTGTCTTAAAACTCTTACCAGGTTTACACATTTATAATATCACCACATTCGTTATCGTACTGATTCATACATTTTGCAACCATTCATAAAAGTCTAAACACTGCAGCCTACACATTCCAGGTTAAAGCACGATTAGAAATCAGCCCACGCTTTTCCTAAATAATTCATATTCCACAAGCATATGAGAGAAAGAGTACACACATTAATATCCATATATTTCTTTCTTTAGATATCCTCTGGAATGTAGCCCAAAGCCATTAGTGCCTGTGGGAGACCGTACCTAGGTCAGATCACCATCTCGCTCTCTCCAGAGGGGGTTTTAGAGGGCTGATTCTTTCGGTGTGACGTGTAGACAGTTGAATTCCTGCCGATATACGTTACATATCCCCCTTGGGCTTGGTGATGTTCCCTGATGGAACCTCGTCAAGGCCCTGGAACAAGAGGCAGGAAGAACAGGCACATACAAGACACAAACATCATTCCTATCACTGACTGGAGCCTGGTACAGGGTAATTTGGGAAGGAACAGGTTAGAAACTTGAGAAGACATAGGGATGCATTGTTTATCATTATTGACAATTGGGTCATTTTGACTGTTTTAATTGTCAGGGGCTCGACGAGGCGGTATAGGCATGATCTCAGTCAGGTTGTTCAAATTCTCGGGTTCGGGTTCTAGGTCGGGATTACCACGCCGAAAACAGGCGAGGGACGCCTGACGTGCATTTGTTGAGAGACTCTTGACGACGCTCACTCGCTTGTGTAGGAGGAAGGCCAGTGTCAAAGTCACAACATATCCTACGATAGTAGAGATACAAAGCGCCGTGTCAGCGGCAGACCAGGACCGAATAATTGGCGCGCGGGCGGAAGGCGAGCGATAGCTTCTAGCGCTGTCAGCCGGTGTCAATTCAATAAGAGATTTCGATTTCAACCTGATATTCATCGTCGGTGAGGTGATACAATGCTAACTCGTCAATATGGAGGATCTCGCCCTTCGGGACAGTGATCCATAACGTTTGGTTGGGCAAATTAATGCGCGTGGCGTGTCGTGTTAATCGCCTGTGAGGGTGGCTGTTCGTGCTGGGGTGTTGACCAGCCAACGGTTTCTGATGATTTCGCTTGCGTTACCTCAACTTGAGAACGTGGTGTTGCTTTCGGGGCAGCTAGTGTCGGGTTTAATGGATTCTAAACCGCAGATGCCCTTGGTATTATCGACGCAGAGTTTACTCGGTAGGGGAGTGAATGTCCTAAGTGAGCGTGCCCATCTTTGAGTTTGGGGCCAGATACAACTGCTCGTTGTTCTCGTAATACGCAGCGACTTTAGGAGTTTGGATTTTGACATAGGTTTTCCTTGCCGTAATCCCACATTCACAACGCCTTTGAGCCGGTAAACATTATTAACGCCGATAATGGGCAAACTGAAAAGACAACTAAATCACCTGTTTCCGGGTTTGCGTATGGGAATAGCGCTACCGGGAAAGGCGAGATGGGTTTGGATGAGACTAGCGGGGCCCGCAGTGGCCGGGTTACAACGCTTTGAACAAGGCTAAGAGGTATCGTAGCACGGAATCCTATTCATGGCTACGTTGTCAATCGAGGAACTTACATCGTGTATCATGTCGTTCATGATTTTGGCGGGTGGCCTCGATCGGTCGACAGCGGTTCTCACAGTGAGTTACAGCGACTTTACTGACGGAAGTCGATCTCAATTTCAGGACCTGGATTCAAGGTTTGGTTAAGGGGTTCAAAGTGAAAGAGAGGAAAGGAAACACAAAGTGAGACACGCGATAAAGAAACCAAACGATAAAGTAAATTAAAAAAAAAAAAAAAAAAAAATTTTAAAACTAAAAAAAAATTAATAAAAAAAATTATATAATAATGAAAAAAAAAAAAATTGAGAGTAACTCCTCTCTACTAGATTGGTCCTAGCAGTGCTGCGGAGGAGAGAATATGGGTTGTGTCTAAGCATGGTTGCTATATGTTTTCCTAAAATGACAATAATTATGCTTGTGTGGTGCATATGGTTGTCGGTCTGTGTCAGTGGGTCGGATCTTCCCCTTTTCCTGTCGTGGTTTGGATTTGCCGGTTGGCATTGGCAACCCATCATGGTGCATCGTGTGCGTGTGTCCATGTACTCCCCTCTGGCCGTGAGGTACTACGAGCTGTGGCGCAGTGAGTGGCTCAGGGACATACGTGGACACCGTCTTGCAGATGCAGCATGTAGTCGACAGAGTGGAGCTTGCGGAGCTCGGAGGATGTGTTATCATGGTTTTGACATGTGAGCTGTCATGGTTCGTAGTGGACGAATCCGCATGTGAGGGTGAGGAGATCGTCAGCAGCGAACTGAGGTGGTATGGTAATGCAGGAGGGCAGGTGTGCTCGCCAGTGGCGTGCTGGCGGCGGGTTACTGCTGCCACTGTAGGGTTGGGTGGGAGGGCATGAAAGGTCCAGGACTCTTCATGTGATGCACCTGCTGTGGTGAGGGCATCGTTTTGGTCATTTGAGGGGCTGGAGTTTGGGAGGAAACGTTTGGGATGTCAGACCTGATCTGGTGTTCTCCGGAGGAATGGCAGGTGACTGAGACAGCACTTTCAGGAACTTGGAGTTTCATCAGCAGGTGTTTGTTGGACGCTGCTGTGATTTGGAGTATTGGGTGTTGAGTTAGTGTTTAACTCTGTTGCTGGGTTTTCAGGTGGGGTTTCATGTCCATCTGAAGTCAGGGTGTTTACTGTTCTCTGAGAGTGGGGTGAAACAGTGTGCTGTTTTCTGGGGCTGATTTGTTCAGCTTGTCACTGCCGTTCCGCCTGACAGCTAGTCAGGCTGACTCTGGTTCGCCTTCCTTTTCCCACTGATTCTCATGAGACCACTTCTCCCAGTGTCGCCCAGGTGAGCGTTGACGCCCACGCGTCCATCCCATCGGTCATACCTCTGTTCAGGTCGGGTGTCAGCGTGTGAGTCTCGTTCTCTGTTGGACGGGGTGCATTCCATTCTCTGTGTGGTGGCTTAGCTGTCTTGGCGTTGGGTGCCCTAGAGCCAGTTCATGGTGTTGCGTGTTGAAATCAAGAACTGCTGGGGTTTTGCGCTCTTTTCTGAGGCCATCTTTTGTTTGTAGTAGGCCTTTTGCACCAAGTCTCGCAACTGCTGAGTGTTCATCGTCGTGGACATGCGAGAACGCCAAGATGGTGGCTTATGCCAGGATGAAGATTCCTGAGGAAGAGAGTTTTAAAGTTCAGTTCATCTTCCATGTCAGAATCATTGCGAGTTCCAAAATATGCTTGTCTGAGTCGACTATAGTAAGCTTGAGGAGTGTCGTGACGCCCTTGTCTCGTCTCCAGGGCAGCCACTAAGCCTTGATCGGACTCAGGGTCGGCGAACTCTTTAATAAGGGCTTTTCGCAGCCGTTGATAATCAGTCTTTGTGTTAACAGGCTGCCGGTCCAGGAAGCTGCGTACTTCAGGACTGGATGTCGTTCGGAGTAAATAGAGTTTATCTTTGTCCGTAACGTTAGGTCGCATTTCCAGATGGAAATCAATATCTTGCAGATACGCTTGGACCTTTTGGCTGTTTGGCACGCTGGGGTTGAATTTGCCAACGCTTCGGGCGAGCTTGTCAAGGTCTTTTAGGTCCAAGTTGTGCGACGATCTGCGGCTGGCTGCAGCAGATTCTTCTGGTTCTGTCGTGATATAAAGTTCTTCAGACGGCGCTGGTGACTGTTTTAACACCACCCCCTCTGTCTTATGTTCACGTGTCAGTCCAGGCACAGGTGACTTGGTCCTGCTTGGCAGGGGTGCGGTTGGTGCACGCCTGTCCTTGACGGCTCCTGGCGAGTTCGTAAGCTGCTTGAGTTCCTCTTGGAAACTTTCAGACTCCTCTGTGACGTAGTCGAGCTGTTGTGTTAGGCGGCTGATCTCGCTTGATTCAGCCAAATGAGCTTCGAGGGCCTTGATTCTGCTGTTTTTGTCCCTGAAGTCAGTCTTTGCCTTCTAGTAGCTTCTCTGCATACTGTAGCTTGTCTGCACAATCAGCGAAGTCCTCTTTGAGTTGCTGCATTTCGTGGCTGGTAGCTTCTAGAGTTTCTTTAGCCTGTTGATCTCCTCATCGGCGCTTGCTCCACCTCATCGGTCCCTTCCGCCGTACCTGAGCTTCACGTTCCAGCTGCTCTATGCGCGCCAGCGCTTGTCAGCTCCTGCTGGCGCAGCGGCGTGCTTGTCGCTCAGTTTGAGGGTGGCGATGAGTGTGTGTGACTTAAGCTTGAGGTGATCTTGGCTAATTCTTTGTGATTGTAGTTTTGACTTGGGTCTTGTCTCATGATGCTTGTGATGTTGTCATCTAGTTGGTCCTGTGTCTGATGTTGGAGTGCTTCAGCAGCTTTAGGGAGGATGCTGTTTGTTGTAGCACTTAGCCACATTTCCAGTCCTTCCCAGTGACCGACATGTTCTGTTTTGTGAGACATGTTCTGGCGGTGATGGGGATCTTGGACCGAACTGACACAGACCTTGGATGGGAAACAAAGCAAAACAAAAACACAAACAAAACAACAGGGTGTAAATGTGCACAGTGTAGTGTATGCTAGTGTTGAGTGTGATTCTGTTTCTGTGGTCCTCTGTGGTGGGGTGCGTGTAATTTGCAGCTTCATGAGAAATTGAGCACGTAGAGGCAGCACTGTTGGGAAACAGAAAGAAAAGCACACTAACAGCTGGAAGCAGAGAAAGTCACACACACACAGAATGGTACACAAGGACAATAACACTAAACAGTCTCTCTTTTAATAGCAGATTTTCTTCTTTCGCTGTTAAGTCTGATTTAGAAGGACGCTTCTAATCAGAGGATTGTAGGCGAGTTTTTTCTTTGTAATAAGACTGTTATTGCTATTTCAATTTTCTCCTTGATGGAGGAAAATAACAGCAATGACAGTACTTGTCCCTTAATGGCAGGATTTTACACCGCAACGCTGGTCAGCGTGTCACGCGTGTTAAAAATTTTTGCCGATGTCTATCTTCTCATTGCACCTGCTTTAACCTGGGAGAATAGGATTTCACAATAGAGGGTAAATGATAAACAGTTTGAATGTGGTTCTCAAGTTTCATACACATCTGTTCAATTGTGACATTTCGCTCTATTCGTGATCTTCCCCTGGCCAAGTCTTAAGCAAACAAGTCAAATTAGAAGTTAGTAACAGGGAGAAAAGAAAAGAGAAATTAAGATTTATTCCCAAGATTTAAAACTAATACGTTAGCACAAGGTGGTGCTGTTGAGTCGCTATGCTAAGGTTACGTTTTATGCTCCAGATTGGTGAGAAGTGACTTTGACTGTATGGTGTCACTGTCACTTCTCCAACACAACACTAGGGGGGAGCACTATCTACTCTCAGGCCTAAGTAAAGAGGACTTTATATTATTATTAATTTTATTTGAGTTAATCAGATCACCTAAGGAAATGAAGTATGGCCTACAGATAGAGCCAGACTTGTGGTAAGTCTGAAATTATAATTAAAATTAGACTTTGTGGTTTCTAATTAAAATGTATGATGTTATAATTAAAATTAATAGGCTCACTTAGGATTAGAATTTACAAATGCAATCTGCAATTGAGTTGATAAACCAATATTGTTGCAAAATGTAAACAGGAAGTGTAATTAATTATTAAAATTAATTTACAGCTTCTAAATCACTAGTTTTGGATTCCCATAATAGTAATTAAAATAATTTCCAAACTTAAGCATTCCTCTCATTGTGTCATTAACATCAAAAAAAAAAATTAATAATAATAATTAATTAATCGGTATCCTACTTGTAAATGAAATTAAAATTTCTGGCCCTCTTGATAACTTAAGGTTTTATTGTAGTGGTCAAATTATAAGAGCGCTTATGGTTCATAAATGGATGCTGTTGTTGCTGGAAGCAGGAATTGAAAATTTATTAAATGAAATTAATTCAAAATTAATTTGTAATCAATTGTGACATTCACTAACAATTAAAAATTCCTAACAATAGCGCTTATCCATTGATGTGTTATGAAATCATAAAAGCCATTATAATTGAACTAAATCAAATCACCATATTATCAAAGTAATACTGAATTATCTTCTAATAACCCACCACTTATTAAGCTGGTCCCACAAAAGGTAAAAAGACTTTAATCAGCTGTTATATTAAACCAACCTGTGAAATTGTTAACACTGATGATTGGGAAACATTAACACAGCCAACTTAAAACGTACGTTAGTCTTTTAAATGAGAGAGAGAGAGAGAGAGAGAAAGGGAAAACGTGAGTGGCTTTTTCACACACACCCACTGCATTCAAGCTTTAAATGCTATGTGCTAATCTAAGGCTACCGCATTGCATTTGCTACGCATGGCTAAAACTTCTTTGTTTCAGTTAGCTTATATGCGCTATTCATACTTGGCTAAATCTCCACGTGGCTAAACTGGTCGCTATGGCAACTCAGTGCCTATAGGAAAAAGGGAAAATGTGCTCAGATTAACGCTTCAGATTAACCAAGCATTGGTTCAGACTTGAATCTTTCTATAGCACATATAATCTCACTCATTTAGGGCGAGATAAATTTATCTACGGGTTACTTATAAACCAACAAAGCCTCAGCGGCTATTATGTGAATATTTGTCTGTTTAGACCGCACATAACAAAACAAACAATTAAATCGATTGCAAAATTTCTTCTCCTTTCTCAAAACGAATGGTCACTCCTTTGTCTGCGTTGCCTGAATCTCACTCGTGAAATTAAAATGGCTGAGAATTACTTAAATAGCTACTTTAATATTCCTACAGCGGAGAATATTATAGCTGAGTTTGAAAGTGGGAACACGCACTAACAAATCAGAACTATACAGGCCTTAAGAGAGCTCAACAGCGAGGGACACGCCTGTTCGCCTCTCATGCGCTTTAGAGCGACTTTATTAATTATTTACTGCAGTTTCATTTCTTGAACTCGAGTTAACAGTTACCATCTTTCATTCAACCTCACTGTGTTTCACAAACAAGAATGCAATATCACAAATAACCGTTTGTTTCTCTATATTTACTCAATTCTTCCGGATAAAAGTGAGAAATATTTCTATTGTCTCTGGTTTGATTTATCAGATTTAAATCTTTAATTGCCCGCTTTTATCCTCCACCATTATGTAGTAAAAAATACAGTTTAATATGGAGCTATTGTTTCAGCTCCGAATTAGTTATTAAATATTTAATATGCTTGATTAAAGCCCTATTAATATTTAACTTACAGTTTATACTTTGAGTGCTCGGCCAGCTAAAACTACATCAGTATATCTCTATTAAAATCTCGCTTCTGTTCCCGTGGCCCCGGTAACAATAAAAACGAGATTAATAATTAATCATGTTCGAGCTAGGTTGCGTTATCTTTGGGCAAAATAAGGATGAAAATACTTAAAATCACATTCCAGAGACACTTGTTTATAAAATGGAAAAGGTTTATTCGTGATATTGCTATTCTAACATAAATGGATTACCTAATAAAGCATAGACATACACACACATACGAGAGTTTTGAGGTTAACTGTTGAAAGAAATCCATTCTTTCGATTGCATAACTTAACTAACCAGGAAAAAAGATCACGAACAAATCTTATGCTTTGTTACTGCATTCAGATCGAATTTACCAGTTTAGTGTTTGTTATACTTGCTGTCTGTTGTTGAAGTGAAGCAGGCTGTTGCTTTTGGTTTCGTTTTCCCGTGAGTTCAGTTCTTTGTCCTCGGAGGCCACGTGGGTGGTTCGCTCCTTCGGTTGCTCTCGTGTGGAGACTTGACGGCTGCGTGGCGTCACCGGGAAAGCTCTCCTCTGCAATCGTCGAATTCGTGGCTCCGTTACGGCTTTGGCACAGTCTTAGACCCCTCCGATGGTTGGTTCCGGTGAGCGTCCAGCGGACCGGCGCTGGTTGGGCGTAACCGGCGAGTTCCACAGTTCAAGAGAGTCAAGAGAGAGAGAGAGGCGGCTCCGCGCGTCTTTTAAACAGTCCGTTTTTGGACATCCCCAAAGGCGGCTGGTCCAATCAGATTGTCGACGGGCGGAGCCCGCCTGCCATGGCTTTTCATGGAGAAAAGAATAACTTGATTTCTGTCTTAAAACTCTTACCAGGTTTACACATTTATAATATCACCACATTCGTTATCGTACTGATTCATACATTTTTGCAACCATTCATAAAAGTCTAAACACTGCAGCCTACACATTCCAGGTTAAAGCACGATTAGAAATCAGCCCACGTTTTCCTAATAACTCACATTCCACAAGCATATGAGAAAGAGTACACATTAATATCCATATATTTCTTTGTGGATGCTTTGAAAGTCATGAAACGAACGAATGTCTTTAGGAAACGTTGTCGCTACATTCCTTTGTTCCATAATAGGAAGAAAGCGCTTTTGCGCTGAGGCGGAGGAGGGGCTTTAGATATCCTCTAGGAATGTAGCCCAAAGCCATTAGTGCCTGTAGGAGACCGTACCCTAGGTCAGATCACCATCTCGCTCTCTCCAGAGGGGGGGGTTTTAGAGAGACGCTGATTCTTTCGGTGACGTGTAGACAGTTGAATTCCTGCCGATATACGTTACAACCACTATCAAGATAAGTAATGAACAAAACATAAGTAAGGAAATTTTTCAAAATCAAGTCCCACTCAAAATATATTTTTTAACATTGTATAGTTTGCATCAGATTACGGAAGTAAAATGGGTCATGCGTTAGTTTGGGTATCAGTTATCACTATTAACTAATAATTATGACTTTTTTCCTAAATGAACTCCTAATTTGCTGCTTAATAATAGCTAGAAAGGTAGTATGGTAGGTATGGAGTAGAATTAAGGAATCTAATAGCAGAATTATGAATGCATTAATATAAGTTATAATATAACATATGCTTTATAAGTAATAATACAGTCAATATGCTAGTAATATGCATGCTATTAAGTAGCTAGTTAATAGTGAAAATTGGTCCCTATAAACTAAAGTGTTACTTGTGAGCAGCCATTCGTCTTTATTCCTTGATTGACTTTATTGCCTTTGGCAGAACCTTTCACATCTGTTGCTTTCCAGTAATATTCAATACCGGCTTCTTTCCCAATCCAGTTTTTCATCTTTTAGCAATTTTTCAACCTTTTGTCATTTTGCACTCTTACCTGGCAATTGAATGATCTGATCTGCCTTCATTTGTTCCATTATCTCATTCTGCCATAACTCATACTGCATATGTCCTACCAAGGGTCTGTGTTTAATTTATCTCAAGCTGAATAATGCTAAAGTTTCCTCAAGCTGAATGTAATGTATAAAAAAAACATATGCTTTGGATCGTCAAAATGTCCTTCTCTAAGCATTATTTTTTATTTGTATCGCCCTATCCCATTTTCACCACTACAGTTGTGTCCACCTTCTCACTGTAGTGCATCATTGTTGTTTGGCTGGCCTTACTGTAAACCCAAGGACTGGGCTCTGGTCTCTCTCGCTTTCTCTTGCTTGCCTGCAAGGCTCAAACCAGCTCTGGAAAGTTTTCCTCAGTCTTAATCCTGGCAGTCATTCCACTCTATGTACGTGTTTATGAAGTCCTGACAAAATCCTTCCTCTTCAGCCTCTCCCTCTCTCCTTCACTTCCCCTCTTTCTCCCTCTGGGGCTCCACTTGCAGAGATTTAATTTCAACTCTCCTGTCGAAAGAGAAAGATTCTAGTACTTTCTAGGGACAGAAACTGGACTGTTATGAAACTCGTGTTTCTGCAGACTGTATGTTTTAAAGTTTCAATAATTATTGTGGGTTATATACAAGTTAGACCCCATGCATGATCACATCCACGATCAAAATATAATTTTGTATTGTTTTGTTTCAGTACGTAATAGCCATGTGGGCATTGATACACTATTGTCATCCTGAAAGTTGACAAAGTTCTCTGTTAGCATATATATGCATTCAAGATCTACAGTCTTTCTCTTC
Organism: Gymnocypris eckloni scoliostomus; assembly: GCA_027564155.1. NCBI lineage: Eukaryota > Metazoa > Chordata > Actinopteri > Cypriniformes > Cyprinidae > Gymnocypris > Gymnocypris eckloni. The sequence goes on from CM050429.1 coordinate 16,087,771, forward strand.
TGGGAAAGTGGACTGAACTATGAATGACTCATCTTGCACGTGTGGGTGTGTCCAGACTATTTACCAATCAGATCTCTAGGATGAGAATGTCCCTCTCACTAATACCACTTGCCTTTGACTAACAATAGCTAATCCTTGTTAATTACTGATATGTAATAAAAAAAAAATCAAAATGTTTTTTATGTTTCAATATGAAATACAGTGCGGAAAACTGTGTTGAACTCTGTTGGTGCCAATTCATTTGGCTAACAAAGCTAGCTAATTAGGCAGTTACAACATGGGAAGTCCTTGAAAATTATGAAAAAAAAAAACTATGAGGTAAATGAAAATATGATTTATACTACATCACCAACTGGCTTAAGAGATATGCCACCATGCACTTAATGTCCAATATAAAACCTGGATCCTGACGTAAAACCATTTGAGTTCAGTTAATATGTAATTGCATTACTGTTCATGCATTTTTACATAAATGAGTCATAATTAAGCTCAAGATGCATATAGCCTAGAATTTTGGGTTTTTTGATCAATTGACTTCATGAGAAGCTGTGGTGTGCCATGTGACAGAGCTGTGAAATATATTTTGAGGAAAGGTTTGTGAAGATTAGAAGGCTCTCTGCTGAATATGTTCATGCAATACAGTTTAGCTGCCCTTGTGGCAAAAATATGTATGGAGATGGATTATTGTAAACCTTAAAATGGAAACGTGTGGTTTCTGAGATGAAGCTCTCATGGCCACAGTTTAGACCACTGTTAACTATGTTTTGGAGATGACTTGGCCTTGACTTGGCAGGAGATCGTTTCACCCTCATTAGATTTTAGATCCAGATACTGAGAATCCACTGTGCCAAGTAATAGTGTTTAGAAAGCGAAATTTGATCAAATGTTACAGCTCTGGCCACAGCTGAAATTATGTGATTCATAAAACCTTTGGTAGGTATTTTACTGCTTTCATTAACATATGAAATCACAATGTAAATCACAAGGTTTTGTGAAAATGTATGTTTGTTTAGCATTTCATTCCCCATTGGCTGCATGTCATAATATCTGAAATCATGTGGAACAGCTCCACGAGCCGCAATGGATTGGATGCAAGATTAAACCTCAAGGACTTCTGGACTGTCTTATTTTTTAAAAGGCACACTTGAGCAATGAGGATAAGAACACTGGAGCTTTTTGTAACCAAGTCTGTTTGATGCCAGAGCTTGGTTCGTTTGGTTGGTGTCAAAGTATTTTTCCAAACTCTGATATACACCAGTGAAACTAGACAGAGTCTTCTTGAAAAGATAGCATAGGGGTTGGTTCATGTAAATTCTGAATCGTAAGTATGAAAGCTATTGTCCTAAACTGAACCCCTATTTTTTTTTTCGGGAATTAAGCCACATGACATTTTCTAACCTAAATAGCTAACAAACAAATTTCCTTGCCATAAAAATGTTAAGTGGGTCTTGAACTTTGCTGCGTTCAAGTTATGTTGATGAAATTTATGAACTGAGCATGAATGTGGGAAACAAGCAGAAAACTAATGGTAAACTTTTGTTCTTTTTTTTTTTACAGTACAAATGTCTCAGGTTACGTATGTAACCATGGTTCCCAGTGAGAGCGAGACAGAGGGTCGCTACGGGCGCCGCCCTCAGCGTGACTCGGTCTGAAGATACATATGAAAAACACCTACGGCGACAGCCAGCGTCACTACGGCGTGCCACAAGTGTGCCGGGCAAAAACATCATCATCGCTGAGCCCAGCTGCGAAGCATGAAGCCCAGGGGCTGGGTGGTTACCCCACTGGGGAACCATGGTTATACGTAACCTGGCGTTCCCCTTCATGGGAACTCGAACTGGCGTCCCTAGTCGCTACGGGAACGTTATACCCACTTCACCATGCTGAGGGGAATGCAAGCCAATTTCTCAAAAAGGCGAGCACCAAGCCAGCTCTACCCGGAGTTGCCCCTGGGGACGGCTGATGGCTGTCAGTGATATTATCCGCCAAAGGCCCGAGCTGCATACCCTAGTACTTACCTGTTCTAGGTGCCGGGATTACCGGGCCTAGGGTAGAGCTCAAAGTCTTGGAATCAGAAAAGATTCCTTTAAGGGGATATGGCCAGGCACCTGGCTCACTAGGTCCTGGCCGATCACTCAGGGTTACCACTTGCTCTCAAGCTTACCGAGGGAACTGTCTCAACAGACCTCTTGGTAGCGTACACCCCTTTCTTTTCCCTTTTTTTTATTTTTGGACCCATTATATGGGACAGGGACAGGGAGCGGGGCCCAAGGCACAAGCCGGGCTTTAACCAACTCAAAAAGGGGCAAGCTGTTGTGCGTAACCCTACCCTTTCGGGATTTTAGAAAGAGCAACGCAGAACCTTGATGTGCGGACTTACCACTGAGTGGATTTTAGAAAGTGCCCAAAGTCTCGTGTGCACTTAGAAAAACGTTCACTTATTAGAAGAACTACTCTATTCCTCGGTGAGAGGGAACTCAGGTGAGCTCAGAAGGGAGCGGCAAGCTCATAGATGACCCTCTGGTTGAGGGGAGCAATGCTGGCTCGACCAACAAGGCGGCGAACTATCACAGAGATCACAGAGCTCGGGAGGCGGAGAACTCATTCCTCAGAATGAGAGGGAAACTCAGGCGCCCGCAGGGAGGCGGCATGCTCAAAGATGACCCTCTAATGAGGGGAGTAATGCTGGCTCTACTGAGCTCTCTGAGGAGGCGGAGAACTCATTCCTCAGAATGAGAAGGAACTCAGGCAGCTCAGCAGGAGCGGCATGCTCATAGATAACCCTCTATAGTGAGGGGAGCAATGCTAGCTCGACCAGCAAGGAGAGCGACCTATCACAGAGCTCTGAGGAGCGGAGAACTCATTCCTCAGAATGAGTGGGAACTCAGACGCCCGCAGGGAGGCGGCATGCTCAAAGGTGACCCTCCAACGAGGGGAGCAATGCTAGCTCTACCTATAACGAGCTCTGGAGAGTGGAGAACTCATTCCTCAGAATGAAAGACAAGACCGCTCAGAAGGGCGGCATACTCAGGTAACCCTCTTATCGTGAGGGGAGTAATGCTGGCTCTACCCTTGCAGTGGTGACCAGAATGACTGAAGATCCAGGAGGATCCGCAGAAACCTCCGAGGTGACTCACGTCCCAGACCATCAGTAAGGCAGTTCGAAAATACAGAACCTGCCTGAAATCATCATAGGTCCAGCCTGACTGTAGTTCTTAGGCTCCCACCTGACCTCGGTTCCGGTGGGGTAGATGGTGGTTTGCAGGGGAATTAAAGAGGGAAGCTAGGTCGATGGTAGAACCCTCCCGAGGGAGGGAGTAGATATTATTCACTCTGGTCCAGACGAAAGCCTCTTTGAGAACGCTTAGTCTGGATCACCTCCCTCAGGTCTTGCCTCTACCTCTCTTTGACCAGTACCTCCCTCTACCCCTACCCGCAGGCGGGAGGGGCACAGTCGAGCGACACTAGCCTTCTGCGCCCGCCTCTGGTCCTCAGACAAGGATGGACCAGGACCCCGCTTTGTTCGGGCTCGACCTGGACCTTCTCGGAATGAAGGTTTTGAAGGCAGGCGTGCCCTCGCCTCCCTAAACTTCTCGACCACCGTCTCGACGGAGGCACCGAAAAGCTGGGAGGGCGAGACTGGAGCGTCGAGAGCAGAAAGCCCTTCTCTTTCTTCTCGAGGTCTGCCAGATTCACCCACAGATGCCTCTCCGTTACCACCATGGCTGCCATAGACCTGCCCATAGCAGAGGCAGCCTGGCACGGAGGGCTAGATCTGTGGTGCGGCGCAGCTCGGCTACCTCGTCCAGGTGACAAGCCCTGACTATCCAGGTCCTTCAGCAGGTCCGCCTGGTACGCCTGAAGCACCGCCATGGTGTGCAACGAGGCGACTGCTTGACCTGACCTGCTGCGTCGCCCTGCCATTCAAGCGTGATGTAGCCTGAAGGGGCCCGGATGACAAGGAGGGAAACTTCAGAGAGGGTGTCTCCCCATAGAGATAGCTAGCTAGCGTCTCTTCTACAGGGGGCATCCTCTCATAGCCATTTTCACGCATCCTGCAATGTTAGCATAACTGTTACTGGAACTTGTGGATGCGAGCAGAACGGCTTTTTCCATTTCCTTCTCAACCTCCGTATGGAGATCAGGAAGAAATGGAAGGTTCACTTGAGCTGCGGTTTTATGGCCAAAGGCATCCGAGGCATCCTAGCGCCGCCATTTTGGTTCGCTCCAAGTCAAAGCCTTGCCGTGGCGCTGCTCCATAACATCCAGCAGCGCGGGGCAGGAGTCTTGAGAGAGTTCAGTCTCAACATCCTCCCTCTCAGACATCTCCTGCTCTTCCTGGGCATAACCCAGCAGAGCACTGCGCCGGATCAGATGATGTCAGAGAGATTACATCATCATAATCTAGCGGCTCGCTGTCTTCTTTGCCGACTCGTGTGAAAGGGAAAGCTCCCTTTCAAACTCATCGGCTAGATCCGCCCACGATTTCATTCCCTCCGTGCCTCGGCAGCGGTGGGGAATCCTGGAAGCAGGCCGCTTTTTCTCGAAAGAGGGACAGGCGAGGCGGAGCGCCCTCATAGGGAGCCGCTCACAATGCATAAACCGCCGCCTCAAAGACATCGCGTGCGTGCTCCATGCCCAAACAAAAGAGCGCAACAGTCGTGTGTCATCGGGTGTCAAATAACGAGGACACGGATCCACACACTTCCGAAACGCCTTGCTAGTGCTCGCCATAGTAGATAGGAAAACTGTACTCTTACCAGATTCACTTTGCGCTTCAAACAAATCAGTCAGTGAAGGCGAAAAAAGCTGATGAAAAGCTGATGATGTTTTCGCCCGGTGGCGTCATGGGCTGTGACGCTGGCGCCGCCAACAGGTGGTGTTTTTCATATGTATCTTCAGACCGAGTCACGCTGAGGCGTTCCCGTCCCCTAGGGGACGCAGTTCGAGTTCCCATGAAGGGGAACATGTATTGTTGCATGTACAATTACAATATAATATAAATCTCTAATAATCTGCATTGTTTATCATGATTTTTAAATGTTTTAATGAAGTTTCTTATGCTCACCAAGGCTAAAAAAATACTTAAAATAACTGCTTTTTTATTGTAATATATTTTAAAATGTCATGTATTCCTTTGATGTAAAGCTGAATTTTCAGCAGCATTACTCCAGTATTCAGTGTCACATGAAATTATTATAATATGCAGATTATAAAAAAAAAAAAAAAGTACTTAATTTTGACAAATAAAGTACATTGAACACTTGCTCTGACTAATGTAATTTAAACACACTTGGGTCCTCAATTAAAAAGTGCATATAATGAAATGTGAATGTAAAACAGTTTCCCAAATGTTCCTGTTAATGATTTATAAAATGTCTTTACACTCAAAAATGTTCCTGAAAACATTGCTCTTTATAAATTGTAATTCATCTTAAATTCAAGCGCAATATCAACTCCAGAATACCCACAAATATCTCTATATAGTTCAGAAAAAGTATGGCACTCATCCTCAATGGGCAAGAAAATCCAATCATATGAGAATTAGGCCCCTGATGTGTTAATTACGACTTCCCAACGCATATATTCCAACTTCCCAGGAAGACTCGAATGTGCACATTCATCGCATCCACTGCTAACTGTTGCTATGATAGTTGTTGACCTGAAAGAGAAATCTGTCTACAGTAATGCCCGCTAGACCACCCCTTGTGGCAGCGCTGAGAATGCAAGGTAAACATGTGCTGCATTATGAATTGTCGTCTGACACATTACTACTACACACAAGATCAAAATTAGCCAGAAGTGTTTTTGTTCACAAACTCGCCTTGGGTATGTTTCGACCTTAGTCTATCTCCCAATGCTGCCTTGATTGGCCTGTAAGTAAGATTGTAGCTCTAAAGAAGGAGGGAGCCTTCTGTGGTTTTCTCTCCTTCTGCTCTTTCCCAGAAAGATGAATCAGAGAGTGGTGACCGCTGAGTGGCCCAGGTTCCTTTCATCCTGCTCTTAAATCTCCTAGTGCGCTGAAGGGGGTCCAGGACTGCACCATCTCGGCTCCCCTGGAGGGGATAAAGCTGTTTAGAGAGTCCTTGCCCTAGATTTAAACACTACAGATTAAATTAGACTCATCGCTGTGATCATACCAGCAAATGCATTCATGAGCTTATTGAAATATTTTGTTTTCTTCTTCATGTCTGTTTAAAAAATTGCAATTACATTCATTAGTTTTGGAACTGTGGTCTAGCGGCTTCTCCAACATATTGTTTTCAGCTTGTGGCTTTATTTAAAAATGCAGCATAAAGTTTCATGAACTTTTTTCATGCGAAAGAGTTGACAGAGGACAAAATAAATATGGAGTTGGACACTATTCTGGAGAGCCACAGTAAAAAATCTTCATCGCTTCATCGCTGTCATACCTCTACATTAAATGATTAAAAAAAGATTTAATGTGATGTACTGTCTTTTAAAACTAATTGGAAAAGCCTATCTACTTTCCACATATCTGATAGTCATCAGTGGAAAAGTCTTGTTCCCCTCTTCCTCTATGTTCTTCTCTAGAGTTATGGGTGGATATTTTCCTGGTAATGGTGATTAATACTTTTCACTCTGTATTACATCCAGATCTGCCTGAAAACATGAACTGCAGACACGAACAATAGTCTGAAACAGATCTAGCTTTGCCTTACCCATCAGCTATTGTTCTAAGCCTAAATGAACCGCCCCTCACATCATTTGGACAAGCACCATAACCGTGAGCATGTCCTTTAAAATCCCAAAAGGAAAACGTCACACGACACCAGCCGCAGGAAATGACCAAACCCTGCATGCAGCTAAAAATAAGGCTCGTTGTTAGAGGAGAATAGGACCAGGAAGGCGGCAAAGTACAGCAAATATTATTCCTATTCAACCGCTGCTCCACCACAGCACTGTTTTGGGAGTGGAATGGAGGGAGAAAAAGAAAACCGAGGGGGCAGATGGGATAGAGAAGGGTGAAAAGAAAGGCCTTACATAGAGTGCTGGAAGTCTGACAAAACAAACTATGAGAAATAAGAAGGGGGAGTGAAAGGAAGAGGGCGGAAACGAGCGAAAGGAAGAAAAAGCTGCCTCGTTCACACTGACACAGCTGAAGACGCTGTAAAACCTCAAAAACCTGGAGAGCAATTGGGCAAATAAAAGTGACTTTAGACTGGAGAGCCCAGAAGATTGTCTGCTCACTCCTGCCGTTATGGGTTTCTCAGTGGCTTGGTTGAAATCGCTATTGTCAGAGAAGGAAAAAAACTGCAGAGCTGTAATATTGGCACGGGACCCACACCACAACCCCATCCCCCTCACCTCCCTTCCTCCCTGGCAAGCACGAGGCAGCCTGGCACGGTGCTGAGCCCAGCCAAGAATGGAGCTCTTCGCCGCCTCACGCAATGTGGTGCGCTGAAATTTCCTGCAGTAAAAGCCTGATTGGGAAGACAACCATTAAAAATGTGTAAAGCGAGAGCGCCAGGCACGGCAGCGTGCAAGAGAGAGGAGGTGCGGGACGGGGGAGCAATGAGAAGAAACCAAAAAACAAAACCGATTCCAAACGAATTTGACTGCTTACCCTACCGCTGTTCTTTCGCCTTTCCATTTCACATTATTTCCTCCCTGCTTTTTCTCAAACCCTGTTTTGATTTAAATTGTGGCAAAGCTCCCTCTCGCTCTGTTTCCCAAACCGAGAGCTATTTCCTGATTCACTCCCTCTTTTATATAATTATTCCACAGCCTTGCTTATTTCATTTTTTTTTTTGCACATTCTCACTTCAGAATGATGTCATGGCCTCCATAGGTTCGTTGTGGCTTGGCATTGGTCTGCAAAGGTCAAAGTTCAGCCGGAATTTGGGAGAATGTGGCAGAGAGAGATGAAGGGAGGGAGGGAGGGAGAGAGTTGGAGAGAGAGAAGCTGCCAAGTCAGTTCTGGTTCATTGAGAATTGCATGCATGGTTTTTCACTGCTCCAGCGCCCACAGTCATGTCCTCAAACAGCTACCTAGTAACAGTTGCTACTCAAATCTATAATACATCGGAGCAAACACAGAATGACATAATTTGGTAAGGATTCTGTTATTTCAAAAGTGACGTGACATACGACCCATACTTGGAATTAGTGCTCTGCATTTATCCCATCCTATGTTCACACATACAGCATTGAACACACATACACACACCGTGAACACACACCTGGAGCAGTTGGGGTTTGGTGCCTTGCTCAAGGGCACCTTGTTGTGGTATTGAGGGGGAAGAGAGCGCTGTACATTCACTCCCCCCACCTACAATTCCTGCCTGTCCGAGACTCGAACTCGCAACCTTTCAATCATGAGTCCGACTCTCTAACCATTAGGTCACGACTTCCCCAAAAACACTCATGTACTAGACATTGACAGCTAGAGATTTAATATATTCAGTTATTAAATTACAATATTGTTTAGCTGGACTGATATGATGATTGTTACTGAAGCTTATTTGTGCCTTAGAGAATAATAATAAAGTCATGTGCAACTTTATTTCTTAGAATTTTGACTTTTGTTTTAGCTCACAATGTGACTGTATATTGCAACTTTATATCTCACAACTGCAGCTTTATTTAAAAAAATCCACAACTTTATGTCTCACAGTATGACTATATCTTGGAATAGTGTTTTTATATCTTAAAATTGCACATTTTCATCTCTAAGAATTGAGGTGTTACATCTCAAAAAGTGATTATATCTCAAAATTGCAGCTTTATTTCCCAAAATATGTAACTGTATTTCTCAAAATGACTATATCATGCAATTACGACTTTAATTCTCAAAATTGCAGATTTGTTTCTCAAAATATGTGACTATACAGTAAAAATACCTTTAACAAATAGTAGTATACTTTGTTTATTTTATTAAGTATACTTAAGTAAGGTTCAAGTATATGTTTAAGTATACTTCATGTAGTAAGTTTACAAATATCAGTGTACTAGTAGTATACCTGTAGGTGTACTATTTCAATACTCCTTGGGACTAAAATGGCCTACATTCTAGTATATAAATGTATACTTTTAAGAACACATAACTATAATAGTATAATAGTAGTAAACTTTGAGTACACAACTAGTTTACATCAATGTATTTAGCTTGTACTACAATTATACTAAAAGTGAACTTATAGGTATACTGATAGTTTACTAATTAACTACTTAATTTAGCATTTTTAGTACACTTTGAAGTCTCAGTATACTACTAGTTTAGTAGTTTTATACTGAAAATATACTTGTAATTTATTTAAGTGAACTTTACGTCATACTTTAAGTATACAACTATGTCCCTATTAGGTAATAATTTGTATATATTTTGTTATATGAATATCTGAAAATACAAACCATCAAAAGAAAGATCAGGGTATCTGCTTGTAAAAAGAAATATTGTATTCTAGCTTCATGCATTCTTTTTTAAACACTTGAATGTGGGTTAGTTTCATAAATAAATAAACTACATTTTGAACAAAAAGCTTAAAAAGAATATGAATTGGGTTCAGAATGATAATCAAGACGTAGGTGGAGTCGATCAACACCCCAAAGCTTGACAGTCATTATTACCTCTTCATTGGTCAACATTTTATTCCATAACGTTACACAGTTTTTATGTTGTTTTACGTCTGATGATAGTGTTAGATTAAGCGTGGAAGCATCTGTTGTTTTGGTTTCCTCTTCACTTTTTGTTGTTTTTGGAAATTCTGTACAGAAGATGTGTATAGCGCCCCCTAACATATAACATATACATTTTTTAACTCCTAGCCATTGCAGTCAGTCATATAATGGCAGTCACTGGACACAGAATATTTGAGAGTAAAAAAACATGCACACACAAATTCAAATTAAACCTTGCGGCTCGTGATGATACATTAATGTCCAAAGACACGAAACAATCTGTTTGTGCGAGAAACTGAACAATATTATATTATTTTTTACCTCTGATACAGGCAATGTCCAACTGTCCTGAGATTCTGTGCCCATTGACTGCCATTATATGACTGATAGACTGCAACGGTTTGAGTTAAAAATCTTCGTTTGTGTTCGACTGAAGAAACAAAGTCAACTACATCTTGAATGCCCTGGGGGTAAGCAGATAAACATCAAATTATCATTTTTGGGTGAACTATGCCTTTCAATGTCATTTTAAGTATATTTCTGAGAAGTGCATAAAAAGTAGAATAAAAGTATACTTTCCTATTTTTAGTTTAAAAGAAGTATGCTAATAGCACGCTTGAATAAACTTCTTTTTCGTAAAGGTACATTTAACAAAGTGACTATATCTCACAATTGTGACTTTGTGTCTTACAACTAAGACAACTGACTGTCTCTTGGAATTTTAACTTTGTGTCACAATTGCAGCTTTATTTCTTAAATTAAGACTTTTTATCCCATAATGTGACTTTATCTTTTAAAATTGTGACTTGATATCTCACAAAGACTGTATCTAACATTTGCAACATTATTATTAATATTAATAATTTAATTGATTATTTAAGAAAAAGTGGAAACAGGTTTTCATAGTTTTTAAAGATTTTATAGTATCCAAATTCATGTTACTACTTAAAAGTGTCTCAAAATGTCCGGACCGGCCACAGTCACTGACCTGATTAATATAGCACGTGAATCCAGACAGGACAATCTAAAAATTGGCAGCTCAAATGTTTTGGGCTTGCTGTAGCAAGTACCAGCAGCTGAGGTGTAAACATCTGTCTGGAAATGAGTCAGTTAGTTACCAGGCTGATTCAATGTTCTTGAAGAAGAGTTAATGACTGTATTTGTCAGGTAAGTGACATTAACAATGTTCAGGGTTTGTTTGAGGCACTTAATAGCAAGTGAACTAGCTGTGCAATTATTTAAATGAGTCAGCTATTGACTGTAAACCCCTAAATGGCGTAAAAAGGAAACAACTGTCTCGTCCTGAAGAGGTTATTGGCTCGAGTAAGCTGAAATGTGGACTAGATTGTATGATGATATTTGGCTACACTAATCTACTGTCAAAAACCTGAAACAAAGGGCCCTGTTGTTCTCATTAATAAAAAGCGTATTATAAATATAATGACATCTGGATTATGTAATCAGATTACAAAAAATAAGTATGTGTAGTTACAATATATTACACTTTATATGTACTATAGTTACTTTTATATTGATTCCATGATTACATAGTATTCACCAAACAGCAATAAATAATTTATAACTTTCTGATTCTCCTTAATTCTTCATTTTCATCATTTAAATGTTCCTTTCTAAAATAACCTACCGGTTTTCCAGTTTTGTGGACATTCACACAAAGACCAGTCACTAGTCAGCTGGCTATGATTACACAGAAAATCGTGAGGCCACACAGAATTTGACAACTGGATTTACAAAAAACATTTCAGCTTTAATAAGTGTAATCTCAACTACTGATGAACACATTAATATGTATTTGAATTATTACTCAGAGTACTATTTTACCATGTAAGTATTACTGTCTTTGAAAGGTTTTTGTCTTTCAGACACAATTACAGTATTTCAAAATGATTTTCAAAAATTTAGTTTTGATTCTAAATTTTTATGATGTAATTAAATATTAGCATTTTGTTAAACTCAGAAACCCAAAGCAGTTTCTTCATGAACCCGAGTTTGGGAAACCTTGAAATAATGTAACGTTTAATGCATTTCAGGTTGTTAATAACAACACAATGGAATATATTTTATTCATTTTTGTATTTTTTTATCCATATGGTACAAGATTAACTTGTTAATTTAAATCAATGTGATAAATGAGTTAGGTTAAATGTAATCTAAAAGTAATCAAAAGTAGTCTGATTAGATTACCTAAATTGTGCAATGTATTGGATTACATTACCAACTACACATTTTTGCCATGTAACTTGGAAACAGTGACAGACGTAATCTACCCAGTACTAGTAATTTGATTTTACCAAAATGTACAAATGAGTTTTTACATATTCATACAAATTTACCACATCATAAATTACTTTGCCATTCATTTCAAAGAGACTATGTTGCTTATTCATGTATTTATTTGTTTGTTTCTATACTATATCATAAATATATGTATATTATAAATGGTACTGTAAATAATAATTTTAATAATACTGATTATGATAATAATTTGTATTATTAATAATTCAACTGAAGATTTTTCAGTACACATTATTTTATTTTGGGGTCCTGTTCAGTGTTTATTATATTTAAGAAGTAGGATTGTGTCTGTAATGTGTCTCTATCGCCTTCAGTTGACGTGTTTAAGTAAGGATGATTGTAATGCTTCTTGCTTTAGTTGTGAGAGTGCGGCTGTGGTGCTTGGCATGATGGGAGATTTGCACAAAAATAAAGATGCTGTTCTAATTAATCCTGTAACCAATGAGTACCCACAATGACACATTCTCTGTCCCTCTCATACGCACAAACATCACACACACTCGCTGTGCTGTGGCTGCAGTTTAAAATGGCTGTCACGCCACCCAGGTCCTCTGGGCTGATTTCACTCTAATGTACCGAGGGAGGAAGAAATTATGGGCTATGTTCTTTAAATGAACTTTCTGTACTGGGAATGTTTTATTTGAAAAATAAACACAATTGCAGACACGTTCAGAGAGTTACGTGTCTGTGCGTGAACAAATGTAAATCATGGAGCGTGTGATTTTCTTGTCATGTCTTCTTGCAAGCCAATTCCAACAGTGTTTGATGTTGTATATGTTTATGCATGTGAATATTTTTGTGTGCGGTCGTGTTTGTGCGTGCTTCAGGCTAAGATCTGAGTCATAGCATGAAGAAATAAAATGTCCAAACGAGCAGTCCCAGATGGAGCGATGAAACAAACCTACAATGACAATTAGATCAAGTGTTAGATCTGGGAAATCATGCAGACTTGATATTCTAATTGAAATATATAAACAATAAATAGATTGCATAGTAAAGATTACATAATATATTTGGGTTCCTTCACATGTAGGTGAGAAAGGAAATGATGAAGTGGATTTATTAGCCAAACAGTCTGTTAAATCTCAAACAGTTGATTTACAGCTTGCATTAAGTAAAGCTTGAGCTAAAACCATAATAAAAATGTATGCACAAAATATATGGCAGGAGTATTGAGTTGTTAAGGACACAGGAAGGCATCTTTATAATATTTACAGCACAGTTTGTGTTGGAAGAGAGATGGGTAAAAATAAGTCAATAAGTGGTCATCCCTCATCTCAGAATAGGATATACAGGACTCAATAAGACACTTAATTTAGGTAAGCATAACAAATGTTTGTTCTACTGTAGTTTTTGTGCCCTATTGTTTGTAATTAATTTCTTATTCTTTTTTAATTGCTGTTTACTTGTCTTCAGTGATCTTGAAGTTTTTTATTTAGGCTAGTATTATGTTTTGTGATATTGACACTGTTGACAACAATTATGAAATTTCTATGGTATCAAACATTTTGATATCATAAAGACTTTATTTAAAGCGAGGTTTTGGGATGGGCTATTTTGATTTAGGCCATCTAGCAACCTAGTGTTGTGGGGGTGGCTTTTTACATGAGTTAAAAAATATTTTCTCTCCCTTTTTCTGTTTGGAAAGTTCCTGAAAATGAGCCGGAGCTGGCGTGGTGTGTGTGTGTGAATTGTTGGCAAGTTTGTCTGGCTGGGTAGATTTGCCGAGGTGTTGTCTGGATGCCTGTGAGCGACGGTGGTGTCCTGTTTCGCCCCAGTCCCATTTGAGATCCCGTGGAAGCACCTGTGTCTCTTCTCTCTCTCCAGACAGCTACAGGCATACTGAGAAGTCAAGACCACTGGGACGGGTGAAACTTCCACTATCCCACTCACTTACAGCATTTCGTGCCCCAAACACAAGAGTTTGCACATCACTAGTGAACCTCAGCAGACTATACATCTGCTTTCCCTCTCGCTCCTAGAGAGAAGTGTATACTATGTGGGAGGGGGAACGCAGACAGCTGGATAATTGCCTGTCTAGCTGCACTGGGAGCAGCTTTTATAAGCTAATAAAGTTATCCTTTATAGATATAAACCTGTTTATTATCGCACAAGTCTCCATTGATAAAACTTTCTCTTTCACCTTGTGCACGAGTCTGTGTTCTCATATACAAATGAATGGGAGAGTCACCAAACTGATGTATGTTGGCAAGACACAAATCTGTCCAGTACGGTTTAAATGTATCTGTCTGATGTTAGAGCACTGACGTTCTTCATGAAGACCATGTGTGCGAGACTGCACAAACATGACATTTTCACAAACCACAAAAACAACTGTAATCAGTTAAGGACATTCAGTCTCCAGTGCACTAACAAGTTCTTTTTGTTTATTTTTGCTGGCCAATACCAGTTTTAGATTTCCATTGTAGAAATACCCGATTCTCACAGGCACGCTTGTCTCCCTTGAGTAGTTTATTCCCCAACTCAAAGAGTGTGATAATGGGGGGGTTACCCAGATAAAATTAATGCTATTTAGGTGGTAAACTAAGGGGTAAAGTTTGGCCGATAGCACTACTTTATTTGACCCTGCTGGTAGGTGTTATAACTACACCATCAATCAATCAAATAAATAAATAATGCAAAAAATAGAATAAAATGTATGTAGAATAAAATAACATTTTAGACATAAGTTTTAACATTTGGTAAAAGTACATTTCCTTTTTATGAGCAAAATATATATATTTCATTAGATGTTTTTGTAGCAAGTGATCAACTATTATAGTGTCTTATATTTTATATTATATATTTCATTTTATGTTACATTACTTTCTTCACGTATGATAATTGTTGGTGGAATGAAACAATATTTTAGACACCATTTTACACATATTTGTCAAAAGTACTGGACATTCATTTATGGCTAATATATTTTTGGTAAATAATGTACTTTTTATCTCTTTAAATTGTAGATGTTTTCTTAATAAATGGAATAAAAGGGTGAATATGTGTCTCCATCACCCTGCTGTTTGTGTGCGCACACATATGCAGGCATGCAAGTCACCAAGACAGGGCAGAGAGTGTTGGGTTACATTCCTTCCATCAGGGCTGAAGTATAGCCAGCCAGGTCACTATTAGTTCATCCCAGGAAATTGGGAGAAGGAAGTTCCTCTCTGAGTATCAATAAAATGTTACATGTATGCTTGTGTATTTGTGTATGCGCAAGTCTGTGCTTGCGAGTGTATGGTTGTGGTTAAACTGTGAGCCTCACAGGCAGAATCTCCTCCCAGTTCTGTACCGGGACTAGTCTGAGTCAGAATTCCTCAGACTTTTGGAAATTCCCAAAGGTCTTGGCTGGCCCAGAGAAATTCCCAAAGTCCTAGGCTGGCCAAGGCGTTCTGGGGGTCTGCAGTGTTTGGCTAGTCCCTGTGATTCTCCAGATCTGGGAACAGGCCCTTGGGCTGACCCTGCCTACTCATACACACCCATCTGCTTCCTTTTCATTTAAGCTCTTTCTTACACAAGGCTTAAATGCTTAACAGCAGTACAGTTTTTAGGCAAAAGCAAGCTAGGCGGTGGCCCCCTAGAGCACCACCAGCTGGAGGGGGCGCCAATGAGCACACGTACTGCCATGACATTTTAACAGGGTTGTGATCAAGAGTGGTATGGGCACCCTGAAATATGATTGCCGCCCCCACTAGATCCCACAACATCATTGGGCTAGAGTACTGTCATTCTGATGATGCCTGTATGTCATTGGATCAGAGTGCTGTCAGTTGCTGCCTCTGATTGTTGCATGCAAAGTTTGCATTTGATTTGGAGCGCTCAACAATGCCATTAGATCCGTGGGTTCTGTCAGTGTTTTGACAAGGTAAGGTTTTTTTTTTTTGCTGTTTCATGTGAAACTGGTCTAAAAGGTGTGCGTTTTTGCACCAATGAATCGTTAAAGGTGCAGTGTGTCATGTAATATTCCCATAACTTTTCCAGCCAATTAAAAAATATTAGTGTAGTAAAATTCGCTAATTCACAAGATCAATAAATACTTTATTAAACCGCTGTGTCAAATTTAACACATACTGACGGAAGTGTTGAAATGCTAAATCAATTCATTCGCTTCCCAAAAAAATATATTAATTTGCTTCCAATAGCGCTTAAAGGGAGCAGCGTCATACATATAGAGTGCAGAGCGTCATGTTATTTAAAGGGGAATTTCACTCGTAAATGAGTAATTAAAGAACAAGTAGCGGCATTCTGATTACTTTTATGTCACTGATCAGGCTTTTATAGGCTTATGTAGTTTGGGGTAACAAAGGGTTTTATAGGTTTGACTGAAACAATAACGCAATAACTGACACAACAACAACAAAACAATTGAACAAAAATAAACAAAATCAAAAAGTAGCCATTGATAATATATAAACATGTATCCAAATCCAAATGTAATAAAATTAATTTATGTGTGACGACAATTTCTTAGCAACTAGGGATTGTATAGAGCTATACAGACATCCAGTGGCTATGATGGTATCACAGATAATAAACTGCAAAATGTTTTATCTTAGCAGTCAATTTACAAATAGATCTAATGCGTTCAGATTTGTGAAACTCACAATGCGCTTAATTTCCACAAATTAGTGTCGTTACTATGACCAATTTGAATGTGACAAAAAACTGATGTCTGAAAAATAAATTGTATATATATATATTAGTGCTGTCAAAGTTAACGCTTTAATATCGTGTTAACGCGAATTTCTTTTAAAAATACTAATTTTATTAACGCACGATTAACACGTATTGTGTATTTTCAACTTAGCAACATTGTAGACCCCTTTAGCGACTTTTTTTCCCTAAAAAAAAAATCCTTATTTAGTCTCGAGAATCGCCGGTACTGCTACGCGAGGTCTAGCTTTCCCAACATCCGCACGCACCTCTCTCTCTCTCTCTCTCTCTCTCTCTCTCTCTCTCTCTCTCTCTCTCTCTCTCTCTCTCTCTCTCTCTCTCTCTCTGAGAATCTGATGCTCAGTTTCTGTTCAGCGCAGGGCAGAGAAGAGCTTAATTCAGTTAAACACAAATGTTGCTCGCTTCTCTAATTTTACATGCAAGTGTAGCCAAAATCACAGCACAGCTATTGTCATTATCTTATGTGTGTTTTATTTAATCAGATAACGGCTCGATTATAATGATTTTTGTGCAGATTAATATCTTATAAAGGAAATCTTGTTATGTAGTCTTAATGAGTCGCGTTTCAATCACTTTTTCATATTCATTCCGTTGTCTGACAACAGAAACAGAAAAATATATCAATGCAAACTGTTTTATTGAGAATTTAGCTGCATCAAAATACAGTGTGTGGGCATAGAGAAGCAAACAAATGTAATAATAAATAATATAGGCTATGTACATTTAACATGTTCAGAAGAAGTGAGCTGCCCTGTCCTGCAAAAATGTAAACAGGTTTGTGTTTTATTTGCATAAAGCATCCATATTTGTCCATGCCCATGTTGATTAGAGTATTAAAAACTTGAAAATTATTAATTTAAAGTACATTTAGAACAAATAAAAATGTGCGATTAATTGCAATTAATCGCGAGTTAACTCATGACAATCATGCGATTAATCGCGATTAAATATTTTCATCGATTGACAGCCCTAATATATGTATATAGCCTGAATGCACTGTGGCAGTCGCTTTGGATAAAAGTATCTGCTAAATGCATAAATGTAAATGTAAATATATAGATATATTGTTATTTACGATTTGAGTGTTTACATAATCAGTTTTATGTTATTTTATATGTCATCTTAATTAACATGTTTGGGTGTGGGAGTTGGATTGGGAGGGGTAATAGGTATTTCGACTAATGCATCAAAATGGCTAGAAATGGCTCAGGACGGTAGCCAAATCTAGATATTATAAGGAATATGTAAGACAGTAGCCAAATCTAAACAGGCAGGCAGGCAGGCAGACAGACAGACAGACAGACAGACAGACAGACAGACAGATAGATAGACAGACAGATAGATAGATAGACTGCAGGACAGGTGTAACTATATACAGCCATCTTTACCTGTGACCAGAGCAAAAGCTACTCTGAGGTTTTATGTTGAGGTTAGTTAACAGCATGTGAACGCAACTCACTTTCTTTTCTTCTTGAATAAATCATGTTTGAACTGTGGAAAAGAACAGGCTGACCCTGGCAGTCCGGGTCTGGTTGACAGTAGACTCCCTCAGGAACACTAAGTCACCCACCTTGGCAAAAATGATGCTCATACTTGCCATGTCTCTGACTCTGAGGCCTGACTGACTATTATCCCGTCTGTCAGAGCTCTTCAGTCTGGTCTAGCAGAACCAATTTGATTCTTCATGCTTGACAAACAAATAAGCAGATTAATGTTTAATTAAAAATAAAAATAAACTGTTTTGTGGCACACACTCATGGCAATTCATAATTATTTAACATTTTAGCCAACTGGTGGTGAATTTGTGTGAATTTGTACATTTTAAATTTGTACAATAACAAAACTTTTTGAGAAATGTGAAACGGCTAATAAAACATCACAATAATCCATCCACACGACCCCAGATCATGAATTAACACCTTGTGAAGTGAAAAGCTGAGTTTGTGAGAAACATGACGGCACCCATTCACTGCAGAAGATCCATTGATGAGCAAGTGATGTA
Organism: Gymnocypris eckloni scoliostomus; assembly: GCA_027564155.1. NCBI lineage: Eukaryota > Metazoa > Chordata > Actinopteri > Cypriniformes > Cyprinidae > Gymnocypris > Gymnocypris eckloni. The sequence continues at coordinate 16,106,408 of CM050429.1, forward strand.
AAGCTAAACATCTCCAAATCTGTTCGGATGAACAAACAAACTCATCTGGGTGCATCTCAATAAATTAGAATGTCGTGGAAAAGTTCATTTATTTCAGTAATTCAACTCAAATTGTGAAACTCGTGTATTAAATAATTTGAGTTGAATTACTGAAATGAATGAACTTTTCCACGACGTTCTAATTTTTTGAGATGCACCTGTACATCGTGGATGGCCTTACGGTGAGTAATATTTTAGATTTTTTTTTTTTTTTTACTAATCCATTTATCATAATATGCAGCATGTGGAATACACTTTGGTGGACTATTTTAATCACTTTTAATTTAGTCTCCAATATATGAGGTGATAACATAACGTTTAAAACATGAAGTAATATAAATATGCTAAATATCCCCATATCCCAAATATGATTGCAATATGTATTGTTTAAAATGAAACATCAAAATCAAACACTTGTGCTCAAGTGGATCCAGAGACTGTCACCTCTTGTGTCTATTTATGTTCACTCTCCCTCTAGTGGAGGAAATAGTCAATTACAAATTTCTTCCCAGAATTCCAAGTCCAATATTCCAATATTATTATTTAGTTATCTCGGCTCCACTGAGAACATTTTTACTCACAAATACCTTTGCTTACTATGCAAGCTAAATTCATTTTTACTTTACAATTCACACATACTGTGACAGGTTCATGTCAGTGTGGGCTTCAGCACAGGTGAGAGGTGTGACCGCTCTATGATGTCACACTAGATAGCGGTGAAAAAGCAGAGTTGGGTTAGGACGGGGGTCAAACCAGAGAGAGTTTGAAATGGACACAGACAAATCTCAGCAACGGTTCTCTGAAAATTACTCTGAGGTCACCGTTAGCTCAAGCGCAGGTAAGAATGCTTCATTTGAAATATTGATGAAAAATATTTATAATTTAGTAATTTGGCGGATGTTTTTATCCAAAGCAACTTTCAAGTGTAAACTAGAGTAGCACAAAAACAGAGCTGATATAAAAGTGTTAAAGAGAAACTAGAACCGCAAGTGTTCAAGAAAGTTGTGATTGCGGGTTTAATACATACTTATATCACTCAGCACTTTTTGTTTAGACTTTAGGTGTTTATTTTATTTATTTCAATTATAAAATTGGCCAAAATTGTAATGCTGAAAATTAAAAATATGCTGTATTGGAAATATTTTCTGTTGTCTATCTGACTTGAAATAACATGTTTCAGTTACCCTTTTCGATGTGTGTTTTTTATAATCCATCAGGTAGAGTCAGGGTTATCATCGTTAACAAAAAATAAAATAAAAATAAAAAGAATTACGTGAAATAAAATCAAAACATATATAAAAATAAGAAATGTTGCCTTGGCAAGCAGCTGAAATTAAATTAGTTATTATTTTAAGTAATACAAATTGTATTAAAATTAAATAAAACAAAAAACTATATAGACATAAAAAGCTAACAAATACACTAAAAACCAAGTATATTATATAGTACTATAAACTATAGAAGTTATACAAAAATAGCACTGCACAGTATGACATAAAAAATGGAATCTGAGGTAAGTTTGGTGCACTTCCACTCTTTACCCTAATGTTGTGAACAGGCCTGGAAACACAATTTGACAAATTAGTCACTTTTTTGGCCATTGTTTTCCTAAGCTGAGCGTAATCCTCAGGGCTCTGGCATGACTCTCTCTCACGATATTGAGTTTAGGTGGCAAAGCCTGCTGTCTTTTGAGTTCCTGGACGTTTGTTTGGAAGCACCAAAGCTCTTAAATCCTCCGTCTCAGTGAACATCATTTGAGAGATGTGTACCTACAAATCCAACATCTCAGAGGTGTCAGTGGTTGATGAAACTCTCACTGTCAATAGGAAATTGCTTGTAACTAGAGAGAGACCTGAGTCAAGACTCTTTCTGTTGGTGACACAGTTCTTCTCATTATGAATGCGGCTCTTTGAATTTCGCCCTGTTGGATGCAGATGTTCAAAATCACCCAAGAAAAGATTCTGGGACATCTGAGAGCGTCCGGGGTGGTGGAGGACGGGTGAGACCAAACCCTTCACCATCCCGCAGGAGACACCGAACTACCTTCAGCAACGAGCAGCTGGAACAGCTGGAGTTAGCTTTCAGACAGAACCACTATCCTGATATCTACTACAGAGAGGAGCTCGCCAGAGCCACCAAACTCAACGAGGCTCGCATACAGGTAACATGCTGATTAACCTGTTGAGCTGATACACATGGAACTGAATTAACCAGGGGTGTTGAGACTGAACACACTGATAGCGATTTACAGTGACACAGCAAAACGTGTGGATAGAAACCCAGCAGAGACTTCATAATGCTTGCTGCATTTGTCGATAGATTCACGAAAATCTTCTTAAGAAATACATTTCTTGAGAAAATCTAAGTGGAATTACTGAAAAACTACAAACTTTTTATTAAAGATTTGCATTTGTGTTAAGATATTTTTTCTTTAAGGCTTTGTATTACACAATTAATAACACAATTAAAAATGAGATCCCTTTTTGAGTATTTTTATTCATTTCAAATTTAGCAAAAAGTCACTCATAATAATACTTGTTTACAGTATGCATCATTGGTTTTACTTGTGCCCATCTCTAGTGCACAGAAAAACAATTAATGCAGACAAAGAATGCAAAGCAGAAATAGCTAGTAAATTATCATTTTTTTCTTTACAAATAATCATCAAGTAACACGTTGAACTATTTTTTTTATTTATTTACATATTTTGAAGTAGAAAGTAGAAATTCCAAAAATCTGTTTTGTTTTATTTACAATTTCAAGCAATATTGTTTTACAGAGTAGTAGCCTAGTTATAGGTTATAAATATGTGTGTGTGTGTGTGTGTGGCCATCGTGTTTTGTGGTAATACTTAATAATTTAAACAAATTAAATTCATAAAACACATTTTTTCTTGTTCATTTAAGATGAGTTGGAGGTTATCCTAACTTTGAAGAGATTAATTATATTTAGACCTATTTTTATTTTATTTTTTTCATTTCCCAATTTTTTTTTAGAAATTCAAATTATTATGTTTAATAAAGTTTTGTCACAGTCTTAAGAAAACAAAATAGAATACAGAACACTACATATTCATAACTTTACGCATAAGTTAGAAAATCTGAATTGATTTGGGAAATCTGAAAACTTTTATTCAAATTTAATAATTTCTGATTGGCTGTGCCACACAAATTATTTATCGCTGGAAACTAGTTGCCTCACACCTGGCGCTCTTGGTTCTTGGCCACTGTTAAAACATCTAATACAGGGCTATCTAAACTCGGTCCTGGAGGGCCGGGGTCCTGCAGAGTTTAATTCCAACCCTGCTCCAAAACACAAACCATGTTGTTTTCATTCAAGCCTAAATGACTTGATTAGCTGGATCAGGTGTGTTTAATTAGGGTTGCATCTAAACTCTGCAGTTTGACACCCCTGATCTAATACAATATAATAACATTTTAGCAATTGAAATGTTGCTACAGCAGCCAAACCTTGACAGATGATTTTTGCATCTGTACTCTGTCGCTGGCTGCAGGTGTGGTTTCAGAACCGGCGTGCCAAGCAGCGCAAGCAGGACCGTGTTTCTCAGAAAGTGCTGCCGGTGGGCATGATGCCAGGACGAGGGTCTCTCTTCAGCAGCATGTGCATGTCTTCCTCCACCGTGAGCCGGCAGTACCAGTGTCCTCATTCACTGCCGCATATCCCTCGATTCTCATCAGTGCTGCCTCCAGGAGGATACCCACCCCAGCCGTCCTCCGGCTCTGCTCCATCATCGCATGCCTCCAGACAGCCTGATGACTGGTACCTGCGCAGCATCGGACCAGCCACCACTTCCCAGTGCTCTTCCTGGCCTCTGTGTCCACACTAGCAACCACTAGTCACTGGAAGTAGAGCAAGTGCTGTTTTACAACCAGTATAATGAATAACGTTTTTCAGTGACATAGAAAGTTTGATATTGTCTGTCTTTATTACAGTTGCAATCACACAGAAAAGAATCTCTCAATTATTGCTGTATCTACTGGACAAAAATGATCACGTTTATGTTAATTTCCTTTGTTAACAATGAACTGTGACAATTAAATTAGATTCAGTTTATATTGAACATACTTTGTATAAGGATTTTTATGAAAATGTCATTCTCAGATAAATTGTACAATAGACCATTTGAATTACATTTCCATTCAAGAGTCGTCATTAACAATTAACAGCTTTGGTAGTATTAAATTACACACCGTTTATGTCAAGTGCTGTTCTTGCCATTTTATGCATGCACAATGAACAGATGTGGGTCAATGACAATATTTTAGACATTTTGTTGAAATCAATATGTGCTAAGTTGCTAGAAATCTCTCTCTGTATTCATGTTGGTTACATAGTTTTGAAAAACCAGTGTCAAGAAAGATTTGGATTTTTTCTGCATTTTAGTTGCACCACATGATTTTACGGACATACGTTTTTTCCAAATATTAATTAGCAGGTTTTTCTTCTTCAAAAGAATAACAATTAAAGATTATGCCAAAAAAATTCATTTCATAATCTTCATTATGATATCAAGATAAGTTTTTGTTTTCTTCTTTTTTGCTTTATGCACTAAAAATATTTTTTATTTAAAAAATAAGGATATTAAAGTTTGGAATCATTATGATTTTTTATGTTTTTTTCAAAGAACTCATTAAGAAGCTCATTAAGGGTGCATTTATTTGTTGAAAGAAAAAACAGAACCGTAAAAATACTAAATAGTATTAAAGTTTAAAATAACTTTTTAAGTTATGCCCTAAATAAAAAAAAACATCATGAAAAAGTGTTTTAAAGTTTCTATATGGATAAATTACATTTTAAATGTATTTGCTATTAAATTAATAAGTCCAGACAAAATGAGCATCATCTCATTGACCCATTTGACATTTTTTTTTTGTACATTCAGACTCCAACAGCAAGCTGAAAATCAGTGCACCATTATGTTTTGGTGCATACAATTCATATTCCTGTTTTAGAAATGCATAACATCAAATATATACTTGTTTTTAATCTCGAGCAAATGAACATTAGGGCTACAGAGGGATTGATTAAGATGTACAGGTCCAAACAGGCATATCACACATTTATATGTAAATCTAGACAATCCCGAATCTAGACAGGTAGATGTTTTGTGCTTCCCAATAAAGCATTCTGTTATTGCAGATCATTCTGAATGGGTATTTTTGTAACGACAGTAACAGTGATAATTCCTTTAAGGCAGAAAGAGCATGTGTTTGCTATCATTTATCACCAATTATTATTCCATTTTAGCTTCATTTAATCATCAGCTTTGCAGGAAAGAGGTCACTGCAAAGCATTTATTTGATAATATCATAATTGATGCTTGTTTACAGTGGATCAATTTGGCAGTTTATACATTAAGGTCCATTCTGACAAGACATATGCAGATGTGAGTGCAACAACGAATACAAGTTACACTGATGGCATACATACAAAACGTCTCATGTCACTTCATCATAACCCTAGCCACTTCATTGCATGATATTTTATAGAGGTTATACTGAAGCACGAATATACTGTGCCTGTGAAATCGCACACGCGTGAAGGAATGTGCTGGAGATTTGTACATCAGAGGTAATCTGCATTCACAGTAAGGCAGCGGCTCTTCCTGTCGTCTTTTACTCCAGAGATCTCGCAAACTCTGCATAGTCAATGTAGCCATCATTGTTTTTGTCATCGTCTCGGAGAACGTCATCAATGAGGTTGATCAGATCCTCTTCCCTCATTGGCTGGCTGTCATCTCCTCTTTCCTGAAAAACCAAGACCAGGTCACAATATTAGGTGTAATAAAGAAAGAGAGAGGTGTGTCCGAGCTTTCAACTGGTGTAAAGTCAAGCTCAAAGCTGGATCCCTCACCTCTCTATGAACATGAGTAATGGCAGTGGCGAGCTCGAGTCCATCCAGAAGATTGTTGCCATCATAGTCGTGCATCTTGAAATAGTGAAGCTGCAGCTCTTGAGGCGTCATGTCCGACTCTGGCTTTTCAATCACTCCTTCTAAATGCTCCATGATGTGGCTACAACAGAACAGAAGAAAGGTACAATTAAAGACTAGTCGGTATCAGTCAGTAACTCTGACCTTTGGTCGATTAAAGTTACGGTTCACTGACTGGAAGTAGTGACAGATCTTTGTTTTCATATCGTGACGTATATCCAAGTGTATCAGATTAAAGAAAGAATTAATGTAGTGCAGGGATTTGGTTCCATCCATTGATCTTGTGGTTGGATGTTGAATAACATATCTATTTCAGTTTTTTTATATAGACCCTTTTCGAGTCAACGTCACGATTACGTCACAGCGCTAGCTGGAGGCAAAACAAAGGGAGAACTGGAGGCGGCCCATTCAAACCAGCGCAGATTCAGCAACATAAGGAGCTTAAAATATCAACTTGTTGTGATGTTGGGTGCACGGATCAATGTTGTTGAGGCTCCAATTTGACATACCTGCTGTCTCTGCCAGACAAAAATGGAGACTGTGGTTAAAATGCAATAAAACGAGTGGACTGGACAGAAACGGTCGTCAAACATGCTCGCGCTTGCAGCACACAATTCTTGTCAGAAAAGATTAAATAAAGTATTGTCTTTTGTGGTTATGGTGCATCTAAAGATTTCTTATGCATCCCACGATTATGTCGTATATGAAATAATGTCCATGTGTAAAACATCAAACTGACGATTTATATGCTTAATCATATGTAATTGTATATATATTGTTGTGATTAATTGTGCCAGGAATTGTAATGTAGCTTTAAAAAATAGTTGCCATTTTCATGACTAGAGAGACAGTGAATTTGTTTCTACTCTACACTCAACCGAAGGGAATCCTGTCAGATCGTCTATTCTTTGAGTAAAAGCGTGTGCGGGTCGGCCAATCTGGTTTCGTCCGTTAAAGTTAACCTTTTCAAATAACAGTCGTGGTCCCGGACAGTCAGTGACCTTACATATGATGTATGTAATACACCTTACATATTCTCCAGTTATTGTTAAAAAAACAAGCTAACAAACTTCTCAGCTAGCGTTAGTGAAGCGGTCAGGGTACTATTTCTGCCTCCAGCTAAGCTCCGCCCACAGAAAAACCTCACCGTGTTTACTAACAGAAAAAAGGTCTATACAGCTATAATAGAAATACATTACACGGTTTTCATCAAATGCTGTTCTTGCCATTTTATGTATGTAAAATGAACATAACAATTACAATAATAATTTTTTAAAACGTTGTTTCTATAAATTTGCTCTCGGTCTTTATTGATGTTGCTTACATACAGTTCTGAAATATGTTTATACCATTTTCAAGAAAGATTTGTATTTTTTATGCATTTTAGTTGCACCACACGACTTGACAGACAAAAAAATTTCCAATTATTAATTAGCAGCAGATTTTTTTTCCTAAAGAATAACAACTGAAGATTATACTAAACCACTTTCTTATAAAAAATGTTTTTTTTTTTTGTGTGTGTGTGCATGTATATATATTTTTGTATTTATTTATGTACGCATGCATGTGTACAGAAATATATGCAAAATATTAAAATGTAAATTATTTTTTATTTTAAACATTTAAATCTTTGTATGGAGACGTGCTGAAATCGCGTTTGGTCTCTTGTCAGTGTCGGGCGCTTGCTTGGCCATTTATTGTGATTAACAGGAAAGTGTGTTCAGCTGAATTGGAGTAGTATTTTGTTAGATGGGTATAAAAAGCGCAGTTTACCGCGGCAGCCGTCACATGAAGCCCTCCTCGTGAGAAGACCGAAGAGTGTAAAGACCATCGACTCTACCGTGCGACTCCACCAGGCAGGGACACCGCCAAAGAATATAAGTATCGCTTTTCATTTATCTTCTTTCTTACTGCTTGTTTCACTTCTGTTTTAGTTTTTATAACCAACTCTTACAATGTGTAAGTTGTTGTTTGTTAGCATGTGTGTTTGGCAGTGTTCTTTTTTTTAGGATTACTGATAAACTACTGCCGCTTTTTTAATTGTATTATTATTTTAATTTTAGATAAATGATGTATGAATTTAATGTCTTTTATAAGTATTTTCTTTAGTTTTAGTAACGTTATTTCAACATACTACATGGAAATGAAATAACATATATATATATATATATATATATATATGGATGTTTGGCTTAGTGTCATGTTAGAATCATTTTTATACCTTTTGTTGTTTTAATATTTTGACTTGTTTTTAGCTTTATTTTTTGTTTTCATTTAAATGTTTAGTTTTGAAATGTTGTTGTATGCATTTGTCATTTTATTTAATTTCTCCATTTTCTTAAATGTGTGTATATAGTATTTATGGACTCTTAACTTATAGTTTTAGTTACTTTTTCTTATTTGTAAGTCGCTTTCGGTTACGACTAAAAAGTAAAAGTAAAAATATAATGTATTCCTGTGATGTAAAGCTGAATTTTTAGCATCATTACTCCAGTCTTCAGTGTCACATGATCCTTCAGAAATCCTCTAATATACTGACTGGTGCTCAAATTTGATCAGTTACTAGAGCTCAATTATTAATCATTATTTTTATTATCAATATCGAGAACAGCAGTTCTACTAAATATGTTTTGGGGAAAACACGATGCATGCTTCTTTGATGAATAGAAACTATAAAAGAACAGCATTTATTTGAATTTGTAAATATTTATTTTAATATTATAAAATGTCCTTACTGTCACTTACTTTTTGTAAATAATTTTAAAGGTTTCCTGCTAATGAAATGTATTTTTGTTCAAACAGAATGTTTAAATAATCATTTATTTAATTTATATAGTGCTTTTCTAAGCACTCAAAGCGCTCTACATTGTCAGGGGGGGATCTCCTCATCCACCCCCAGTGAGCAGCATCCACCACCAGCTTATTGATGGAGAGGAGACAGAGTGATGAAGCTAATCAGTGTATGGGGATGATTAGGAGGTCATGATGGTCAGAAGCCAGTGGGTGAATTTAGCCAGGATGCCGGTGTTACACCCCTACTCTTTTTCGAAGGACATCCTGGGATTTTTAATGATCACAGAGAGTCAGGACCTCGGTTTAACATCTCATCCGGAGGACGGTGCTTGTTAACAGTATAGAGTCCCCGTCACTACACTGGGGGTTAGGACCCACACAGACCACAGGGTGAGCACCCCATCTGGTCTCACTAACACCTCTTCCAGCAGCAACCTAGTTTTCCCAGGAGGTCTCCCATCCAGGTACTGACCAGGCTCAACTCTGCTTTGCTTCAGTGGGCAAGTCTTGGGCTGCAAGGTGATATGGCTGCCGGCCGTGGTAGTGTATCATAATTTCTGAATGATTAGAATGATTTCTGAAGGATCACGTGACACTAAAGACTGGAGTAATGATGCTGAAAATTCAGCTTTACATCACAGAAATAAATTCCTGGAAAAATACATAAAAGGGAAAAGGAAACAGTTACTTGCAATTGTAATAATATTTCACAATATTACAGTTTTTGCTCTATTTTGGATTTTCTGAGGATGGATTAAGTATGGCGTTAGTTTTCCTGACATGCTATTAGCTGGAACACAGCCGGGGCTCAGGACAGGCTGCTTCGGTGCAGAGGTCATTTGGCAAAGAGTGCATTTTAGAAACAAATCAAAGCTAAATCAACAAACACTATCGACATCACATGAACAGAACAGCTTCACTGATTTGGATGTGTACGAGTTTTAAAGTAATGAAATACTACTCACTCTTTATCCTGAACCATATTCCTGTCCAGCCGGGTGATTGGTGGAGGCACTTGATTTGAAGCAACTGGTTCTCCATGCTGTCCTCTATGAGCCCACACAGCCAGCATACAGCTGGAGCAGAGCAGGAACCAGAGCTGCCCAGACCTTTCTGTCAGTCTCATTACACTGAAATCACGAGGGATCCAGAGTTATCGCGAGAATGAGAGAGAGCTCCATTCATTACTGCTGACAAACATTTGACCAATGACAGCAGCACATACACTGATTAGATTATACAAACTATCTATAAAGAAAAAACAGTAACGTTATATATTTTTCCACAAATCTGACGGTAACGTTAATAAGAAATGGGCGCATGTGGTTGACATATGGAAGAACTTGAAGAGTGACAGAAATCAAAAGAGATCGTGGAGGAAAGCAATACCATAATTGCTAAATACAATCAACGCGAAGCATGTGGAAGAATAAAAAGATAACGTTAGATATGAATACTGAAATATTACAGGAAGAGCAGTCTAAACAGCAGCTGTAGACGTTTCCCGTTACACAGTCATCTGAACGCTTTTCTGCGTTCCTCCTAATACATCTTACAGTGATATAACAACATACACATACAGATTTACTCACCTGTTATGAATCACAGCTGACGGGTGAATATTCGCTCAATCTGTTCAGGCACAGCGGAGTAACACTGAACTCCTGCTGATGTTTACTCAGCGCCGCTCTTTCTGGCCGCCTTAGCTTGCCGTAGGTACCTTTCATGGACACGACAGCTAAACTCTGATTGGACGCGATCGTTTTTTTTTTTTTTTCACAATGTTTTAAATGTTATTAGGTTTTATTTTATGTGAGCAAAAATAAAATAACGCGGATAATAATAAAAACGTAAAATATTTTTAGCATTTATGTAAACTCTATAATAAATGCTTTTTAAAATGTTTGAATTTAATTACAATTTATAATGTTTTATTTTCTGTGACCACAGTAAAAAATACAATGTGTTACATATCAAGACGGAAGAAAAAAATGCACTATATTAAAAACTAAAACCAAACTCTAAACCCAAAAGCCAATTGCATGTACATCTACATTTAGTCATTTAGCAGGCCCTTTTATCCAAAGCGACTTAAAAATGCATTTGAAGCAATGGAATGGAAACAATCAAAATCAACAAAGGAGTAATAGGCATGTGCTATATATATATATAATTATTTGGTTTTATTAATTTTATGTAATTTAGTTTATCCTATTGAGCCTAAGAATTACATTCTTAAATTTCAAAGCGATATCAAGAATAAAAATAAATGAGAAATGAATCAGATTTTTTTCCAGGTCAGGACGGCTCCACGCTGATTGGATTTGAGTAGTGCGTCATAAAGCCGAGTCTAGCGCACGAGGCAGTAATAAGCCACACTCAGCATATACGAGGAATAAATGAGCTCACTTATAACTCTCAGATGAGGATGATTTTGTGCCTAGTTAATCAATCACCACGGTTATCTGCATGGCAAACCTCTGCAAAGAAAATGAGAGGGCCAAAGCTATTCTCCGACGGCTGGTTCGTTCTTGGTGTCGTAGAAACGAGACTTTAGGATAGCAGTAGTGCGTGATGTCTCCTAGCAACCGTAGCGCTCCGAGGATTGAATGTAGGTGGATAATGGAGATTTTATAGGCGGTCGATGAGTGATTGTTTCATTATTGGACTTTATTGAGTTTATAAAACCCATGTTATTTTGATAGCTGGAAAAAATATATACATGTAATGGACTACTTAAAAAAGTACTTTAAATGTGTATTTGGCATACGTTGTTCCAACACGATACCACACGATATCACTGATATAAATGGGAAAAAGGAGTTCAGCAGTTACGCTACCAGCGTAACATCAAAGCTAGCAGGTGTGACCTTAAAGCAATAAATCAATAAGTTAGTAAAAACATTAAAATGCAGTCTTGTAGGCTAAGGATTTGTGGATGTCGCTCAATCAAAGCGTTGAAGCTCAGTTTGTCGTCCACTAGATGGCGCCACTGTCTCGTAGGGTTGAGGACAGACGTCTCATTTTATTACAATTTGCATTCTGTGGCAGGTGTTTGCATCAAATTAGTCAGTATTTTCATCTAAACAGACTCATGACTTGGTCTCATTCCAGACTATGATGGAAGCAGCTTCCTCTCTTGATCTGAGAATTCAATTACAACAAGCCACAATATAATTGGTTAAATAGATTTAGTCATCGAGCAGTGGATGGATTTCAGGAAAATAATAGGACATAGGCTAGTCATCAAGGACAAGGCCTTGCTTTGGAAAAAAGACCTGTTAAACTACATTTATGGTCTAAACAGTCACTTAACACATTCCTGTCACAAGACTGAGACTTAGCCTGTATTCCAATGTGCATACTATCCATTCTAAATGCTATGTGATAGTATTATCAATAATATTTAGGGCAGATAGTATGGACATTGGGACGCAGGGTTAATTTTGTAAGTCTTATTTCTTTTGAAATGAATAGTTTAAATAGAAAAATAGCTGAAAATTGACTCATTCTCAGGGCATAGATGTAGATTAGTTTGTTTCTTTGTCTGAATGGATTTGGAGAAATGTATAAATCACTTGCTCAGCAATGGATCCTCTGCAGTGAATGGGTGCCGTCAGAATGAGAGTCCAAACTGCTGATAAAAACATCACAATAATCCACACAACTCCAGTCCATCCTAAAATCGTGTGAATGGAAATGCTATCTTTATAGGAACAAATAAAGCAGTGATTTATTTTTACTTTAAATTGTTGTTTTGGCCAAATTAGCAGTCAATAATCCATAATAATGCTTCTTCCAGAGAAAAATACATCTGTTGTACTCTCACAGAAAAATCCACTGACATTGTTTGGAAATGTTATGGACTATTTGTACATGTATGGTGCTTGATCTGTGCATATTTCTGATTCAAGCCACCTTTTTGATTGGAGAAATCAATATTACGGATAGACGACTTGTATTTTAGCTGGAAGCAACATCTTGATGAATTTGTTAATTACTAACGTGCAGCTTTTTACTTCACAAGGTGTTCATTGTTAAGTTTTTATCAGCTGTTTGAACCCATTCACTGCAGAGGATTCATTCATGAGCAAGTGATATACATTTCTTCTAAATCTGTTCTGATGAAGAAACAAACTCATATATTTTTGATAACCCAAGGTAAATTTTCAGCAAATTTTCATTTTGGGGGAACTATTCATTTAAGTCTGGTCTATAGCTGGTTTCTGGTTGTTTTTAGCTGCTCCATGCTGGTTATTATCAACATACCTACAGGTGGTTCAGCTGGGTTTTGAAACATATTTCTGGTTATCTAGCTATGGCCAGTGTGCACCAAACAATGACCAACTTGAAGCAACAACAGACATGGAGAAATTGATAAGAAGATCAGACTTAGCCTAAATAAGTGAGACCAGCAGCTGGTCTGGTTTTAGATGATTTAAGAGCATTGCAATGTATTTTATTTATTTATTTTTCTTAACAGGGAGTTAGACTTCCCAGTTCCACTATCCTGTGACTATATGAGGGATTATTAGAAATGTATTTTCCAGGGTTGAAAAAAATCATGGAAAGTAATCAGTAAGTCATGGAATTTTTCCTCAGTTCTAAAATAGCCTCTTTGTCAAATCCCAGGACATATCAACCTATATGCAAAAACCTTAATTTTGCATATCCGTAGTATAAATGGGAAAATGTTGGTAGTCTATTTGCATAAAACAAAACCGATTCCATTAGCTAGGCCTACACGTCACCGCCCACGTTTTTATTCCGCAAATCAGTTCATTTGATCAAAAGCAGACCACTTGATTAATATTCATGAGCCAAACATGCTGTTGAATATTAGCGCTACAGATAAGACAAGAACTTACTCATATCTAGGCTATAATTATATTTAATATTTTTCACAAATAGGCTAATATGAATTATTACATTTTTCATTATACTTGATTAAACACTGTAAAGGGACTTTGATTAAAAGTTTTAGTTCTTCTAACTTCTTTCTTCTTTACGATATTCTTAAAGTTCTTTCAAATGTAGCCTACTGTGTAGCCTACTAAAGAGATGCTGATTAGAATATAAAATAAATGCCATGAGGGAACGCTGAGGGAAATTTAATGCGTTTTACAAAGTTTGGTGCAAGTGAGCTGGAAAACTCATCACAAACCGATCAATATTCTTCAGTCACTGAAATGGGCAAAGTCTTGTAATGTTTGTTTGCACATGCTCAGTGAGTTTCCCGTTGTCAGTCGGCAGTCACTCTTCTGTTGGCGGTGGAGCGCGGACACAGAGACGCGGGTGGGATGTCATCGCGGCTCTCCTTCTCTCAGTACCGCTTAGAGGCGGAGGTCGAGCGCTGCCGCGCGGAGTGTCAGTGGGACAAGATTCCGTCTTTACTGGAGCAGCTGGCTGCCGCGCGACTGCATGACGACGGTAAGTGCGCGTGCCACAATAGAATAGAATTGAATTGAGGAGAGCCAGCAGTGATGAGTGAGAAAGAGACTGTGTCTTGTTCCGCATGAACTTTGCACCGTTCTGTTAACTCTGCCCGTGTTTACTAATGTACTGATATCAGTTACAGTAGCTCATGCACTTATTGAGACTTCGGTTTTTGCGTTTAGATTTGATTTGTCGGTGCACTCTGATAAAGAGAGAGAGAGAGAGAGACTGACTGACTGTGTGTATAAAGTATGTTACTCATGTGAATCAGATTTGTAAAGGCATGCACATGCAGACACCCTTTACAGGTAGACAGGTAGAAGCTACTTAAAGCAATGTTGTCATAATTGATCCACCCTCGCTTTGGGGTACGTTATGTACTGAATTTGATGGTGTGTTCCTCTATTATGTCGATGCAGATGTGTAGCAGGCTATAAATACTTTCCCAGACACACTACAGTTGGCATTGGCTTTTGACCCGGTGCTTTTACCTTGGTCTTGTTGTTAAACAACTACTATTTTACTCCGAGGAACAACTTCCTTGGTACTTCTTATACACTGCCAAACTCATACTTTATAGCTTTTTCTTGCCAGACTTTTGGGTTTCATAAATCCTGGGGCATTATGAGATAGTAAAGTGTCCACCAGTTGATGTACATCACATCAGTGTTCACCAAACTCGTTTCTGGAGGGATAGTGTCCTGTTTACTTCTAACCATAATCAAACACACCGTTCCCAAACATGTTCCTGAAGCCTCACCCAAAACGCTACATTTTGCATGTCTCTTTTGTCTGAAACACCCATTTCAGGTCTTAGAGTTGATGAGTTGAATCAGGTGTGATTGCTAAAGGGGACATGTAAAATGTGCAGTGTTGGGGAGGCTCCAGGAACGAGTTTTGGGAACCCCTGTCTTAAGTATACTTGAAACTCCCAGTAAGGTGTGTTGAGGCAAGTTGGAGCTAAACTCTGCAGGACACCGTTCTTCCAGGACTGAGCTTGGTGACCCCTGTTGCACATTATGCATTCATTGTCTGGACTCCCTTCTTTATGCTTACTGTCAGTAAGATTTTTCTTACTGAAAAAAGTAAAAAAACAAAGATTCAGTAAGGATGCATGAAATTGATCAAAGACCTTTATAATGTTACAAAATATCTATTTTTCAAATTAATGCTTTAATTGCTTTCTATTGATCAAATAAATATCAGTAATAAATATTAAGCAGCACAAATTTTTTTTTTTTTTACACTGATAAGTGATAATAATGAAAAGCACCAAATTAGCATGTTATAATCATTTCTGAAGGATCATGTGACACTAAAGACAAAATTCAGCTTTGCATTACAGGAATAAGTTGCATTTTAAAATAGTATAAAGTAGAAAGCAGTTCTTTTAAATTGTAATACAATTTCAAAATATGACTGTTTTACGGAATTTTTGATCAAATAAATGCAACCTTGTTAAGCATAAAAGCATTGAATCTTTCAAAAACGTTGAAAAAAATCATACCATCCCAAACATTTTGAATGGTACACTGTAAAAAATGACTATGAATTTAACTGTAAAACAGTAAAAACCTGTTAAATGGTTAACGGTAAGTTCCCCTATACAGGGAAAAACTGTATTGGACATTACATGTCATTTTACAGTAGTATACCAATTTTGGAAGTGAAAAAGAATGTGTAATTTATAGTGAATAACCCTTAATTGACATTCCTAGAATCCCCTGCGTTACATTTCATGTTTGATGTTTTTTTATTTAAATAACTAGGCCTATGTTTCTTTTTAGTTTTGTACATTAGGATTGTATGTTACATCTAGTGTTTATTAATATTTATTAAATTTATATTTATTGCATTATTTAAGTTTCGTCTGTGTTACCATGATGGTGTTTAGTGTTTGTGTGAATGAAACTGTGCACCTTTTATAATATGTTAATATTTAAAAGCTGATTGTGATGGGCTTTGGTTCATCACATGACTCTCATCACCACCTGCTTTTGGTGATCAGTGTATTACAAAGGTACAAAGATTTCAGTACTTCAATAGGTTGGTATATTAACATTATATCAGTTAATGTTACCATATTTTTTTACTGTAAAATTCTGGCAACCACAGCTGCCGTTTTTTACCTTAAATTGTACTGATTTTTTTCTTCAGTGTATACTGTCATTGTAATGAAAACATGAGTTTGGACTGTCTGCTAAATTGGTGTTCCACAGAAGAATAAACCCAATTTGGCCTACAGTGGCCTGACAAATGTAAATAAATGTAACTTTTTTGGATGAACTATCTCTTTAAGATTTAGAATTAAAAACCCAGTCCTCTCACTTTCTCAATTTCACAAAGGTGGTAAAAGATAAACATGCTGCTTAAACATGTCTCATGTTCGTTGTTAAATCAACAGCAGTAATCTAGAGGTTTACACATGGCACTCCCATAGGAGGTGTGTCCACCACTGTCCAAATCCGGTCTCTGACCCAGCTTGTCTTGTTTCGCCATTGCAAACACTCAGACACTAATTTCCCTGTGGGGATACATACTCAGTCAGTAAAAGGTGGCCACAGGCACATAACATAGTATTCAGTGTAGTGATGTACTGTAGTTACTTCATCTTCAGTAAGGAAATGTCATGCATAAACCTGACATACAGTAAACACAATTCTAGATTCAGTAGGGAGTGAAAAGTTGAACCAAACAGGAAACACCTCATCCACAGTGTTTATACAAAGTATGCATGAAGGCGAAGCAAATATTTTCGAAGCTCCTTCTTGCTGTACTTTTAAGTTAAAACAAACACACTTAACTCTCTAAACCGGATCAGAATGCTGTTGTAGATTCATATCCAAACTAGATATTCTGTCATGATAAAGTCCACCATTGGAACAAAGCTGGTGAGCATTTTATCCTTAAAGTAACCCAAAGAAGGTATAATCAGCCAACATTAAGCATGTTCTGGTCTTTCTTCTTCAACCTTTGCCCAACTTCCCTCTCCGTTTGTCTGTAGATGATTACAGGACGCTGCTGCTGGCAGAAGCTCTGTTGGAGGAATGTCTGCTGGAGAACATGGCCCTGCTGAAGAATTCTACGTTTCTGACTGAACAGTCACAGCCCAAACTTGCTCGAGCCAAAGCTCACCTCGACAGCATCCTAAGCAGAGGACGCCTGGAGGTCTGGCACAGCACCTACTTCAGTTTCTCTGTTTCTCAAGTCGCTCTGTCAGTTAAGCGTCTGGATTGCACTTTTGGGGATTTGGTTCAGTTCTGTGTGCTTAAATTCCATCAGTTTCATCGACTTAGTTAGAAAACAAAATATCAAACCAACAAGTATCTGCAAAAACAATTGGTGCAACAGTTATTTTTCCTCAAAACATCACTTTTCTGAGCACTTTTTGTCTTTGTGCTTAAAAAAGTACTATATTTATTTATTTGTACTGTATAGATTTGCACAGGTATTAATACTGTATTGTTTTGATGTTTTATCATTTAAAGAAAAAAAGGTAATGTATATTTTAGAGGGAGAAAAAAAAAATTATCTTTAAATTGTCAGTAGGGTTCCACAATTAACCAAAAATAAAACCGAAGTCGTGAAATGGCTTAATGCAATTCAAAATTTCCAAAGGCTGGGAATTAATTAAATAAATATATGCATTATGTGTTTCAGAGTGAAATATGACACGTGTTCATTTATACGTGAGCAGCTCATGACCTGCTGTTTTCAGTGTCTCAGAGCAGTTCAGTTTACAGTAAATGCTGCTCCACACAAACTCATCTCTCTCGCTTTAATGCGCATTTGTGACGTGCCAACCATCTTCCCATACTTTGAGAAATACTGATTAACAAAAGAGAAGCTTATAAGGAATCCGTGTTTTCTGTCAAAACTAAAATTTGGTTGTTCAACATTTAAAAAATATGTAATGTAAATCTGTAATGTATATATTTTTATACAATATTGTATAAAATATAATTGTGATTGCGATTTAAAAACATTTATAGGGCTGCTCAATTTAGCCAAATATTTGTGATTATATCGCAATCACAATTTTTATCGTAAAAATCACAATTAGATTTTTTCCTCATATCATTCAGCCCTAATGATCAGTGATTTTCGATCTCTTCCCCTGTAGCCGCACTACCTGAATGAATCTCTGCTCCTGCTGGCTAAAGTGCACTATGTTCAGGGACGCTACAGGGACGCCCAGGGCATGTGTGCCAGAGCAGGTGTGGATGACTTCACCCACCACGAGAAGCCTGTCTACCAACTACGCATGCTGGCAGAGGCCTTTGTCATCAAAGGTATGAACAGTTGAGAAAACACTAGCAGCTCATTAATCCTCCCTTATTATTGTATGATTAAGTTATGATAACAAGGCAATTAACATACTGTATGCATGAGGTCTAAATATTCAGCTAAATATAGAATGTGTTGTAGCGTCCTGCAACCGATCAGCATTGACACAACCTCTTTACAATTTTTGGCAATATTCATTTTGTAGAAAAAATTAAAAGTTATCTGAGGTTTAATGAGGTGTAGAGGCTCTTAATTGAAGAAAAAATGTATTTAGTCCAGTAGACACTAAAGTTAAAAGATAAAGTTCCTAATATGGTCCTTTTGACTGTCAGAGCAATTTTAATGTATATTTATAGAGTTATTAAGTAATTTCCATTGCTCCATTCCACTGAATATTTGCTTCAGACATGCTTTTATTGGATTCATACTAGTGATGCACCGATCATGATTTTTCGTGGCCGATTCCGATACCGATTTTTTTCGAGCAAACTGGCCGATTCCGATTCCGATACCGATTTTTTTCGAGCAAACTGGCCGATTCCGATTCCGATACCGATTTTTTTTCCTTTAAGCAACCAACAAGAAATAATGAAAGATTCTAACACAAATAAAGTGGTTATATAGTGAATATAGATTTTATTTAACGTATAATATTTAATTGTTTAAAAAATATATATATTTAAGAAAAAAGTTGCCCCCCAAATTCATGTCTGTGGTGTTTCAACAATGGATGTCACCCCTTTAAGAAAAGGGAGAATTCTATTTGGACTACTTCCTGTGTGTAAGGGTCACTGCAGGTGCTGGTTGATCTGAGGGGTGCATGGGGAGTACATTCTTTCTTATACATTTTGAAGCTAGCTAAATCTCTGACAATTTCATGTGTTGTCATTAGTGTATGTGGTGTTATGTTGATAACTTGCAGATCTGGCATATTTTAATAAAAAAATAAAAAAATACATATACTTGTTGATATTTCCAAAATGTCCCCTGATCTTGAAATCATCATGATGGTAGCCTCCATTTTAGAAAAGTCTAAGCTGATTTGTATGTGGTGTTACTGTCTCTGGTGTTAATGCATTTTCTGGTAACACAGAGCCTTTAGTAACTTGCATTATAAGGTCTGTGGTGTTATAATTACGTCTGTGGTGTTACTTCAATATGACATAGTGGCTGTGTCACAAGTTTTTGATTAAAATTATTTAAAATTCAAAATGTTCTTAAGCTTTTATTTTAATGGATATAGCATATTAAACTAATTTTAAATGCCTATCAATATATTTTATTAGAAAAAACAAACAAGCATCTTTACAAATTCTGCCTCTCATGTTCAACTGGTCAACCCCAGTTGAAGATGGACCAAGATGGTTTTTAAATTGGGTTGAAACTACATAAAACTGGCCTTAAATGAAAACATTAACAGTAACCATTTGAAATGAAAGGCAACGTTTGCATAGTTACAATCTAAACAACACAACCAACACACATTCAACAGTCCAAACAAAGATGTTACTTAATCAACATTTGTTGTCATTTTTAAAATTGGTGTAAAGAAAAAAGGTATTTACCAGTGAAACTAAATAAAACCAAAGTAGGCTATATAAATAAATTATTCCAAAATGTTAAATCAAATAATGTTTAGTGCAACGAGCAAAAACAAAGATGCTACTGCTCGTGCTTGTTAAATCGAATTAAGTCAATGTAATTTTAAGGTAAAATAAAAATAATAATCTTGTACAGAACTGACGCTTTATACGCTTTGAACGCTTTTATTCTTTACAAAAGTAGCATTTCAGCTTTGTCACAAGTTGGTCTGTTTCTTTTCTCATCCAACACGTGAGAAGCTGCTGAACAACTGTTCACGGTCTATTCTTGTGCAGGGCGTGGACAGATACGCCGAAATTCTAGTGATGGGAAGTTCAGATCATTTTACCGACTCGACATTTGAGTCTCGCTCAAGATGAACGAACGACTCGAAAAACCCGAAGACTCAAAACAGGTGAACTAATTCCAGTACAGAACCTTTAGGATGGTGCGCATGCGTGACTGAACGAATCACTCCCCGAAATGACTCGTTCTTCTCGAGTCTCATTAAAGATTCGTTCAAAATGAATGAATCGTTCAAGACCGACCCATCACTAGCAACTTCAGCTACACTGTAAACCCGGATAAGTAGAATTTACTTAAAAAAACCCAGGTAACCCGTTGCCTTAAAATTTTTAAGTAATGAAGCATTAGTTGAATAAGTGAGGTGAACTACATTCAATGTACTTAAGCCCATAATGGAATGGAATAGAACATTTAAGTTGAATGTACTTATAACCGAGTTACAGTAACTGAAGA
The DNA here is from genome assembly GCA_027564155.1 of Gymnocypris eckloni scoliostomus. Classification (NCBI taxonomy): domain Eukaryota; kingdom Metazoa; phylum Chordata; class Actinopteri; order Cypriniformes; family Cyprinidae; genus Gymnocypris; species Gymnocypris eckloni. The sequence continues at coordinate 16,127,255 of CM050429.1, forward strand.
TACTTAGTTTAAACAATCTTTCCCCACCCATTTATTTAACTCAGCTTGTTAAGTAAGCATTACTCCATAACTAATTTAACTAAGTTGTATATTCTAACTGACCCAACTTAACTTTTTGTTCCTGAAACTCAAAATATCTTTCAATTAATAGAGCCATGTAAAATACATACATACAACTGCAACATTACACAACATCCAATTGTATTTTTATTGAACATGTCCTTTTAGCAACAAAAGAAACAAAGCCATGGCCTAATAGGGTTCTAGTGTGTAGTTTCCTCAGTGATGGTAAGAAAAGAAAAAATATCTTCCTCTTTACTGCCAATCATTACAATATTGTACTGCACCTCTTCACATTTGGTTGACAAACTGCAAAACTCAGCCCTGTTGCTCAGACAAACTGCAAAATCAGGGGTTGCATGGTGACGTCAATGCCGTGTCATGCCATCCCACCTTGTGCCGTCCACGAGCTTCTACATTTCAAAATAAAAGCTTCACAGAGCTTCTACTTTTCAAAGTAAAAGCTCAGGTCTGGAATAAAATACTTTTGTTAAAAAATCTCTATAATATAAATGCAGATTATCATTAATGAATGAAATACTTAAAGCTAATGCTTTAAATATTTGGTGTTTTTTTACTAAAAAGTAAGATACATGCAGACTATCATGCTGATGAATAAAATACTTAAAAAATATATGTCCGTCTATAAAATAAATGCAGACTAAATTTTAAATGAGGTTTGATCAAATGTATGTTAACATCAGGGACACAACAATAACGTCCAGAAATCACGAACTTACCAGTGACTCCATCAGGAAAATAATTTGCGATTTCGTATTTTGTTTTTGACCCTCTGAACTTACCGGACAGGCAAAACTTGATGATATTAAGTTGTTTTAGCTCAAACACATAATTACAATAAGATAGGCCATTAAAAAGTACAGTTTACTCAGAATTCATAATTAATGTAAAGAAATGACACATGTTTAAGTAATACAAACTCAGTTTGTTTGAGTAGACACTACTGATTGGACTTAAAAACTCAATTACAATAAGAAAGGACAAGAAAAAGTTCAGCTTAATCAGAATTAACAAGTAATGTCAATAAATTAGACACATTTAAGTAATATGTACTCAATCTCTTTGAGTTGAATCAAAATCTGGGTTTACAGTGTAGAGCAGCAAATGAAAGCGGCTCTTATTTGTGTGCCAGTAATGTTACACCAACGACTGTTCGCTTCATTGTATCTGTTTTTCTGTGTTTGTTGTGCTCCTGCCGAATGTCTTCCACACAAATGACATGTACGCACTTTCGGAAAAATCGGCCGAAAAAAAGACAAAAACCTTTTTTGATCTTTGGCCGGTCAACCGGTGCATCCCTAATTCATACCCAGGCTAAAGTATACACTGAAAGAAAGGTTGGCATTGCAATCATAGATAAGTTTGTGGATAAGAGTGTGCTATTTATTATATCATATCCTTGGACAGAATGTAACCACAGGAAAAAAAAGGCAGTTTTACGTCATTGTCTACAGGGAAGCTTCTATATATAAACCTAGTTATTATTTAAAAACGGGTTTTTCCAGCATTTTACTCATCCTGTATTTGTGTAACGTCCCTTGTTTTCAAATTTTCCATTATTTTAATACATAACATTCTCTCACAAGTGCAAATAAGTAAGTATGCCCTACCAGGTATTTACAGTGTTGTATGTATATGGAATTACCACCTGACAACATCAGTACCATTGTACTCCCACAATAAGGAACACATAGGCCTATTGAAGTACTATTAAATATAGTATTTCAATAGTTGTTTCTTTTTTTGTATACAAATTTGATTAATTTGTTTTAATCCTCAAACTATTAGGGCAATGCCAATTATGTAATAATTATGTAGTATTTGTTGGCACTAAATTTCACTGAATAATTGTATTGAAACAGTTTCAAGTTACTTCCACTGACTTTCTGACTGCTTTTTATATGGACCCTGCCTACAGGTTCACACTCATACACATATTATCAGACCGCAGGCTGGGAAAGTGTAATATTAGGTTCTCTAGCGTAGGAAGCAGAAGCCACCCAGAATCAGTCCCTTGAGAAACTCAGCAGGCACAGCATCATCAGTCACCATCACAAGACATTAAATGCATGTAAATGCAATCTATCTATCTTGTATTATGTTCCTTATACAGTTCTATTTTCTCTGCTCGTCAAAGCCAGTTTCACTTGCAGTAGGCACATGTTGAGTGTTAATTATGTTTGCTGTCTACTACTCTTCTCTTCAGATTTGTATAGTTGGGGAATTCTTTTTAACAGTAGTTATGTGGTAAAGTTACAATAATTGTGTATTTCCTCATTTTTAGTTCTCCTCTGTGTACTTCCTCATATTTGGATGGAACTAGTAGTGACTTCTGGAAAAAGTAAATGTAGGCAGAATTCTTGGTAAATCTGAGATATCAAAGCATTTTCTAGGAGGTTCAAATATTTGTTTGTTCATGACTATTTTCTGCATCTTGCCCTGCCTGAGCCCTGGGTGAATCACCAAGACGGAATATTCCAGCCCAAATCAATTATGAAGTCCTTCTAATTTCATTTAAAAAGACCCATTTGTTTGATAAACAGTTATTTGCTCTCACGGTCTTTCTCAGTTATATGTATTAATTGGCACATACCGTTTCAGAAATTGACTGTACCAAACAAAGAAATCCGTTTTTGTTCCTCTTGTCTAATTGTGTACAGTACTGTAATTGGAGATGAAGTGCTTTGCTGTATTCAATTTGCATGTCTTGGCTCCATGCTTAAACTATATTTCATTCTCTCTTGTACAGTTATTGTCCCACATGACTATGAAGTGAGTCTTAACCTAATTGTTCTCCATGAATGTTCAGGTTTGTCTTTGGACCATCAGTCTATGTCAGGTGCTTCCCGTGTTAGACTGTCCGAGAGAGAGGAAGAGTGCCTGTCCTGTTACCTCATGGCCTGTGATGCTGGTCTGCTGTACCTGCAAGAGCTTGACAAGGTCTGTGTGTGTTTTACATCTCGTCAGGGACTGATTTACTCAGAACACGTATTTCTGTGTAGACATGTCTCTAACTGTTTTCTTGGTGTGTCTCGCTGCGTTTTCAGTATCTTGTGCATGATTGATTCAAATTTAAAGAGAGATTTAGCTTTTATAGGCACTGACTGTATATTAAAGAATGTGTTCTGTGTGTATTATATGTTATATATAGAATCTAAAATTTGTACATTTTTGTATTTATCTGTTCATTTCCGGCCATCGTTACATTGCACATGTGTCTTGTTCACTAGACTGTTTGCACGCCAAGTTCCAAAACTCCTAAAAGTGGTTCATTAGTCCCAAATTTTGACGTGGACCCAGGCTTTTTCCTGCAGGCAGCTCTTCAGAGCGCATACCTGTCACTGCTGAGAAAAGGGTGAGCATGCACGTTACTACTCTGACTCTGTACCCACAGTTCTCTGCCCTTTATATTGAGCACTCATGCAACCATGCACATACAGTATTCACTGCACACCTTAACTTAATCCATTTATGGACTCCATGTGAATAAACTGTATGACTGGCACCGTGTACACACACCACTGGTATTCTTGTGTCAACATGAGCAGTGTGGATGCGCTAGTCATGTCCAGCAGGTGTCAGTGTTATAACACAAGTGATTTTATACATGAGGTCTTGTTTTCGGTCACTCTAAAATTAGCTTTGTTTGAAATGGCATACTGATATACTACAAGTTTAGGACTGTCCGTAGATTAAATTAGCAGATCATAAACATATTAAACAACATTGTTTTTTTCAGTTCCAGAAAGAAAACAAAAATAACATGTAAATTGTCTCAGATCGTGGTGTGTATTATGTGTGCACATGTAGCATATTATATGTGCAGTATAGTCTATAAAGACCCTGATTTCTGCATAGTGCTCTTTACTTGTCTTGGCTGCTCTTCCCTCTTCTTCACAACAGTCCAGTGCTCTGAGACAGAAATCTGTGACTATGAATGCTGAATGTAAATACGGTTCTATATTTCTCAAACATGCATCAAAAGACAGGGGAAATGCAAACACTTAAATCAATCAAAAGTAAACTTACAGTAATGATATATAATAACACTTCAAACATTTTTGGACTTTAGTCTTTGTAACAAAAGCGTTTTTGCAGCGAATCACTGTAATAATGTTCATTATTACAGACTAAAAGTATCTATTATAATATGAATGTATTACAATTCTGAAATAATGCAAATGTTAAAAATTTTAACATTTTTGGTGTTGTTCACGAACTTTTGCCTATGGAGATACGCAAGACAAAAACAATGTAGATACCTGTTGTTTCATACAGTATAATGCAATGGACATGACTTGATCATCCATTTGATAATCCAGAAAATAACCTGTTGAAACATCTGCTGAATTTTGAAATCTTCTTGACATTTTATTAAGCTGTTAAGATTGACATTTTTTTTAAAGATCAAAATAAAGAAATTAATACTTTTGTTTAGCAAGGATGCATTAAAGGATTAGTTCACTTTCAAATGAAAATTTCCTGATAATTTACTCACCCCCATGTCATTCCAAAATGTTTATGTATTTATTTCTGCAGTCAAAAAGAAATTAAAGTTTTTGATGAAAGCATTCCAGGATTTGTATCCATATAGTTTCTATGGACTCCAAACGATTGAATGTCAAAATTACAGTTTCAGTGCAGCTTCAAAGGGCTATAAACGATACCAAATGATGACTAAGGTTCTTATCTAGCGAAACGATCCGTTATAAAAAAAAAAAAATCAAATAAATGTATATGCTTTATAAACATACTGCATCTCGCCTGTTCTGCGATGCGCATACCAGACTTCACGTAATACGCAATAACGTTGAAAAGGTCACGCTTGACGTAGGCGGAAGTACCGAGTCAGTGTTTACAAGTTGAACGTGCAAATACTAAGTCAAACGCCATTTACAAAAAAAGGGAGTTACAACTCACCGAGTTCACAAGGTAAAACAACGATGTCGGATGATTTTGAACTTGGAGAAGATGAGATGGATCCTACATCAAACGTGACATTTTCTACGTTATTACGTGAAGTCTGGGACGCGCATCGCAGAACAGGCGAGCATTTGTGTGTTTATGTCACGTTCTGCACGGGGATCCAAGGGAAACGAGGAGACGAGGATTGAGATAAACAAACAGACTTTACTTTAACAAGGAGGTAGACAGACACAGATGACGTTTGCATATGACAGTAACATCTACATTGACATCTACAATAACCGACAGGAAACATGGGGCAGAGCAGACTATAAATAGGGAGACTTAACTAGACACACCTGGAACTAAATCAATACACAGATGGAGACTAATAAACTAATGACAGGAAACAGGAAGGACCATATATGGGCATTGAAACACAAGGAAGAGGGAAACAAAGTCTGACAGTTTATAAAGCATATACATTTATTAAATTTTTTTAAATGACCGATCGTTTCGCTAGATAAGACCCTTATTCATCATCTGGTATAATTTATAGCCCATTGAAGCTGCACTAAAACTGTAATTTTGACCTTTAACCGTTTGGAGTCCATTGGAGCTAACTATATGGATACAAATCCTGGAATGTTTTCATCAAAACCCTTAATTTCTTTTTGACTGCAGAAATAAATACATAAACATCTTGGATGACATGGGGGTGAGTAAATTATCAGGACATTTTAATTTGAAAGTGAACTAATCCTTTAAATTAATAATTAAAAAAAGTATAATATGTAATATATATATGTGTGTGTGTGTGCGTCTTATTTTTCAATCATTTTTCTTCCCACAATCACTTGTGCTTATTTGTGTTTTAGTCACTTGGCTCAGGGAACTCAGCAGCTGCGGCGGGTCATGAGGGCTGTGGAGAGTCGGGGCTCTCAGAGTTTTCGTAAGGTGAGATCTGGGTAAATAAAATTTTTGATGCTCACTATCACACAATAGGAGTCAGAGGTTGTTGTCTGTTGTGTCGTGTTGTTCAGACAGTAGCATGCAGACTTGCAGAAGTGTTGCTGGGCTCAGTGTGTGAGGAAGCGTACTGGGGTCCACTGTCTCCTCCACCACCTGGCTGGCTGAAGAGGGAAGGAGCCACGCACCCCAAAAACGCCATCTACCCGTCGTCCAGACCACCACAGCGCTACAACACTGAGGGGTCAGACTCTCTTTCCCTTCACATTCTCTGTATATTCAAACTAATTGTTCATGTAGAATACAATATCTATAGCTTTATCAGAAAATAAAAGCACAAGAAAGTAAAGTAAAGTTTGAGGACTTGACTTTTAAAAACTTGAAGTTTGAATGTTTTCTTAAGATAAGTAAAAGTACTATGAAAAGTCAGACAGTACAATTACATTTACATTTACATTTAGTAATTTTGCAGATGCTTTTATCCAAAGTGACTTACAATTGGGGAATACATAAAGCGATTAATCTTGAAGAGGCAAACAGACAGAGGAAGTGCTCGTGACACCAAGTCTCAGGCATTGTTCAAATAAGTACAAGCTAGCAAGGGAAGGAGAGATAGATAAAGAGAAATATGAAAATTTTTAGAAAAAGTGAAAAGTTTCTTTTAGTTTTTTTTTTTTAGGATGAAGTCAAGTAGTGTCGAAAGAGATGAGTTTTCAGTTGTTGCTTGAAGATTGAAAGGGAGCCAGCATTCCAGATGGGGATGGGAAGATCATTCCACCAGCCAGGAATGGTGAACAAGAATGTTCTGGAGAGTGATTTTGAGCCTCTCTGTGATGGTACCACGAGGCGTCTCTCACTAGCAGATCTCAGACTTCTGGAGGGGATGTATATTCGTAATAGTGAGTGGAAGTAGGTGGGTGCTGAGCCTGTGGTTGTTCTATATGCAAGCATCAGTGTCTTGAACTGGATGCGAGCTGCAACTGGTAGCCAGTGCAAGGAGACAAAGAGAGGAGTAACATGGGCTCTTTTTGGCTCGCTGAAGACCAGTCGTGCCGCTGCATTCTGAATCATTTGTAGAAGTTTTATTGTGTTTGATGGAAGTCCAGCCAGAAGAGCATTGCAGTAGTCCAGCCTGGAAATGACAAGAGCCTGGACAAGAAGTTCTGCAGCATGCTCTGTCAGAAAGGGCCTGATCTTTCTGATGTTGTGTAGTGCAAACCTGCAAGATCGAGCCATCTTTGCAATGTGCTCTTTGAAGGTAAGCTGGTCATCAAAGATTACACCCAGATTTCTGACCGAAGCTGATGGGGTAATTGTTGATGAACCTAACTTAATCGTGAAGTCATGCTGTAGAGTTTGAGTGGCAGGGAAGACAAGAATCTCAGTCTTTGCCAGGTTGAGCTGTAGGTGATGTTCTTTCATCCATGCCGAGATGTCTGCCAGGCAGCCTGAGATCCGTGCAGCTACCGTTGGATTATCTGGTCGAAATGAGAGATAGAGCTGTGTGTCATCAGCATAGAAATGGTAGGAGAAACCATGTGCTTGTATGATGGGACCCAGTGATGTAGTGTATGTGGAGAAGAGGAGGGGTCCAAGAACTGATCCCTGCGGAACCCCAGTGACCAATTGATGTGCTTTGGATACCTCCCCTCCCCAGGCCACCCTGAAAGACCGACCAGTGAGATAGGATTCAAACCAGCAAAGTGGAATCCCAGTGATGTCCAGTGATGAGAGGGTGGACAGGAGGATCTGATCTGACAATAAAAACGTCTCTAGGTTACGTATGTAACCCTAGTTCCTCGAGGGAACGAGACGCTGCGTCCGAGAATGCATTGGGGATGCCTTCAGCGTGACCGGCTCTGAATACAAGTATAATCTGTCCAATGGATGGGCGAGATGTCACGGGCAAGGTGACGTAATGCCCGGCTGGTATAAAAGCACATGCGGTGAAACTAGCGTCAGCTTCTAGGAATGAAGCAAGAGCTGGCAGGGATGCCGGAAGTGTGGCCTCGAGATGCAACGTCTCGTTCCCTCGAGGAACTATGGTTACATACGTAACCTAGAGACGTTCCTCGTCGGGAACTCGAGCTGTGTCTGAGAATGCATTGGGGACGAGATGCCCATGCTGCCAGACTTTCAAATCCCTGCCCAGTGTGTATCCCTGCGGAGCACATCTAGGGCGAGAGAACGGAAGAGCCTGGAGTGGCTTGCATGTCTAGGCCATAAAGTCTAACAAACGTCAGGGGCATGGACCACCCTGCAGAGTTGCAGATGTCCTGTGTAGGATCACCTGTTTGAAAGGCCTTAGAGGCCGCTACACTCCTAGTAGAGTGAGCCTTGACTGCGAGGGGAGATTAGAGGACTCATAGGCAATGTTAATGGCATCCACAGTCCACCGACCTTGGGTCTGTTTGGATGCAGCAAGACCTTTCTTAGGGGGACCATAGCATACCAGCAGCAGTTGGTCCGCCCTTCTCTACAGGGCAGCTCTGTGGACGTATGCATCCAGTGCTCGCACTGGACACATACAATTAAGCTTTTGCTGGTCTGGCTCCCTGAAGGAAGAGGACTAAAGGCCTGCCGTACGACAGGTTGTGGCGTGACATAAGGAACTTTGGGGACTTACCCTGCACGAGGGTACAAAAAGGCTTTGGCCATGCCGGGCGCAAAATCAAGATGCGTGGGGGCCACTGAGAGGGCCTGTAGATCCCCAAATGTCTTTAGAGAAGAAATCGCCAGAAGAAATACAGTCTTCAAAGTAGATGGCAATAAGAGATCTCCTCAATAGACTCGAAGGGAGGCCTACACATAGCTTCTAATACGAACTGCGGAGGAAGTGAAGAGTCTCCAGGGCATTCAGTTTCCTCGTTGAGGGAGCTCTAGATTGGAGGATGGTCTCAACAACCTCGGTTAAGAGACCGGAAGCTATGAGCTGTGCCCCCTCTGGGACCACACCCACAGCTTCCACAACTCCCGGCGGGGGTGCACAAGGGTGCCCCCTGCCTGTGAGAAGAGATCCCTCCCTCCACGAAGAGCCGTCGAGGAGAGAAATAAGGTCCGAAAACCATTCTCGGCCCAGCCAGAATGGGGCTACTAGCAACAGCTAGTGCCACCGTCCCGGCGCACTCTCTCCAGAACTCCGGGGAGCAGAGTAATCGGGGGAAAGGTGTACAGATGAAGCCTCTGCCATGTCTGTACCATGGCATCCAGCCCCAGTGGAGCCGGATGAGTCAGAGAGTACCAGAGGGGATATTGCGGTGTCTCCCGAGTCGCAAAGAGGTCCACCTGAGCCTGGCCAAAAACTCGCCAAATCTGCTTCACTACCTCGGTGTGAAGCATCCATTCCCTCTGGGAACTCTTTTACTCAAGGATCTGGTGCGCCAGCCTGTACAGGGGGCGTGACCGCAGACCTCCTTAGGGGTTGATGTAAGAGACCACCGCTGTGTTGTCGGTGCGCACCAACACATGGCGATCTCTTAGGTCTGGTAGAAAGGGTTTCAGAGCCTGAAACACAGCTAGCATATCCAACCAATTGATGTGCCATGTGAGATGGCGACCACTCCACAGACTGCGGGCCATCCATGACCATGCCCCAACCGGTGAGGGACGTGTCCGTCGCTAGCGTTACGTGGCGACACGGAGCTCCCAACACCGGGCCCTGAGGCAAGAACCAAGGTTGTCTCCAGATGTCTAAGGCACGTGGTTTTCAGAGCCGGAGAAAGCACACTCTTCTTGGCGTTCAGTCTTAACCTCAACACTTTCATGTGAGCGAGAACAACATCTCGATGTTGAACTGCCATCTGCTCTGATTGAGCAAGAATCAACCAATTGCCGATGTAATTGAGTATGCGGATGCCTTGTAGATGCAACGGAGCTAACTTCCTGTGAGTGGGAAGGATGGAGATATGGAAGTATGCGTCTTTTAGATCGATCGTGACAAACCAGTCCTCGGACCTGATCTGAGACACGACCTGTTTAAGTGTGGGCAGTCCCTCGAGAGCCAACTCTGCATGCCTCGCTCTCAAACAAACCACACACAAGTTGTGTGTATCACCTGCAGACATGTAGCATTTGTAGGGAGGAACACATTGCTTGCATTGTGATTTTGCTCTTGCCAAGATGTTTAACCTTATACTGGCTTTTAGACATGATGGACTTTGGAACAAAGGACAGACGACACCAAATAAGACTCACAGAGACACAGAGTGCTAGCTGAATGACAGAAAGCTGATGCCGGTTTCACTGCACATGCTTTTATACCAGCTGATCATTGCGTCATCTCGCCTGTGACGTCTCGCCCATCCATTGCACAGATTACACTTGTATTCAGAGCCGGTCACGCTGAAGGCGTCCCCAATGCATTCTTGGATGCAGCTCTAGTTCCTGAAGAGGAACTAATTTAGACTTCATTAGACCTCATCAGACTAACATAAAAACATTAAACCTTTACAAAATCACCTGCAGCTTGTTGCTTGGCATTTTTAACATACAGTTGCTGACATGTTCTTAGTTCTTGTTAAGTTGCTTAATAATATGTAGCATTGTTGTTAACATTAAGCATGTTTTAGCATGTTGCTAACACATTTTAGCACATTGGTAGTATTGTTAAACAGCATGATTTAGAATGTTGATTGCAAAATGTATCACATTTCAAGCATTTTTTACATGTTGCTAACATGTTTTATCATGTTAATATTTCTCTGGTGTATCCTATCACATTGCTAGCATGATTTAGTATGTTGCTACAATGTTTTAACATGTTGCTGGCATTACATTGCCATAATGATTTAGCAAGTTGCTGACATGTTTTAGCAAGTTGCTAGCATGATTTAGAACATTCCTTGCATTTTTAGCATGTTTCTATGTTTCTAGTATGTTTATAACATTTTAAAAAATGTTGATAGTTTACCATGTTTAAGAACTGCTAGCATTTTTTTAACATAGTAGCCTATGTTAGTATGTTTTAGCACATTGCTAGCATGATTTGACACATTGATAGATAGGTAGACAGATAACGGAACAAATACAGGAGAATTGTATTCATAAAAAATATAGCACACCATCAGCACATCCTGAAAAGCTGTGAAAAGCGAGTTTGGCAGTTTCTAGGATGAGTTACTTTGAGAACTTTTGTCTCAGATAAAGAAAAAGAAGAAAGAAATCTTAAATAGTAGATCATTATGCTTTGTCAAGTTAAAATAATAACTGTTAAATTTAGCAGTTTCATGTAAATGTAAATATCACTGCTCACATTAAATTGTATTGTGTACATCAGCCATTGGAAAATATTGATCGATTAATAGAATCAGAGAGCAATAATAAGTAGACAAGTAGAGGACAGCAATGGGGTTTGTTTGCCTGCTTTAATATTCAGGACACGGCCGAATGCTGTGTTGTGAATAAAACATACCGTAACTGTGCCTGTGAGTCTGCAGACGCCAAGCAGAGAAAGGAAAAATACAAGAGAGATGAAAAAAGATGGAGAGACTTTTGACAATGCATATGAAGAACAGAAATGAGAACAGATGAAAGGAATATACTAGTTTACCATTCCTGGGACAGTTCAGTAACACACTAGGATGGGACTCCAGATGGTATGGAGGGAAGTAGGATAAAGGGATGAGAGAAACAGCCTGTAAAGAAAGACAAAATTGTTCAGAATACCAATAAAACATGTAAAAAATGTGACAACTGTGAGAATGACAACTGTGAGTACAGAGAGCTCAGTTACAGACTGACATATGTAACTAGAGACTGACACACACACACACAAACACCTTGGTGACGTGTTTTTTCCTTTTCCTGTTGCCACCCTGCAGAGCTTTCTGTCCACAGGACGTGGTTGAAGAGGCGGTGCTGGTGCTCCTCATCACAGAATCAATGGTGAGACAGTCTTCCTCACATTCATCCTTTCTTCCTTAGCATGCTGTGTTGTGACGTCTCTTCTCTTTAACTGCATCTTGAGAACCATAGCATAACTATATTATGAGGGAATAGGAAAATTTGCCAAACCTGTTTGTTGTTATTTGTTATGTGGAACACAAAATGAGGATTCCTCTTTTCCATACTAAGATTAGAGTGACCTCTAAATTGTCCTTTGGAGGTGGGACTATTTTTCTTGGTGGATGCCCTAATATTATATAAATATACTGCATTTAGCATTGAAACAGTTTGACACATAACATTCTTTTGACATACACTACTGTTCAAAATTAGAATCTTTAAAATACAAATTAATACTTTTATTCAGTAAGGATACATTAAATTGAGCAAAAGTGATAGTAGATACATTTATAACGCTACTTTTGAACTTTAAATTCATAAAAGAAACCTAAATATATACTGTATATATCAGGGTTTCCACAAAAATGTTAAGCAGCACAAATGTTTTCAACACTGATTATAAGAAATGTTTCTTGAGCAGTAAATCAACATATCAGAAGGATTTCTGAAAAATCATGTGATGCTGAAGACTGGCGTAATGATGTTGAAAATTCAGTAAAAAATAATTTTACTAACTTTTTGATCAAATAAATGCAGCCCTGGTGAGAATAAGAGACTTCTATCAAAACATTAATTCGCAAAAACCTTACTAACCCCTAACATTATGAACGATAGTTTATATATTTTATCAAGACAGAAGGCAAATTTGGAGACATGTTAATTTATGGTTATTAGACATTAATTTGTGTGGTCTTTGCTAGTGGTTACTGACCATGGTAAAACCTTGCATTTATTTGACATATTTGACATTTTCTGGTAATAAAGACCCAGATGTTTTTATCAATATAGGAAAATGCCATGTTTATGTTTATTTATGTTTATTACCTCAAACAAATCTTTTTCATTTGTTTGTCAGATACTTGTACCTAAAGCAACTTCAGATGACGCAAATTAAATGACAGAAATGATTGTTTAATGAGTTAAAACAACAAAACAACATCATACAGGTTTGGAACAAATAACTAATACATTTCCCAGATTGAACATTTTGGGTGAACTATCACTTTAAACACAAGACTTCAGCCCCCGAAACTGCACATTTTGTGCGTGTCTGTATTTGACACCCAGTTCAATTCTTGAACACTTTACTAATGAGCTAAAGAGTTGAATTGAACATGCAAGGTGAGAAAGTAATCTAAAATGTGCTGTGCTGGAGGTTCTCCTGGACCAGGATCAGGAAACACAGCTTTAACATTTTCTTAACCATCTCTCTGTTGTCCCATGTAGGCCAGTGGCGAGGCGGTGATCAGCCGCACACCGGAGCATCAGGAGGCGAGGGAGACCAGCATGCAGGACGCCTCCTCTGTCTATGACCTGCTGAGTATCGCCATGGCCAGGAGAGGGCAGTACGCCATGCTGTCCGAGGTGAGATGAGTCAGCACAGATCCGAATCGACCCGCGCTTTGCAAACAGACCTGTATTTTATGTAGTAGCTTCTTTCTCCTCATTTGCACAAGTCGCCCTTTCAGTCTACCAATCTCTCTCTTCTCTTCTCCCAGTCGTATGGGTGCTTATTGACCATTCCTCCTTCGTCCTGTCCTTCAGGTTGTTTCAGTAGTTGGGCCGTTGTGTGATGGTGGGACGTTCTCAGGTGAATCTGAACACAAGTTCAATGTTTTCATTCAGTCAATATCAACTGAATCATGTTCATTTCACTGGTAACCCACTGCCATTACTCTGTATTACCAACCCATAACTGCATGTGTGTTGAATTTTCAGGTGCATCTCAATAAATTAGAATGTCGTGGAAAAGTTCATTTATTTCAGTAATTCAACTCAAATTGTGAAACTTGTGTATTAAATAAATTCAATGCACACAGACTGAAGTAGTTTAAGTCTTTGGTTATTTTAATTGTGATGATTTTAGCTCACATTTAAGAAAAACCCACCAATCTCAACAAATTAGAATATGGTAACATGCCAATCAGCTAATCAACTCAAAACACCTGCATAGGTTTCAAAATGGTCTCTCAGTTTGGTTCACTAGGCTACACAATCATGAGGAAGACTGCTGACCTGACAGTTATCCAGAAGACAATCATTGACACCCTTCACAAGGAGGGTAAGCCACAAACATTCATTGACAAAGAAGCTGGCTGTTCACAGAGTGCTGTATCCAAGCATGTTAACAGAAATTTGAGTGGAAGGAAAAAGTGTGGTAGAAAAAATGCACAACCAATCGAGAGACCCAAAGACTTATGAGGATTGTCAAGCAAAATCGATTCAAGAATTTGGGTGAACTTCATAAGGAATGAACTGAGGCTGGGGTCAAGGCATCAAGATCCACCACACACAGACGTGTCAAGGAATTTGGCTACAGTTGTCGTCAGAGGCGTCTTACCTGGACTAAGGAGAAGAACTGGACTGTTGCCCAGTGGTCCAAAGTCATCTTTTCAGATGAGAGCAAGTTTTGAATTTCATTTGTAAACCAAGGTCCTAGAGTCTGGAAGAAGGGTGGAGAAGCTCATAGCCCAAGTTGCTTGAAGTCCAGTGTTAAGTTTCCACAGTCTGTGATGATTTGGGGTGTAATGTCATCTGCTGGTGTTGGTCCATTGTGTTTTTTGAAAACCAACGTCACTGCACCCGTTTACCAATACATTTTGGAGCACTTCATGCTTCCTTCTGCTGACCAGCGTTTTAAAGATGCTGATTTCATTTTCCAGCAGGATTTTTCACCTGCCCACACTGCCAAAAGCACCAAAAGTTGGTTAAATGACCATGGTGTTGGTGTGCTTGACTGGCCAGCAAACTCACCAGACCTGAACCCCATAGAGAATATATGGGGCATTGTCAAGAGAAATTGAGAAACAAGAGACAAAAAAATGCAGATGAGCTGAAGGCCACTGTCAAAGAAACCTGGGCTTCCATACCACCTCAGCAGTGCCACAAACTAATCACATCCATGCCACGCCGAATTGAGGCAGTAATTAAAACAAAAGGAGCCCCTACCAAGTATTGAGTACATATACAGTAAATTAACATACTTTCCAGAAGGCCAACATTTCACTAAAAATGTTTTTTATTTTATTATTGGTCTTATGAAGTATTCTAATTTGTTGAGATAGTGAATTGGTGGGTTTTTGTTAAATGTGAGTCAAAATCATCACAATTAAAATAATCAAAGACTTAAATTACTTAAGTTGGTGTGCATTGAATTTATTTAATACATGAGTTTCACAATTTTAGTTGAATTACTGAAATAAATTTCCACGACATTCTAATTTATTGAGATGCACCTGTAAGTCCCTTTCTCATCAAATTTAGGCTCACTTTCTCATGCATGTGCCATTATGTGATGTGTACAGGATACAAACACTCCCCTATCTGTGCTGAAAACAACAAGATCCTTCCTAGAAAGAACTAGTTATGCTGAGCAATGTTAAACGCATTATCATTTTCTTGGAAGGCTGATTCTTTGATTCGAAGTTTCTTTCTTACTGTGATGTGGTGTGTGATTGTTTGTCATCAGTGTTTGGAGCGGGCCATGAAGTTCTCCTATAATGAGTTTCATCTTTGGTACCAGCTTGGCTTGTCTTTGATGGCAAGTGGGAAGGTGAGATTCATGTCATACTGTCGTCATCATCATCGTTGTTCTATTCATTTATTAGTCATTTATCGGTTATATTTTAGATTCAGTTAAATACAAATATTCTAGTAACTAAAAAAAGTAGACAGCGAAGATTTTATCTAAATTAAATATATAGATTTTGGATTCACCCCAAAAATGACCAATCTGTCATTATTACTTACCCTTAAGTTTTTTCAGACCTGTAGTTTATTTCTTGTGTTGAATACAGAAGAAGATATTTTAAAGAATGCTGGTAACCAAACAGTTAACGGTAGCCATTGACTTCTGTATTATGGAGTGGCTGCCGTTAACTGTTTGGTTACTTACATTCTTCAAAATAATGTATTTTGTGTTCAACAGAAGAAAGAAATTCATACAGGTTTGGAAACAACTTGAGGGGAAGAAAATTATAACACAATGCTCATTTTTGGGTGAGCTATAATTAGACTTGTTAAAAAAGAAGGATTAAAGAGGGTTAAAGGGATACCCAAAAATTAACCCCACCACCCAAATATCTAAATTCTCTCATCATTTGCTCACCCTTATGACATCATAGATCTGTATGATTTTCTTTCTTAAGATTTTTAGAAAAGTACTGTATCTGATACAAGTGAATATGTTTCCAAATACAACTCCAGTGGATGAAAACACATTTTCTAAAGCAAAACAATTTTCAACTTTTTTTTTTACTTTAACTATTTAACTATAAGCTATTGATGCACTGAAATATATATATTCAGTATACATATTATAATAATTACTTTATTTTTTTACTAAAACACTTTAAAGTTTTCAATTAGTCTGAAAACTGAAAATACAGTAAATTGGTTCTTTGGATCTTTATGCTGTTTAGGCTGTCGTCTTCTCAGGTGATATAACACCAGTCTTAGTAAAAGCTCTTCAACAACAAACTGCCTCTCCGTATTTCAGAAAGGTCGAGTTTACACATAAACACGCTTTGAAGCATGATGTGAGTACCTTGTGAAGTTTGCACAGGAAGTGAGACGGAAGTGCAAAAGACTGTCACTTCTCATGTGAGCTTACATGTATGTCAAAAGTATTCTCAACACATTCATGAATGTGTTTACAACATTTGGCTAGAGTTAATGGCATTATAATAAAAAAAAATAGCTTGTAGTAGGGATGGGCGATATACCGGTTCAAACGGTAAACCAATTTGAATTAGGCACCTGCCACAGTATGATTTTTTTTTTAAAACAAGTGGATAAGCAACATAGACAGTGTGCTGAATTGAGAGGAAATCCGTTTTTAACTGCATACACTTCTGGATAATTGTTGGAGAACTTTTAGGAATATTACACACAACTAATTCTTTAACTGGGCATACAAACCAACTGTAAACGGCCACTAACAGCAGCCAGAGACACTGAAGATGAACACAAAGAGGAGAAAATTCTGTAGCAGGCAGAGCAAACTCACTTCACCATGCGCAAAATATTGGAACAAAATCATACATAATGAATTGGGGCTGGGGGTTTATATAAACATTTCTCTGAGGGAAACTGACTGTCTTCAGAAAAATATTTTCTTTTCATCTTACCTCCATACAATGCATATTAATGTGGTATTTAAAAGCACAGCGCTGCTATGTTTACAGCGGTAACCAACGGACCGCATTACCGCTGCTGCTCCATAAGCGCCATCTGCTGTCAGTGAATGAATTTGCGCTCTCATTCAGCTCGTCTGCTTTTTGTTTCATGCAGGCATGTATAATCAGGCATAGCATAATTTCACAAAGCTGAGGTCAGACCATTCTCTTCTTGCTTCAGGTTTTGAAATTACAAAGGCTAATTTACATCAAAAATGTTTCATTCTACATGTAGCATGATTGTTTGGATCGTGATTAAATCGCAGTGGTTCTGCAATTGTTTCATGCATTCTGAGTCATATAAAGGCATAGTCAGGGAAACTCTGTGATAAACCGTGGAACCATCAGAATCCCCCCCAAAAAGTTGATTCTGATTTTTGGTCAAATCGCCCAGCAATATAGACATAGTATATATTAGTATGTTTCTTACATGCACCTATTGTTGAGTGACATTGATTTATCTGCTGGGGTCGTATGGATTACTGTCATGATGACTGGATGTGCTTTTTGAGTGTCAACATTCTTGATCACAGAGATGGATTATTTGTCTAAAAATCTTCATTTGTGTTGTACGATCAAGAAAGAAATAGCCATGATGAATAAATACATTTGAATAAAATAAACAAACATTTGGGTGGACTCCCTGTAGCATTATGTGAAACAATTCGGTGCTACAAAGTTAGAGCGAGTAGTGTAGTAACAAACCACCAATCATAATCTGTCTCAGTGTCTGCCTCATTGAATATTCATGAGCTTTGTAGATGCAGGAGCTTTAACATGCTGTGTCTAGTTTGTTTCAGAAATAGGTAAAAACAGAAATGGTGATGGCAAATCCCTCTCTGCATTTTCCTTCAAATGTTTAGTCGTTGTTTTGTATTATGTTTCAGAAGTCTTAAGATAACCAGAGCAAATACTGTATTTGTGACAACATCTCCACACATAGACAAGCAGTTATTAAAACAGGTCGTGCTCTTGTTGTGTAATCTGCTTGTCTAGTCAATGTTATTAACCTCATGAATATGCAAATGAGAATGTTCATCCAGGGTTTACGGATCACTGAGTGATAAGCCACAATGACCCTGGCTTAAGGACTTTTATGAGTGAAGGTTCACGCGTCTTCTGTTGTGTTAGTGAATGTCAGGGTTTGTGTCATTACTATACTATCTTGCATGTGTGTTTGTATATTTGAAAGCTGTATTGTTAATATTTTACAGAACGAGGGTGCAGTGTCAGTGCTTAAAGAGTGTGTAGCAATGAAACCACAGGACCCCATCCCACCTCTACTTGCAGCAAAAGTGTGCATCAACCAGCTGCACTGGGTGAGAGAAACACAACAAGCAGCACATGTGCACAAAATAATAAACAAAATAGTAAAAATAATAAATCAATAAAACAATATTTATATTTAGAGCAGTTCCAGCCTCTACACTAACTTTTAAAAAGTAAATTAATACTTTTATTCAACAAGCATGCTTTAAATTGATCCAAAGTGATATTACATACAGTATTTATGTTGCAAAATACTTATTTGATACAAATACTATATTTTGAACTTTATATTTAACAAAATATGCTAAAAAAGTATAAATTGTTTTATAAAAAATATTAAGCAGATCAACTGACATTGAGATAAGAGGGGAAAAAAAGTTTCTTGAGCAGCAAATCAGTATATATTAGAATGATTTCTGAAGGATAAAGTGAACCTGAAGACTGGAGTAATGATGTTGAAAATTCAGCTTTGACATTACAGGAATAAATTACATTTTAAAATATACTCAAATAGAAAACAGGTACAGTGCCATGAAAAGGTTTTTGCCCCCTTCCATTTTTTTTTTTTGCATATTTGTCACACATAAAAACGTTTGATCATCAAATACATTTTAATATTACACAAAGATAACACGAGTAAATACAAAATGTAGTTTTGAAATTATGATTTCAGTTTTTAAGGGAAAAAAGCTGTCCAGACCTGCCTGTCACAACGTGAAAAGGAATTGCCCCTTAAACTTAATAACTGGTTGTGCCACCCTTTGCAGCAACAACTGCAATCAAGCGTTTGTGATAACTGGTAATGAGTCTTTCACATCGCTGTGGATGAATTTTGTCCCACTCTTCTTTAAATAATTGTTTTAAATCAGCCACATTGAAGGGTTTTCGAGCATGAAAGGACTGTTTAAGGTCATGCCACGGCATCTCAATCGGATTAAGCCCAGACTTTGACTTGCCCACTCCAAAACCTTAATTTTGTTTTCCTTGAGCCATTCAGAGGTGAACGTGCTGGTGTGTTTCCGATCATTGTCCAGCTGCATAACCCAAGTGCTCTTGAGCTTGAAGTCACAAACTGATGGCTGGACATTCTCCTTCAGGATATTCTGATAGAGTGCCGAATTCATGGTCCCATCAATTAAGGCAAGTCATCCAGGCCCTCAAGCTGCAAAGCAGCCCCAGACCATCACAATACCACCACCATGTTTGATTGTTGGTATGATGTTCTTTTTATGAAATGCTGTGTTGGTTTTATGCCAGATGTTACGGGACACAGACCTTCCAAAAAGTTTAACTTTTGTCTCATCAGTCCACAGAATATTTGCTCAAAAGTCTTGGGAATAATCAAGATATGTTTTGGCAAATGTGAGATGAGCCTTTGTGTTCTTTTTGGTCAGCAGTGGCTTTTGCCTTGGGACTCTCCCATGGATGCCGCTTTTGCCCAGTCTCTTACTTATTGAATCATGAACACTGACCTAAATTGAGGCAAGTGAGGCCTGCAGATCTTTAAATGTTGTTCTGGGTTATGACCTCCTGGATAAGTCATCGTTGCACTCTTGGAGTAATTTTTGTTGGCCAGCCACTCCCGGGAAGGTTCACCACTGTTCCAAGTTTTCTGCATTTGTGGATAATGGCTCTGACCGTGATTCGCTGGAGTCCCAAAGCATTAGACATGGCTTTATAACCCTTTACAGACTGACACATGTCAACTATTTTGTTTCTCATCTGTTCTTGAATTTCTTTAGATCGCTGCATTATGTGTAGCTCTTCAAGCATGCTTCACTTTGTCAGACAGATTCTATGTAAGTGATTTCTTGATTCAACAGGTCTGGCAGTAATCAGGGCTGCGTGTGGCTTGTGAAATTTAACTCCACTTTATAAAATAATGTGTTTAATCACAGTTCTTTCATGATTTAACGGGAGGGGGCAATTCACTTTTCATGTGGGGCCAGGTAGGTTTGGACAGCTTTTTTCCCTTAATAAATGAAATTATTATTTAAAAGCTGATTTTGTATTTACTTGCATTATCTCTGTGTAATATGAACATTTGTTTGATGATCTGAATCTTTTAAGTGTGACAAATATGCAAACAAATTAATAAAAAACAGGAAGTACGGCAAAAACCTTTTCACGCCACTGTATTTTAAAATTAATTAATATTTTACAAAATTACTGTTTTTACTGTTTTTCTGATGAGCATAAGGGACTTCTTTCAAAAACATTAATAATCTCATCGACCCAAACCTTTGAACCGCAGTGTCCATCATCCCAGCAAAAGGAATAAGTTTGCTTTATGCTATGAATGAAAGAAGCAGTGTGCATTTCAGGAAAATTCATTGGAAATATTAACTTTGGCATCCTTAAATAAGTCCATATATCCTATATAATCCTAATATATGTATATTAAAACTAGCTATGCTCATATCATTATTAATTTAGAAGTGATTTTTGATCCAGATCAAACTAGAAACATTAAATCAGTTTTTTCAGCCCTTTTATAATACTCAGTGTATAGTATTCATCACTCAATCCTAGAAAAGATCTAGATTCATATCACTAATGCCCTCTCATTTACATTAGTAACATTGCTATGCAAGTTATACTAATAAGACACAATGTACAGTCACAACACTATCAATCAAATACACACTGCAGTTGACAGAGATTACGGCACATCTGTTGGAAACACTGAGCTGAATACAGACAGCACGCCATAAGAGGCTTATAGCACAATAGAACCGTATAGCCACAAAAACTTAATGTAGAGGCTTTAAAGTCAGAGAGCACGCCATCCCACAGTCACACTTCAGACCGGCCCTTTATCATCCCAGCATCAAAACAGGGCATGTGGGGATTTGTCCTCAAGCAGTTGTCCTTGATGCTGATTCATGTTAGCATGTCTGGCATTTCAGTTAAAGAATATCATACAATGTTAAGTCATGATTACATGATTCAATTAATATATATATATACAGTGGGGCAAAAAAGTATTTAGTCAGCCACCAATTGTGCAAGTTCTCCCACTTAAAAAGATGAGAGAGGCCTGTAATTTTCATCATAGGTATACCTCAACTATGAGAGACAAAATAAGAAAAAAAAATCCAGAAAATCACATTGTAGGATTTTTACAGAATTTATTTGCAAATTATGGTGGAAAATAAGTATTTGGTCACCTACAAACAAGCAAGATTGCTGGCTCTCACAGACCTGTAACTTCTTCTTTAAGAGGCTCCTCTGTCCTCCACTCGTTACCTGTATTAATGGCATCTGTTTGAACTCGTTATCAGTATAAAGACACCTGTCCACAACCTCAAACAGTCACACTCCAAACTCCACTATGGCCAAGACCAAAAGAGCTGTCAAAGGACACCAGAAACAAAATTGTAGACCTGCACCAGGCTGGGAAGACTGAATCTGCAATAGGTAAGCAGCTTGGTGTGAAGAAATCAACTGTGGGAGCAATTATTAGAAAATGGAAGACATACAAGACCACTGATAATCTCCCTCGATCTGGGGCTCCACGCAATATCTCACCCGTGGGGTCAAAATGATCACAAGAACTGTGAGCAAAATCCCAGAACCACACGGGGACCTAGTGAATGACCTGCAGAGAGCTGGGACCAAAGTAACAAAGGCTACCATCAGTAACACACTGCGCCGCCAGGGACTCAAATCCTGCAGTGCCAGACGTGTCCCCCTGCTTAAGCCAGTACATGTCCAGGCCCGTCTGAAGTTTGCTAGAGAGCATCTGGATGATCCAGAAGAGGATTGGGAGAATGTCATATGGTCAGATGAAACCAAAATAGAACTTTTGGTAAAAACTCAACTTGTCGTGTTGGGAGGAGAAAGAAT
The DNA here is from genome assembly GCA_027564155.1 of Gymnocypris eckloni scoliostomus. Classification (NCBI taxonomy): domain Eukaryota; kingdom Metazoa; phylum Chordata; class Actinopteri; order Cypriniformes; family Cyprinidae; genus Gymnocypris; species Gymnocypris eckloni. The sequence goes on from CM050429.1 coordinate 16,149,508, forward strand.
GCTGAGTTGTATCCAAAGAACACCATACCTACTGTGAAGCATGGGGTGGAAACATCATGCTTTGGGGCTGTTTTTCTGCAAAGGGACCAGGACGACTGATCTGTGTAAAGGAAAGAATGAATGGGGCCATGTATCGTGAGATTTTGAGTGAAAACCTCCTTCCATCAGCAAGGGCATTGAAGATGAAACGTGGCTGGGTCTTTCAGCATGACAATGATCCCAAACACACCACTCGAACGAAGGGTGGCTTCGTGAAAGCATTTCAAGGTCCTGGAGTGGCCTAGCCAGTCTCCAGATCTCAACCCCATAGAAAATCTTTGGAGGGAGTTGAAAGTCCGTGTTGCCCAGCGACAGCCCCAAAACATCACTGCTCTAGAGGAGATCTGCATGGAGGAATGGGCCAAAATACCAGCAACAGTGTGTGAAAACCTTGTGAAGACTTACAGAAAACGTTTGACCTCTGTCATTGCCAACAAAGGGTATATAACAAAGTATTGAGATACAATTTTGTTATTGACCAAATACTTATTTTCCACCATAATTTGCAAATAAATTCTTTAAAAATCCTACAATGTGATTTTCTGGATTTTATTTTCTTATTTTGTCTCTCATTGTTGAGGTATACCTATGATGAAAATTACAGGCCTCTCTCATCTTTTTAAGTGGGAGAACTTGCACAATTGGTGGCTGACTGATGATATCTGTCCATATGTAAATTGTTTGTTGTTTTTTTTGCACTGTCTGGAGCACGCTCATAAGAATTTCACTCACCAAGGCACTTGTGCTGTGGTGATGTGACAATAAAAGTGATTTGATTTGATTTGATTTGATTTGACTAAATACTTTTTTGCCCCACTGTATATATATATATATTTGTTGCAATATCGCATGATATGCTTGGACATTTGACATTACCTTTTTTCTGTTAATACATTACCGGTCAATTTTTTCAACGTTTTCTTGTGAAATATTAGTGCAATTTATATGTTTTTTATTTTTATATATTTATTAGTGGTGGGCCGTTATCGGCGTTAACGTGCTGCGTTAACGTGAGACTCTTATCGGGCGATAAAAAAAATATCGCCTTTAATCTACTCTCAAAGTTGGGTTGGGAGCTGGGTCTATACTACGCAAGCTATGATGACTTTCACCCTGATATTTTAGCGCGGATGCATACCTAGCCGAATTACACTGTAGGGTGCGAGAACGAGTCTTCGAACTAGAGGCTCGCAGTCCGTGATGGACAGATTGTTAACGGCTGGTCTATGTGGTAATACAATCGGGCAGGACATCCAAACGCTCACCTATCATTCATCAACCTCAAATATGGCTTTTCATCTGAAAGATGTATGTAGTAGCAACTTTACATGGCCGCTCAATATGATGTTAACCTAGAGAAATGTGCGCTATTGAAGTGTTTGTGTGGAAGCGTTTGCTGCAGGACAGGCTCGTGCGCTCACTTGCTCTTAAAATCTCCGTCATTTTGGTCATACAGATAAAAGTAGCCTAATACATCTTTCGAATCTGTAAAGACTCTCGTTTATTTGTGTGCACTCAGAATAACAACGAACGTTGCGCTTTTAAGCAAACAGGATGCGCTTTAGGTCTCATGTGAACTTGAGCGAGAAACTTGAAACTCGAATATATCTAAAAATACAGTACATAGAAAAATATATCTATAGAGTGAAATGTCTAAAAAATAAAAATAGAAGGCGTGTGTGTTAGCATGGATGATTTACATGAAATTTAATCTGTGCAACACTGTGCATAAGATGGCTTTCAGTTCAATATAATAAGAAAACGACATTTTGGGTTTTATTCAACTAATAAGGTGGGCACGTTGTGAACTGTACTATATTTTACTGTAATTGACAGTTATCGGCAAAAAAAAAAAACCAACACGGTAGTGAGAGGGAATGAGTCATTCTTCCGGGAGTGGAACAGGATTTTCCTCCAGTTTTTCGTGGATTGGGACGGGAAGAGATTAAAGTTTGTGATGCATTTTGGAAACAGGAGATGAGCCCTGGTCTAATCGCCACCTGGCTTGAGAAACCCGTTCTCAAAGACTTACTTTTAGTCATTATTTGGGTAGCACACATATTCTGAATGCCTTCGGCAGAATTCAAATGAGCCATTTTAATCTAGATTAATCTAAATTAAAAAAATTAATCTATGCCCACCACTAATATTTATACACACAATTTTTACCTGTGATGGCAAAGCTGAGTCTTCAGTGTCACATGATACTTTAGAAATCATTGAAATATGCTGATTTATTGCTCAATTATCATCAGTTATCATTGCCGCCCAATTATTAAAAATGGTTCTTATTATTATCAGTGTTGGTAACAATTTTTGGTGCTTGATATTGAGGTGGAAATTGTTTTGAGTATCTAAAACCTTTTTTTATAATGATTTTCTAGCAATTTCTAAAGGATCATGGGACACTGAAGACAGCAGTTATGATGCTGAAAATTCAGCTTTGACATCTCAGGAATAAATTATATTTTAATATACAGTGGTGGCCGAAATTATTAAATATTAGTATTTTCACCAGCTAATTTTTTTCTATCTATTGCTGTAGTGTGTCAGTAGGAAATATCAGTTTACATTTCCAAATATAAATTTTGCCATTAATTGTAATAATCCAGTGAGATTTTTGTTTGCACAATGAGTCTGACAACAGCCAGTGCTCCTCTGAGATGTGATCTGATCATCATCAGTCTGTCTAGAATCACATGAAGAAACTGAGACGGACTAAATCCAGAAGAACTGAGGCAATGTCTCCAAGATGCTTCAAGAAACCTACCTGCAAAGCTTCAGTATGTTAAAAGTTTTAGGCACTTGTAAAAATGCTGTAAAAATAATAGCATAAATATATTTTCTTTATCAATGAACTTCTATTAAAGTGCCCCTATTATGGATTTAGAAAATGACCGTTCATGCATTGTGTAACAGCTCTAAGTGAATGAAAACATCATGCCAAGTTATAAATCTGAAAGTGTACCGTGTATAAAGTTATGGTCTCTCAGAAAGAAAGAATCGACTCTGAATCATTGAAACGAGTCGTTTTTAAAGCGAATCCAAAGCTGTTTTAAGTTGACTTCATATTGCATATTGCCCGCCCACTTGTTGTTTTTTGATCTGAATGAAAATGCTAAATTCATTCTTCGCCACTAGATGCCGCTTTTGGAGCTGTAACAATAGTGATTCCCCCGGTAATGCTGAACACAAAGCAGCGCTGCTCACAAACACTGCTTTATCAGGCATTATGCCTCCTTCACGTGGTATCAGAAATTTCATATTTCCCACTTATGAAGTCATGATTACGAGCTTTCGTATTGAAGTGCTTTAATGTCGGAAAGAATAAAATGTTGCATCCCATTGGTTGACAATCATATAAACATTCACCGCGCATGCAATTTGCTGACAATTCTGGAATTTCGGTCAAATACATGCTTATTTCACTGCTTATAAAACATACAATATGCTTTGAATGTCCATTCATATCTAGCCTATAAATACACTACTTTAGCAAAAAGACAAAGGAATGTAGTTTTTGTGAGAACAGCAACAACCCACCAACATGTTTAAAGTTTATGACCCGCCCAACTCGGAAACTCTGGTATCACAATTATTTCCGAATTTCTCAGTAGTAATTACGACTTGAGAGGCCATTCACGTCCAATTTCTGATTAGGAAACTCATATTTACGTAAATTCGATAGCATGTGAAGGCAACATTACAGGCGGTATGACATGAAAATGAGACCGATCGAACCAATCACTGCAGCGTCACACAAAAAAGGGGTTTGGAAAAATGAATCGTTGAGCGAATCATTTGGTAGTCATTGAGCAAGTTTCTTAAAAATAAATGTATAATATAAGACAATAAAAGTGTTTTTTGACCTTGCTTGCACCTCACCAAAATATGAACCTTTCATTAGCCATAATAGGGGAACTTTAATTAAATCAAATCAACATTTGGTGTGACCATCCTTCTCGGTGCACTTGCGCAGAGTTTTGCAGGTGGGTTTCTTGAAGTGTCTTGGAGACGTTGCCACAGTTCTTCTGGATTCAGTCTCAGTTTGTTCTGTTTATTCATGTCATTCCAGACAGACTGGATCATGATCATGATCAGATCAGATCTCTGTGTGGAGCAAAATGAATGTTTGGAAATGTAAACTGATATTTCCTACTGACGCACTACAGCAAAAGATAGGAATAACTGGCTGAAAACATTTTAGCTGGTAAAAATACTAGTGTTCTAATAATTTTGGCCACCAATGTATATTAAAATAGAAAACAGCATATTCAAAATAGAGTATTAAATAGAAATATGAATACAATATGACTGTTTTTACAAATTTTTGATCAAATAAATGCAGCCTCTCTGAACATAGGAGAGACTTCTTTAAAAACATAAAAAATCTTTATTTTTGAAAACTATTGACTGGTAGTGTACAAAACATGTAGTTTTTATGACATTATAATAGTTGGGCAACACATTTGCATCTAAAATATTATTTTATTCTTTTAACAGATGCTTTTATTCACTTTTTATCAAAAGTTTTTTTTAGCTTAAGCTTTTATTCTAAGTGAATTTATTGCTCTTTGTTGGTTTTGATTCCATAACCTTTCAGTTTCCAGCTCAGATCTTTAACCTCTACACAACACTACCAATATATCTCACTGTAAGTTGAGAAGCACTGATATTAATCATCTAACGCATGTGTAAATGTGTGTGTGTCAGCTGGAGGATGCAGTGTCCCTCTCAGCAGGTGTGGTTGCTTTAGGAGAGGGTGCTGGAGAGTCCCTTCCTCGAGCTCATCTGGCTATCGGACTGTGCCGTAGTCTACAGGCCTCTGACGGTAAGCCTAGCCTTTAACCGCGATTATCCTTCTCTGACCCTAAAAATGATCCAGGCCCCCAGCTGTCCTCAGCTGCTCTCTGCTCCCTCATGTCTGGAGTGACTCACTATTCAACTGTGTGTTTGCAGCTACGCTGAAAGCCGATCGCGATGAATTCAACAGAAGAGCGCTGCAGTCTCTACGGAAGTACGCTTGATATTTACCTCTTATATTTCAGCATGTGTACTTAACACAGATTGAGTTAAGGAGGCTTCAGCCACCCACTTTGAGTGGGAATTGTTTCAGTTGACCCTTTGCTAAGCTTATACCATAACTTTCATTAATATTAAAACAAACTGAATATTTGAATACATACAAAACCACACCACAGTTTAAAAGTTTGGAGTCTGTAAGATTTTTTAAAAGGTTTTTGGAAGAAATCTCGTGTCACCAATTCTGCATTTATGTGATTAAAATACAGGTAAAACAATACATTTTTGAAATGTTATTACAATTAAAAAACTGTTTTCTAGTTTAATATATTTTTTAATTGAATTTATTATTGTGGTGGAAAAGCTGAATTTTCAGCATCATTACTCTAGTCTTTAGTGTCACATGATCCTTCAGAAATCATTCTGATATGATGATTGCAACTCAATAAATATTTATTGTGATTATCAACATTGAAAACAGTTGAGCTGCTTATAATACATTTTTGATTGTTCTAAAACAGACTGAAATTGGTGATGCATAAATTTGGTCAATTCCAATTCGTTTCCAAATCATTTTAGTACTTTTTTTATTATCTTGAGTTCACTTTTCTTTTTCTTATCATGGTCATGTAGTTGGTGTTATGGAAACTTGATTCTGAATACAAATCTTTTCTGTTTTCAACATTTTTAATCATGTTTTTAATCATGTTCCTATGCAGTTCCTAGACAAATTCCTAAAAAATGTCAATATCACAATTAATTGCAGCATCTAATCTTAGTGAGGAGTCAGTTGTGAGATGACTGTGAGAATAAGGTGATGAAAACTTCACACAGATTCTTTTTTGTCTTCAGAGCACATGCACTGGACCCTGGGGACCCTCATATCTCCTTCTACCTCTCTCTGCAGCTCGCTCTGGTTCGACAGGTTAGCACGCTAACACATCAGTCTCTCTGACTAGATGCAGAATCGCATCAGCGTATCAGATTCCTGTTCTTCATATCTTCCAAGAAAAGAGATTTACGTTAATCTCTCTTCTTATTTTGCATGACAGTGGATTTTTGTAGCTTTTGTTTACACATATTACTGTCAAGGTCACTTGATTGTGTGAATAGTTCTTTATGTCATCACATTCCTACCCACTGTACGAGACCTCTTGTGTTTGTGGTAGGTGTCAGAAGCGATGGAGCCGTTGCAGTTGGCTCTGAATATTTGTGGGGATGATCTGCACTCTTTACACCTGCTGACTCTACTGCTCAGTGCCCAGAAACACTACCAACACGCACTTGATACGCTTAAACTTGCCATTAACCAGCACCCGGACAACTTTAAGTAGGTTTTATGTGTTTGTTCTACTTCAAATGGGATATTCTCCCGAAATGTTTTATTCTGTCATTGTTTACTGAACCTCTTGGTTACACTTGATACTCCACTTTCTACTAATTATAAGTAACTTTGCAACTACATATCAGCTTACTCTCATAAACACTTTAGCAGACTGTTAAGTTAGAGTTAGTAGAATAAGTTGACATGCACTTGCAAAGTCAGTAGAATATGCATCGGAGAAGCATCAAAATAAAGCAAAAATTAGGCAAATACTCTAATGCAGGTCCTGGAGAGCCACAGTCTTCAAGAGTTTAGCTCCGACCTTGATAAAAACTCACCTGCCTGTAGCTTTCTAGTAACCCTTAGACCTTGATTTGCTTGTTCAGGTGTATTTGATTAGGGTTGGAGCTGAAGTCTGAAGAACTGTGGGTCACCAGGACCTACATTGTTTATCCCAGCTCTAACGACGGATATTTAACACGTTCTTAAGGCCATTGCACACTGAATTTGAAATCTTTGCACGTTAAAAGATAAATACGACTTCACATTGTCACTCACGTTTAAACACTGCCTCCGAAACCTCCAGAGTTCGAAAACTGAGTCTTTTGAAGACTCCTGCAGACCCGGTTTTAGTTTGAAAAATCTGTGTAAATGTAACTCCAATTTCAGTGTAAAAGGACCAAAATAGAGACTTTTGAAAACAATGGCGTGGCTGTCCACATTCACTCTGCGTATCCTTGATGACCGTGTAACTATAATTATCATCATGCTCATTGTTGTACCCATAGATATGTACGGGTAGATTCCCCATTCGACCGCTCCAAGCACGTAGACGAGTCCGTCATATAAATAATAGGCAATCTTCCTATACATATAACTATGGTTGTACCTGCATGAATGGTCATGTGACATGCGTTTTCGGTTGTGTAGTGTGGACGAAGATCGTTTCTGAAACGCAGTAAAAACGCAAGTGTAGACGAGGATCGTTTTGATTTTAAAGGGGTCATCGGATCTAAAATTCACTTTTACATGCTGTTTGAACATAAATGTGTGATGGCAGTTTTTGTACCAATCCACCCTATAATGATACAAATCCACTCAGTGTATTTTTTTATTCCTATAAATAATATCCCCTTTCTCAAATCAAGCTGTTCTCAGCTTCTTGACGGGGTTCACATAGACCCAGGCCCCACCCACAATTGTTGATTGACGCTAGCATTTTACCTTAGACCCGCCCTGAGTGAGCTGTCATCAGTCCACCATTGTTTCGATGCCGGAGCAGGGACATAGACAAGAATGTCTCCGATTAAGCAATTAAGGTTTTCTGTTGTTGGATGTAATAATGAACATAGCAGTCGTCATTTACTCCCGTCATCTGAGCCGCTGAAGACACAGATGATTACTTTTGTTTTTGAAGAGAATGCACCCCTACCTAAATGTGTTTATGTTCATGCAAATAATTTGTGATCCAGCCTCAACTACAGAAGAAGTGAGTATTAGGTTCTTTTATGAATCTTTGCAAATCACCTTTCCTAATAATGTGCTTACTTGAAAGTTCCGCGGCTAAAGTAAACAGTATCGTGAGAACGGCTCGTCAGAGAAGGGCGAGGTGAACATTAGCTTTTAAAGAGTTCATTAGCATTTAAAGAAACATGCACTAAAATGTCTTGCTGTGTGCAGAGCTGTTTTTAACAAGGTAAAAAGGGTGTTTATTACACTACTAATTTTAACCAAAGTATGTTTTTAAACTTTTCATTAAGACCCTAAATAATCATTTCAACTTGTGAAAAAGGGCATCCGATGACCCCTTTAAAACGCTGTTTTAAAACAAAAATGCACTAGTGTGCAGGGCCAAAGTTCATTTAAAGTGTTCTAAAGTTCCAAAATGTTCTAAAAAGACATGCTCTAAAGTTCCAAAAAGTTGCTGGTAGCCATTGACTTCCAGTTGTATTTTTCCCCTACTATGGAAGTCAGTGGCGACCGGCAACTTGAAAATTCTTCAAAATATTGTATTTTTTGTTCCACACTTGAAAGAAACATGTACAGGTTTGGAACAACATAAGTGTACGTGAATAATTACTTATTTTTTTGTTTTTGGATTATCCCTTTATCTGAATTAGAAAACAAAATATATGTAATATTTGAGTATAGGGATCAATTCTCACTATTAAATAGTTGCTTATTAGCTTGCATATTATTAACATACTGGCTGTTTATTAGCACTTATAATGCACATATTCTAAATCCCTAATCTTACCCAATACCTAAACTTAACAACTACCTTACGAACTATTAATAAGCAACAAATTAGGAGTTAATTGAGACAAAAGTCATATTTAATGGTTTGTTAATAGCGAGGACCTTAAAATAAAGTGTGACAAAAATATCAAACCTAGTGGTATCTGAACGTGACTGCAGAATCTTTCTGAAGAATGCGTCTTTTTTGCGTTGTTGATTTTAATCAGCTGTTGTTGCAGTGATTTTAATTGTAATGCATTCAGTTAGTTACTACATTTATAGTTCATCACATGAGCCACTAACATTTGACAATACTTTTGTCTTAATTCCCAACTGTATCTACTGTTACATAGTTTTAAACCTAAATGCCTTTTTTTATGAAATGTGCATTCCGAATATTTTCTGTTTTTACATCTCCATGTGGGGTCAGTGTTGCACTCGAGACGAGAGTGGAGAGAAAAAAATTAGGATCAAGTTCATAGCAGAGTAACACATAAGAGTGTAAAAAAAACCAGCCTCTCGCACACAAACACACTGAATCTATTGTGTGTCACAATGGTTATAATGTCACATGTCTCATTCCAAGAACCTCTGTCTTTGAAGAAACAAGTCATCACTTTATCAGTGGAAAAAGTGAACTCAGCTTTCTAGAAACTGTTTTTTTGTTGTATGGGAGGAGGAAGTTAAAGTACTAAAATAATATACAAATAAATTAAATCTAAATACAAAAGCATTAAAAATAGCTCATAAAAAATTACTAAAATTAAATATATAATCATTACAAATATTAATAAATACTATACAAATATATAAATAATAATAAATAACACTGTCACTATCCTGTATGGGGCAATGATCATTTTGTCTGTACACCATTTGAGCTTTATTCCTTCTGTGGTAAATGGTGTACCTCTACTAGGGTAAATTCAGATGTAAATGTGTACTTCACCACCACACTACTGCTGTTCCAGAACAAGGCTCGGTCGCAGCAGGTGCTTCTGCTAGTCTCGCTGCATCTCTTTCTCACTAGCATGAATGTTCTGCTGCTCTGTTTACACACGCACTTAATAGCACACACACACACCTTCACATTCATCTCGCTTCACCCCCTCTTCCACCCTCGAGCACACACAGACATCCACCCACTCGCTAAACCTTGCTAAAGAGAGGGATAGGTTAGGGGAAGAGCGTCCCTGGACAGGTGCAGAATTGCTCGTTTCTGTTAGAAGCAGCTGAAGCATCGACCACTGATGATGGAGAACTAGGGCTGATAGTTTTTGACCCAAGGAGGTCTGAAATACCTGCAGAAAACTGCTAAGTGTTAGCATTCATACCATCTCGATGGCAGTTGCTCATCTGCACATTTATCTCAGGAAGCAGGTGAATTAGATACATATCCATCAAATCATGGGACACAAGTAGATTGAGCATTTTCATGTAAGGACAACGAAACAGTAAATCATATGTTGTATATAACATACAACATTTTAAATCGCAAAATTTACTATTTGAGTTATTATACCTTTAATCAAAATATAATAACTCATTTAATTTCGAACTCTCTAACTCCATTCTAGCCCTCAGGATTTTTTCTAGAGTACATAAGCGAAATGAGTTGATTATAACATTGTCATCAGCAAAATCATCTGGATATTTGATATATTGCACAACCATTATATGTTTAATGCACTATATGTTTTATATGCATCTGACAATACTGACAATAAATGTATAGCCTGAATAAGTCTATAAGAATAAGTATAGCCTGGGTAAGTCGCTTTGGATAAAAGCGTCTGCTAAATGCATAAATGTAAATGTTATGTACACTATCATTCAGAAGACAGGTCAGTAAGATAAAGTTTTTTTAATAGTATTTATGCTCCCCAAGGCTGCATTATTTGGATCAAAAGTATAGTAAAAGCAGTACAGTTCTAAAATATTAATATCGTTTAAAGCAACTGTTGTGTGTTCTAATATATTTTAAAATTTATTTTTTTCCTGTGATTTGATAATTAGAAACTTCAGAAAAACTATTATTATTAAAAAATATATATATCGTATTTATTAATATTTTGAATGATTATGTTATTGATTTTTAGTAATTTTGCTATGTGCTTTATGTTAATTTACCCTAGTAGGGTTACACCCATTTACCACAGGAGGACTAAAGCAAAAATTGGTGTACAGACAAAATGTATATATGCAATATATATATTGACGCATTATAGTGTCTTTTAATCAATTTGATGCTTCCTTTTTGAATAAAAGTATTAATTAAAAAAAAATCTTACTGGCCCAAACTTTGGAAAGGTAGTGGAAACATATATAACCCTGTATTATCAGGTTTGGTTATTTTACATAAAATATGCAAAGCTGTTTCTTTTTGGTGCATGTAGCTCTGTAGTTTATGAACTGGTATTGTCTTTGTGTGTTTTAGTCTTCTCTTTACCAAAGTGAAGCTGGAGGAGGTTTTGTTCGGACCCGCTGCAGCGTTACAGACCTGTGCAGAAATGCTGCAGCTGTGGCAGAGTCGCTATGATTTGACCCGCCTCAGGTAACATGCTGCATGTAACGTGTGCGAGTGAGTGAGTCAGTGTCGTATGCTGTGATTTCATGTATTCTGCTCTCTATTCCAGTGAGGAGGATGACACTAGCAGCATACCTCCAGATCCTGGACCGCTTAGCAAGAAACCCAGCGGCCTCCATCTCATGCTCCCAGACTTCCAGGAGACAGAGACCGGTGTGTATCACGAGTGTGTGTGTGATTGTGTGCGTGTTTATGTGACTGAGACGTGTGTCATGTTGGGTCAGGGTCTCAGAGTGCCCCGTCTCTAGCTGTGTCCCGTCTGGAGCAGGCCATGTCAGAGGTGTCGGCCATCAGCTCCGCCCACAGGCACGGCCCCGCCTACATTTGGACCACCCTGGAGCGCATCTGGCTGCAAGCAGGTACAGCTCAACTTCTTTTTGGTTATATTATTAAAACCTATTATTTCTGGAACTTTTATTAACATTAGCCAGGATTAAATTACCGGTTATGAAATATTTGTGTATTATTTTTGAAAGGCATAAATAGCTGTTTGGCTGTTCGCTGACATTACTTTCCTGTAATCATACAAAAATATTTTTTTTGAGACTACTTTTTACTTGTTGACTTTAATACATTTGGGAAGTCTTACGTACTATAACAGTATTTGGATGTTATTTATATGCTGCTCTGCATGAAATGTGTTTCCCAGGGATCTTATACTGGGTGTTTGTGCCCTCTTATTCCCATTCCCAGCATTCCTCTGGCATGGGTTCATTTCCTGTCTAAAATGGGACACATCCTGATTCTGTACAAATGAGTGAATGTGAGAGCACAGGCAGAGCGGCAACAATTGACAAAAAAAAAATGGGCGTGATGTTATAATGATAATTTAAAATAGCAAGGGCCCACTGAACGCAGTCCATCATGCAGCAAACTTTTCATTTCTTACATCAGCTATCATTTGTAATACAATTATGAGCTTTATGCGCTTATGCGTCAAAATAGCATATTATAATAAATAATATTACATTTATAATAAATCATATTAAATTAAATATTCTAATAATAGTAATAATGTTAAATATTTTTAATATGTATTATGTATTTGCTATATATTTAAAATGTGAAATTAATATTCTTATTCAAATTAAATTTTTAATTTCATTGTTGTCATGACATTCAGCATATGTAGTCTTTGAAGAATCAACACAACACAAAACCATGCAGCTATACATGTTAAATACATGCAATAAAGGCAGTTTACTATGCAAATAATTATTGAAAAGATGACCAGTATGCAAATATTACAATAAGCAGTTCAGTCTGAGTTAATTTAGATAAGTGTGAGGAAAAATGTCAATACATTGCTATCCTTAAAACACTATAATGAACATGTACACCATTTCCAAATGTTTGTAAACCCTTCTTTCTTGGTGCAATTGCTGCCTAAATGGTCCTACCGGGGATTCAGTGTAAATAAACACAAATACACAACAGCCAGCAGTTGATATGAACATAGTTTATTTGCCGTGGTGAGTCCTAAATGCCAGAGTAGAGCTGCAGATGCGTACACAGCGCTCTGTACATGGCCTTATTTAGACATGACCATGAATATCCCTCTATGAGCATGTGTGTGAGATTTTGGGTGGAGGGGGAGGTCATCATGTTTTAGCAATCGCAAATGTTGCCAAAGCTGCATTTGAAATAATCTGGACAGAACAAAATGCAACATGCGTGCGATTCAGCTTGTCTGAAATGATGGAGCATGTTGTATTCATTGCTTACTCTGAGCGAGTATCAATGCTGGGGCAGCAGATACGTCTTTGAGAGAGTTTATATTCCAGATGGCTGTGTCACGGCTGTGAAATCAGAGACGTTTCATAAAGATGAATCATCATGCACCCGATGATATCAATTAGAGAATCTCACGATGTGACAAAGCAGTCGATGAAAAAGAAGAGTTGTAACTGCAATACTATGATTTTTAGTACAATTATGTATCTCATAATGTTTTTTTTTATGTTTTTTGTTGTGGTGGCGAGCAGGAGAGTTGTTCACAGCTGATGGGCGGATGAAGGAAGCTCAGTTCTGTGTGCAGGAGGCAGGAACTCTCTTCCCTGCCTCACACTCAGTGCTGCTGCTCAAGGGCCATGTGGCCGAGCTCAGGGGCAACGACATGGAGGCCAAGAGCCTGTATGATGAAGCTCTCGCCATCAACCCCAGAGGACACCACATACTGCTGCACCTGGTGAGTGACACATGCTGTACACCACACACACACACACACACACACACACACACATGTTTGTTTATGTATATATATTATATATATTTTTTTAAATAAATTATATATATATATATATATATTGATATATTTATAAACAATGTTGCCTTTGCAACTTAATTAAATAAGTTAATATTGAAGTACTAAAATTACAAAATACAAAAATATAATTGAATTGTAACAATAATGACAAAAGCACTTAACAAAATTACAAAACTTAAACTAAAATTTAAATAAATACTTTAAATATATGTATGAAAAACAGTACTATTATAGTACTATACTATTATAATACTTTTTTTTTGTTGCTTTATTTATTGTAAAATTTTTGTTTATTTTAGTATTTTTGTTGTGTTTTTGTCATGTTTATTTGTCATTTAATTGTTTGTATTTAATGTATTGCTATTTCAGTGTTATTCATTTTAGTACTTATTTTTCAGCCACGAATTGAATTAATTCTAATTTTCATTAAAACTTTTTTTTACGTTTTCATCAAGTATTTACATTGTTATTTTATTGGAGCTTTATTTCAATTAAGAAAAAATAAAATTTCATTACACATGCAATGTGATGCAAAATAAAAATTTTGGCAAATCCACATGAGCAACTTTAATCTGCTTGGGGAAATTTTTCAAACTCATGTGAAATTCCCAATCACATGGATTCCTGAAATCACTGTCTAGTAATTGAAAAATAGCTTAAATAAAATACAATATTTGATGAAAAACGTTACTACTACAAAAATTTGAATTGTTGCCTTGGCAACTATCTGAGATAAATAAGTTTAAATTGAAGTGCTAAAAATGCTAAATAAAAATGAAAAATTTAAGCAAAAATATATAGATTTTTTTTTAAGTAATAGAAATGTCAAAAGCAAATAACAAAGTTACTAAATCTTAAACTAAAATGAAGATAAAACTCTGAAAATATGTTAAAAGGAAGAGTTAATTCAAAATACTAATAACTATGGTCACACTTTATTTTAAGGTTACATTTTCACTATTAAAAACCATTAACTATGAGTTTTGCCTCAATAAACTCCTAATTTGCTGCTTATAAATAGTTATTAAGGTAGTTGTAAAGTTTAGGTATTGGGTAGGATTAGGGATGTATAACATGAATGATCATGCAGAATATGTGCTTTATAAGTAATAGAAGTTATTAGAAGTAGTGATGGGGACACTATACTGTAAAAAGCACCGTCCTTCGAATGAGATGTTAAACCGAGGTCCTGACTCTCTGTGGTCATTACAAATTCCAGGATGTCCTTCGAAAAAGAGTAGGGGTGTAACCCCGGCATTCTGGACAAATTTCCCCATTGGCCTCTGACCATCATGACCTCCTAATCATCCCCATACAGTACACTGATGGGCTTCATCACTCTGTCTCCTCTCCACTAATACACTGGTGTGTGGTGGGCGTTCTGGCGCAAAATGGCTGCCGTCGCATCATCCAGGTGGTTGCTGCACACTGGTGCACTTACTCTAGCACTTTTGAGTGCCTAGAAAGCGCTATATAAATGTAATTAATTATTATTATTACTAATAAACAGTCAATATGTTAATAATATCCATGCTAATAAGCAACTAGTTGAGAATTATGTTAGCATAATTATTACTGTAATAGTATATAAGTAATACTAAAATAACGTGACTTGAATCCAACAACCTGAGACTACAATTAAATTCTGGAATTTTAGTCAATTAAATATATATATTTTGTACAGACAGTGAGATGTTCTTGCTTCCATTGAAGCTCATGATGTTCTGATCATTCTCAAATCGTGTTTGACACAAACGGGCATGCTGCTGTCATTAAAGCAAAAGAGAGACAAACCAAATATCAAGAGATTATAAATTAATATTAATGAATATTTAATGGTAGTCAACCAGCATGAAAAGCTTTGAAGACCACTGGAGTCCTGGGATATGGTGATTGAGTCATTGCATATGCAGTTTACTGTACATACAGTACAGTACGTACATCTTTCCAACCCACAGTGATGTTTGCTAACATTAGCTCTGCCTCCACTCTCTGCTCTCATTGTGACTGCATAATGTCAAGACCTTCATTACTCATCTTCACTGGAGTAACCGGAGTGAAGCTAGGCCATTTTCTCCCTATATCTGGCCAATCAGAGCACACATACCTGCTATTTTTGGACAAAAGACGTACAATATCAATTCCCTGAGCTGATGAGAACTAATTCTGAGCTGGCTGGTGATGCCCTGCATAGTTCACATACACACACACACACACACACACACACACACACACACACACACAGCCGGTCTTCATCAGAGCATCACAGCACTGATTTCTCAGGATTAAGCAGATATGATTGAGGAAATTCATCAGCTGGATCCAATGAGGAGAGGTTAAACATTTCTGTTCTTCGTGACACCTGTGACTAGAGCAGCAGCGCTCTCATTAATTCTGTCCTTCCTCTGAGACAATTTATTTCAGAGCCTCTCGGTTCACCCAAAAATGGAAAATTATGACACAGTTTACTCACATGTTGTTCCAAAACCAGGTAAATCTCATGGAAACATTTCCAAGTCACCTTGAAGGTGTGACGTAATTAAAGTAGAGACAGATCTTTACTTCCATATTGTGATGAATATTATTATTATTATTGAAAAAGAAAACCATGTAGGGTGGGACTTGATTAAATCAATCGGTTGTTGATTGGATGGAGGCAGATCTGAAAGTGAGCTTACAGTCGATTGTAAGAAAGGGGCGGAGTTTAAGTGGACTAATGTGGTATACGTCACCAAAGAGAAATTTTATGGATTGAATTATGATTATGATTAACATTACAAGACCAAATTAAAAAAGATAGATAATTATGAATAATTTATAATAATACAAAATAGCATGCATTTAGAAAATGCCATTTCATTCAGACTTTAAAATCGAAAGAAAACAAATTAAAATAAATATTTTTAGGGCCAAATATTTACTAAGGTGATGCATTTCGATTTTTGTACTTTTTGATTTTGTGATTCCCATTTATTCTAAATATATATTTCATTACATTATTTCTCTGTAATAGCCGAAGAAAGCTATCTGTTATCATTCTTTTTAGTCAATCTAACCAGTCCGAACTACAACCAATAATAACACGATGTAAAAAACTTTCAGTTGTATTTTTTTTTTAAACAAAATTATTTGTATTTCATTTTTTGCATTAAACTAACAATAATGATTTGTCTTTATGCTAAATAGAGGGGCATCCTTAAAGCTGCAGTCCGTAAGTTTTACTCTTTGTCGCCATCTATGTTTGAAAACCTAGAATTGCAGTAACTTGCAGAATTATCTTCCGTGCGTGGGTCGTGAGTCGGCACGGCTTCAGCGCGGATGAATCTAATGTTTTGAGGTGAATGTGTCGCTTTAAAATATTGTGGTTTTCTTTAAAATAAAAATCTTGTGTAATCCCAGGCTATCTGTAATCAGAAGCATTTAAAACTGGAATATAATTTACTTTCATTCACGTGTTTCATAAACACATAATCCTTTCTGAATTACAATCCGCCATTAAAATGATACATTTAATTATTCTAGCTGCAGTGAGAAAAGGCTATAAATGATCCGTCACCTACAGGATCCTCACATGCGATAGTCTACTAGCCGGGAAAACTTCTTTATGTTTCCAAACGTGACGTAATGACGCAGCGCTATGCTCGAATCTCCCGCGAAAACCTACCAGTACCACTCAAATTAGAAAACATTATTATAAGCTAACCGTTGTGAATCGGGCTAAAGTAAGGCGAGAGTTTTGAACACTGGCTGGTTACGTACATTCTCAGATATTGATTCCGGATCATTTTTAACCAAAAAAAGTTACGCATTGCAGCTTTAAAATTAGGGATATTAGATATTATCTGACTGATGTTGGAATCCACTGATAACGGCTTTAAATATAAATATCGGCATCGGCCCGATATGAAAAAATATGCCGATAGGATGAATATGTTAACTCACATGTGCTCAGGGTGTGCTAGTCGTTAGATCACGTCAAAAGTGTGACTCATTCTTGAAGCAAAGTTTTGTCTGAATGCTGATTAGATTCACTCTTTTGGATAGCTGCATTTAAATTGTACAGAATGATGTGTTCGGTGTGTGATAGAGTAAACAGTAATAGCACGTGCAGCGGCAGCAGTGACAGCCTCCCCTGGGTCCAAACGCCCGTTCCGTAAGGAGTTTTAATCTGTAGGGGGCGCTGTTGGCCTACTTCTAATTCAATTAAACGTAAAATAGCCCACACAAATAACATTTGAACTGTGTTTCTGATTAAATAAAGCAGTAATTGATGCCATAAAATAATGAGTATGTTTTGATTTAATGGTCAGAACCTATAGCTTACATGAAAAAAATCACAAACATGACACCTATCAATTAAATCATTTTATATATACTGATTCATTCATTTGTGTAATATGTTTTATTTTTAAACAAATCATAAGCTCTAAAATATTTTCAGAATTTTTACAGCTTTTGCTTTAGACCAACTACAGATGTTAAATCTTAAAATAAAATGTTAGGGTTAACACTGGATCTTTCTGCGGAAAAAATGCAGCGATTGTTATATAGTTTATTTATAGTTATTTTCAAAGCTTCAATGCACTGTCAAAAACCTTCATTATTTATTAACATAAAAATATTTTGCTTATAATTTCTGCATAGGAGAGACTTGTTGTGTTGTTTCCAAACAAAAGGAAATATATCGGTATCGGCCCAAAATGAGTTGAAAAATATCGGCATATCGAATATCTGCAAAAATACAATATTGTCCATCCATACTTAAAATTATAATGTCACAAAAGTAAAAAGTTGTGGTACTACAAATAGACTTTGTTTTCTTTAAGCAAAATATTTGTATTTCTTTTTATTTTGGGCTCATATGACACAGGCATGTATATAGGAGGTTTTGTGAGATTCACCCACCCAAAATATACATATTTTCCTTTATATCATTAAACACAAAAGAATATAGCCAAAATATGGGAGAGGCTTCAAACACCGGTTTCCCATGAGCCACTGTGCCATAAAACAACATTCATCAGCATAATTTTTGAGGAGCTACTCCTTTAAATAAGGGTGGGAGATGGCAGGGTGCAGCTGAGGACAGAGGAGCTCTGCTTGATTTAACCATACGCAATTCGGCCATTTTTTATACAACTCATTTGTTCACGTCATTTAAACTCACACTTACAGCATATATGAATCTGCATCTGTGGGATCCACATGGACGTGTGTGCTTGAGTCATTGCTCAGGGCATCTGGTTTGGTATTTTTCATTTTGGGATGTTAGCTGAGGTGAGTCAAACACGATCTCATGTCATATGAGTTAACTGAGCTGTGACTCAGCATCTCATTTTATTCTCTTTCTGCCTATGCATGTGCTTCTTCATATCTTTCTCTGTTTTATGGCTCTTTCCCTCCCTCCTTCTGTCTCTCGTCTTTCTGGCTCTCTTCTATTGGCCTGTCAGTTGATTAGATAATGCAAATACATTATTTATAATGCTTCACTCCTTCTCGGGCCTTTATGGGATGCCTAGCAACCAGGCAATTGTATCATACGGTGCAAGAGAGCTGATAATGAGACATAGAACCAGTGTTAAGGCCATTTCATATGAGACGTGGCATGCATTAAAATCAGTCAAGGCTGAGCGCACTTCACGCTTTCACAGACTGATGTTGCTTTGGTCATCATGCACTTAAAGCAAGTCACCATGTTGTAACGTTGAATTCGGTCTTTTAGGATGCGTTATTGTATTTATATTTTGGAAACCACTTGGTTTGCCTGCACATTCACTCCCAAACTCACAAGCCACAAAAGATCGAATGTAATGACTTAGATTTTTTGTTGTTGTTGTTGTTAGAATAAAATTTGCAATATGAACTGCATTTTTAAAAGAGTTCACGGTTTGCTGTGCTTTTTTTATTGTAACGATGCTTTGCACAATTTGGCCAAAAATGTTAATGATAAAACAACAACTATTATTATTATTAATATTATTATGCACATTAAGACATATGAGTACTGGAATAATATTATTTTAGTGTAAATTAAACATTTAGTATTTTAGAAAAATAATACAAATTTTATTTTACAGTCAAAATTACATTTTCGTGAAATTACAATACTAATATTTACGGGGTTTTTTCAAATGGGGAGGGGGATCCAATTCAGATTTTTGTGATAAAATTTGTGATTTAAAATGTATTTTTAAAGAGCTCCAGCTTGCTATGCTTTTTTGTAGGGCTGCACAATTTGGCCTACATTTTTTGGATATTATATCAATATAATAATAATTATTATTATAAACAATAATAATAATAATTACCATTGTGATATTTCACTGTAAAATAAAAAAACTGTTTGATATTACTGTAACATTACAATAATAATATTTATATTTAATTTCTTCATTTTCTAATATTAAACAATCTTTCATTAGATTATAATTTCATTATAAGCGACCGAAGAGCAGAGCAGTGGAGCAACATTTACTAGAAACCGCCTCGCTCTGAAAGACTGAAAACACTGGATTGTGAGCTGCACGTGTGGAAGTGAACACAGTGCCGTGCTTTGCATTAAAATGTGCAGATCAAATATTGAATTCCGTGAACTCCATAAATCATAATGCTATTCCAGTTTTATTTTGATTAGAGAAACAACGAGAATACAGGTCTGGCTGCTGTGTTTCTCTGTAAATTGTGTTTATTTACACATGAATCAGTGGTGTACCTATGTTTGTCTGCTTGATAACACATGAATTAGTGTTTGTACTCTGTGTGTATTGTCTGTTTAGTAGCTGACACTTGTAATCGTGGCTGGTCCCAGCTGGATGGGATCAGTATCCCGTTGGATTACAGAGTTCAGATGCAGGGCTGTGACCCTACATCAGTTCTTCAAGTGGCACCTCTACATCACTACATAAAACTGAGCTCTTTTATGTCCACATGTGCCAGCCTCAAGTCTATTTACATTATAAAACCGCAAGCGAGTGCTTTGCTGTTCAGTCCTCCAGGTAGATTTACCAGTACAGCCTCTTTCTGAGCTGCGATTGGTCCACAGGCCTGTCAGTCAGTGTATTCCTGCAGCTGTGTTATGATCGTTCTTTTAAAACACGCTCTGCCTTTGGCTGCTTCTTTCACTTGTGCATGTGAGAGCCTCATTTCCCTCCTCGCTTTTCTCTCTCCCCAGCGGAGTCATTCTCCTCTGATGTGCTTTTGAAGTGCCTGCATAATCAGCAGTCATGCTGCCACCCAAAAATACAACTCTGCATTGGTGTGTGTGTATGTGTGCTGAAAGAGGGGACCAGAAAATGTAATTGCAATGAGTAAATCATGCAGTTGTTGGCAGGATTAGGGAAAGTAATACAATTTAACTCTAGGCATACACACCAACATACACTGCTGTTCTAAACACACTTGTCATGCCATACCGTTAATTTACAATATAAATTACATTGAGATTTCAGATTCAAGAAGCTTTTTTGGCGTGAAGGAAAAGGCTTCACATTGCCAAAGCATTAGTAAATATGCATATATGCAGTCCATGTGCATGTGTGATTTATAAATACCAATAAATGGTTTTATTATAGACTGTATATTTTATAAGTGTTATAGTAAGCTGCAAGTATGTATGTACGTGTACTGTATGTGTAGGCCAAAAAAATACAGTAAAGCCATGATTTACTGTTTGAACTTTATGGATATTCATCAGCCTTTGACCATATTTTATATATTTTTATATTTGTTTGACCTCCAAATGGCTTACAAGTTTAGTTTTTTCTTCAGATGAACCCTTTCTTTTAAAAGGGGCCTTTTCCACGACACAGTTTTCAACTAAATATGTAATAGTTTTTATGTGTTTTGGCTATTTATTTACATGCAAAAATGCAAGTAAATAGAAGATGCAAACTTTTGAAAATGGGTTTCCAAGTGCAGGTTTTGAAAACGAACCGTGGATTTGTGAAACCTGTGACGTTATGAGCATGCATTTTATGTGTCCGTTCTATAGGAATGCATAAGTTAACAGGAGCGTATTGTTGCTTTACAAAGTGACTTCGCCAACTACTGGCCTAGCATGAATAATACAGCATTTGTAGTTCTGTCATGACAACTCTCTGAGAGTTTAGCATGGTAGTATATATGACAATGTTAATGTGTTTGGTCTTGGCAGAATAGATCTGCTATGCTGCTGCAAGTACTGACACTTGCTACTGCCAATACATGCTGCTGTGAGCATGTAAGAAATACTGCTGCTGCACATATAACATACATGAAATAACCCCCAGGTTAAGATGGACAGGTGGAGCTGGGGAAGATGGGGGGTTTCTAAAGCGCTCTGTAACTGCTACAGCAAGCACTAGCCAAGTATTTGAATGTTGAGCAGCGAGCTCATTGGCTGCTGATGCGAAAGGAGACCAATCAGATGTGCCATGTGAATGATGATGTGATTATATCAGAATGATTTAGAACCTGTGCCTTCAAGAGTCTCATGACAGAAGTTTGAATTCTTTTTCGTGGATCTGTGTGAATAGAGATGTTTTTGACAGTGTTGTTGTCTGCTTGCGAAACTTGCAAAATGCAAATAAATTATTTTTCCATTTACAGTACCATTTGTTTCCATTTGTTGTGTACCCTGAAACTGTTTTGTACTGATTACAAGTTTAAAGCCCCATTCACACCAAGAACTATAACTATAAAGATAACAATATTGTCTGTAAGCGCACGCTTGTCTGCAGCTTTAAATTCTCGAGCTCGATATAGCAGGATTGATTCCGATTGGCTGTCAATGTTTTTATCGTTCATCAGCTGGACTTTTTTTTCTGATTATATTCTTAATCTGTGCCTTTATCGTTATAGCTGTGGTGTGGACTATTCTGCTATTCTTTAATATTGAGAACGATTTTTAGAACTATATCTTTATAGTTATCATGCTTGGTGTGAACGGGTCTTAACACTTTCCACTTTACCCATACAAACTATTTTATTTATAGAGTGATGTGTAACATCAGCACACCATCACAAACTCCCCACACTCATGTTTTTCTTGCCCTCAAAACAAATTAAATGTTCAGTTCTGTAAAAATACGTCTTCACACAACAGAGCAAAAAATAGCTTTACTCTCCTCTCTTCCTGTCCACAGGGGAAGTTGTTGGTGCGCACAGGCCGTGTGGGTCTCGGGGAGAAGATATTGAGGGACACGATACAGGTGGAGAACACGGCACACGAGGCCTGGAGCGGTCTAGGGGAGGCGCTACAGAGCAGAGGCAGCGCACAGGCTCCCGACTGCTTCCTCACTGCACTGGAGCTTGAGTCCAGCTGTCCTATACGGCCCTTCACCATCATCCCACGAGAACTCTGACGCGTCTCTCACACTCATACACATGTGTATGAATGACTGGACCGAATGCTGTTCTTCAATCGCTTTAATGACACATACTGTATAACAATAACACTGCACGTTTAGGCTTTTTACTCTAATGGAAGGCAATGGTCTAAAGATGTAGTCACATTAGTGAAATATCTGCAAAATTTGGGGCAAAAGTTCTGTTCTCAATAGAGATGTATAAAGCATTGATCACCCAGACATCTCTTTCAAATCAAGCAGCTTTCTGTTGTTCAAGCTCTGGGAATTCAGATGACCAACTTGAATATGAGCGGAAACTGGGTAGGGAATATTTTCGACTTTGCATGAAACTCAATGTGGAAATGACTGGATTTCGCCTGCAAAATTTCCCCAAGCAACTGTAAATATGAACGCTCATTAATTCAGTGACTAAAGGCATGATCACATTAGCACATTTTAATGGGCATAAGAAGTCCATTGTGAATTGTGTATGAAGCACTGCTCAGCCAGGAATTAACTTTCAAACCAACCAGATTTCCATTGCTCGGTGTGGTCAGTTCACATGAAAAACTGCATATGGATGCAGAAATCTGCATATGGATTGTTTTTGCCCTGATACAAAATTCTTGAATTTCTATTGAAATGTCTACGAATTGTAACTAGCAACAGTAAATGTGACCTTAAACACACTGTCACTTTCAAACCAAGCAGCTTTCTCTTGGTCAACACAGCATATTTGTGTGATCAAATTGAACACAAGCAAAATGCGCGTGGGAAACATATATATATTTTTTACATGAAACTTCCAGTCGAAATGTCCAATCGGATTACTATTATAATGACTGGATCTCGCAAACCCTCTTTTAGCGTAAAAAAAAGTACTGTCAGGAATTACTGAAGATGATGAAAATTATTTTAAAAAATGAGTTATTTTTGCAGCTGATGCAGGCGCCACATTTTATGGGAGGAGAGTTTTTAAATGAATCACGCGAGTAAATTTACTAAGGTTTGCGGTAGTGAATTTACTACTTTCATTTACATTATTTACCGGCCCAAAAAAGCGTTTTAACACATTTTGTGCTTGACGTTAATGGAAAATAAGATGTTGCGTCTGTGTATTTAGAGCATTGTCAGTAAATCACTTCCAGAAATTTCCACTCCCATTTGTGCTTTTATTGGAATTGTACTCTAGTGCTAATTTGCCTTGTTTAGTAAATCTGGCCCCAGTCTGGTGGAAGTTAACCAGATAGCTAACATCTTTTACAGCATTAGCATGATGAAAAACATGCTAGCCCTGGGTTATGTGTAGTGTAATAACTCTTTATTATTATATAATACACTGTGCACACAGCACTAACATAGTGCCGCCATTGTGACCAAAACATAAACACAACACAGAATGACTGAACACAACACATTTTCTTTCTAACTGCAATCGTTTTTGCAAAAATGCTGCAGCATGATCAGATACCGAGTCTTGTTTCTCAGGGACACTGTTGAATTATTGACTCTGTAAATTCTTTAGTATTTATAAACCTAAAAATATTCTGTACTGTATGTTGCTTAAAAATTGTTCTTCTCATAAATAGTTATTTTGCAATCCCAGTTTCTCTTTGTTTTCATTGCATATCGGTTTCATTTCTGTAGCTCCAACACTTAAGATCTTATGTAATGTTTCCAGTGCTGCTGGTGAAAGCCTTGGTCTTCTTTCTCTGGGGCGGCTGTGGTTGCCTAGCAGCCGAGCCGTGTTTAAGTTTCTGGGGAGGATGTTGGATCTTCAGCACGTGGGTCTAAAGCCTCATGGAAAACAGCGCCGTGCTATTTTAGCTGGTTCTCTTTGATGATGGGATCAAGATGTTAATTAGGGGAGCATTGAACGAACACATAGACCATTGAGTTGAGTTATGTAAGTGTTATAAATGGGATTCTTGTTTACTTGCACACATCTACAGTATACTGTACATACTGTTTCTGCTGGCACAGATGAACACAAGTGTTCTTTAAATGGTATTTCTGTCATCCTCCCATTTCTATTGTTTGAAACCGGTCTTCTGGCCTCTCTGTTTTGATATGTGGAAGTGATTCAAAACAGTACAATGTATGGAGCATCATTTGATTCGCTACTGCTGCACAACAATTCATGTTTCACAGCAGGAATAATACGTAGGTCCTATTAAATGGGTCAATGGCATGATGCTTCTTTCAGTTCTAAAATACATTAATATGCAATTTAAAACTACATTCACATCCATATTGAGACAGTTTAAATTTGAAATGATGAATTTGAGCATTTCATGACATGGAAGACTTAGTGCAGGGCTTTAAATGCTAAAACCCTATTTAAAAGAAAAAATGTGACAGAAATGCCCATGCTTTATGTGAATATTGAATTCAATAATTGACAGTAATTCCACCTTTTTGTTTTTGTTAAAGTTTGCATTTATAGAATATTTTTATTAGTACATACCTAATTGTTAAAAATGTGTTCAGAGATTCATAAAAATAACATGACATGATACATAAGATGGTATAGGCTAATGTAGTCTACCAGTATTAATTTGTAACATATTTCGTTGTTCTGTTAGCAGTTATGTCCTGCAGTGGTGATGTATGGGATTATTTGGAGAGGTTCTGACTGATAAAGTCATGCTATTTATCTCCTAGCATCAGCCTGTGTAATTATCCTGACCAGGCCAGCCGAGTGATCCCAGCATCCCTTCACATAACAATGTTTCTGCATGGCTCACACAGGAGCTCATTATGGTGCATACATTTTGAAAGAAAATTATCAGATGGAGGCCTTTGAAGTGGAAGATTGTCCCTTTGGATTTCCTTAGTTAATCATTAAATGGAGCAAAACAACAGGGTTCTGGAAGTAAAACTCCCGATCATGTTCTCCATAGAGAATAGATTATGTACAAATATTTTAGGACAGAAGAACTATGAGTTCTGAAATTGTTAAAGGGATAGTTCACCCACAACTGAAAATTCTGTCTTCTTCTCTCACGCTTTCGGTTTCAAGTCCTCCAGAGTCCAGTGGTGGTGTATTTTACGACGCTTGGCATTGTACTTGGTGAGGCTTGCATCCAGCTGCTCGGCCCTGGAAACTCATCCATGAAGCTCCCACTGAGTTTTTGTGCTGATTTTGATGCCAGTGGAAGTTTGGAACTCTTTAGCTATGAATCAGCAGAGCGGTGGACACTTTTACACCCATATTGTTTACTTGAGTCCATATAGGATACATAACCTAGTAAAAAAAAGTTATACATTTAAAATAAATTGATTTCATACTATAATTCAATTATATTCAATATAATTTCTTAACATATATACTGAAATACCGCTGAGACTTACTGCTATTTTTTTTTTATTATACTTTATTTGGAGTGCTACTTGTGCACAATGCAAACTTCCTAATATTGAACCTAAAATGTGTTTTAATGTCACTATTGATGAGGATTGGTCTTTAAATGCAAGGTATTTAAAGTGTTCCTGAAGTTTACTTGTTGCAATAGTTTCACTTCAGCACAATCAAATATAATTGAGTATATTTTTAGTTGGACTTCAGCAGTAGTTACGCACAATTAAAGTGCATTAAATTAGTTGTTCCAATTTAGCAGACTTTAAGTATACCAGTTTAGTATACCTAAAGTGCAACTGCAGGGTATGGAAACTCCTGAATATTGTATTTATAAAGGGACGTATTTGATTAATTCCCTGTACATCTGTGATGTATGTGGTCACCATTTATTTATTTATTGCAATGTGGTTGTACCTTGTTTTGCATTGTGTTTTGTAGTCTTTCTCTGGTTGTTTTCTCTCTCTTTCGGTCATCTCTTCAGACAGGTATGAGCATCAGCTGTGCCTAATTAAAACCACGCTCTGGGGTGACCTGATTGGTTGATGAGATGGGAGATGGTGGATAAAGCTGAGGTGGAAAGCCAGGAAGCAGAGAGTCTTTGCTCCTGCCCCAGCATGTGATTGTTGAGCTTTTTAGGTGTGTTGGTTGACTGTTGTGAGGCCCTAGAGCCTGGGTTTGTGTTACAAAGTACCTCTTGTTAAACAATCTAATCTGTGTATACTCTGTTGAATGGTATCATTCAAGTTCCCAATGTCTGTATTTAATTTTGGAAGCCGTAGAGAGGTGGATGCCGTTTTCTTTAGCTACTTGTGTTTTCTCCTGTTTTTGGTTAGATAGGAAGTGAGGTAAAAGTTCTGTTGTTTATTTGCCTGTTTTTGTTTTTTTTTTATCAGGTAAGATAGTTTGATCCTCCAACCATTTAGACATATTCTGTTTGTTGTTTTGGCCTCGTCCCAAATTTTGTTTATTCTAATGAAGTTTTAAATTAAAAATTGAAAAACTATATTAACTCAGTGTGGTGATTGCTGGCCGGGACAGGAGTGCTGACCTCCACCAAGAAAACAAATTTTCTTGTTGCACCTTTCCCAAACCCCTAGACAGGGAAGGAATGTAACAATGACAATGGTAATGCTTTTGAGGGCATCAGCACATTCAGGTCACTAAACAGCATGTTTGTCAAGTTCCTGCTCATTTGTTTATTCTTCTGGATTGATCATGTGCTAATGAAACAAAGTGATTGCCATCATCAGAAAACCTTTTCTCTCAGGTTTAGCTCTGCCGTGTGTGACACTGTCCCAGACTCGAATGGCTCTCTGGTTACTCACAGGTGGCTGGTCAGCCCTGCTGCTCCCGCTCAGACTGGGGCAGGACCCTGGAGTCACGGAAGGTCAGGTGTCCAGACTGAGTTACTGCCCTGACAGCTGGCTGCCCACGGATTGATGGCTTTGTTTTTTGATTAGGAAGATGCAAAGTTATGATGCTGGAAAATGACAAACCCAATAACATTTTGTGTTTCTTATGTTTTTACTGTTTATTTACAGTAGATCTATTTTTGTGGTTTTAGGTAGGCTGTAATTGACGGACAGACCAAATTTTCAGTATCTAAATCAAATTTATTTGTGTTTTAAATGGGTTGTATAATGGCAAATCAAATGTTGTCATTCTGCTTATCCTTCCTACGATTCTTAAAGTTATAAATGTGGCTGAAGTTTGCTATTAGAAATATCCTTGATGGTTATTATAGTTCATTTTAATGAAATAAAATGTATTAAAAACGTTTTTAGGTCCCAACATTTATTGTATTGCAAAACACTTCTGCTGCTATTGAGGTGGGATATGGGTAAGGTTAGGGGCAGGTTTGGTGGTCTGGTAGTTTTAAGGGTGGGTTAAGGTATAAGGGAAGGGTCAACAGTGTAATTATAAATGTAGTTACAGATGTAATTAATTACATGTAGGGGTTTTAAATATAAGTATGTAAAATATGCATGTACACAATAATTGCATTGTATCAAATGATTAATTTAAATGCAAGTACATAGTAGTTAAGGCCACCTAATACTGTAAAAAGAGGGACCTTTTTGTCATTTTACATTTAGTTTAACTTGATGCACTAAAATAGCTAAAACTGAAATAAAATTAGTATAAATCTAAAAAAGAAACCAATTTAGACACGTTTATGAAATAAACTAAATAAAAATACATCACTATTAATAAAACTTAACATAAGATTAAATTATTTTAGATTAAATTATTTAACATTTATTTAAAAGTAAATATAGAAATAAAAAGTAATTCACAATATTAAATAAAACCATAAAATTGTCTTAATTATAATAAAATAACACAATCTGACCAAACAATTATGCAGCACATTTCAGCATGAATTATTTTATTAATCTGTCATAATGAGAGGCAGTTATTAGAATAAGACAATAAAAAATACCCATTTAATTTTCAGAGTCAGAAAGAGGATGAAAAAATTATGATATGACTACTTTAAATGTATTGATTGTCATTAATAAAACCGAGTTTCTAAACTGAGTTTTCAAAGTCGTTAACCTTAAGGACAAAATAAGTGGTTACACAGTTTGTACTGTTCATATTTCACAAACAATAGTACCACTCCCCGCTGTCCTGATCCCAGACCATTCTCTTTAAAGTATTATGAGTCATATAATATACCTGTGATGTAGTACTAGCACCTGACCATTGCAATGTAACATGATACGAGGCCTCCCACCACTTTTGTCTTGTGTGATATTGACTCTGAACCTGACCCTGTTAGAAAAGTCTTGTGTGACTGCATGAAGCCCTACAGCGTCACCTGACTGCACACTAGTCTCGTTCACATTCTATTTTGGGAAGAATGGAAGGGGTCACATCATAGCAGCGCAATAACACTTACTTATCTTGGGCACGGGTATACTAATTTTGTACTGACTTTGTGTAGTTGTTGATTTGACACCAATAACTTTGGTACTTATATAAAACAGTATATATGAGCAATTTCACTCAAGCAGCCATGTGATATTGCTCTATCTATAGCATGGCTGTGATTTGGCTGTAGACACGAGATGCATGCATTTTACTAATGTTTCTCTATCGCTCTCTCTATGTATAACCCACACGGAGGCTACATTCTCAGTCTCATTAATGTCAGCAGAATTATTCAGGACCTCAACAATGGAGTTAATCTAGCTATTGGTGTGAAAGTGTTGTAAACAGCTGTTTTATTGTTCAGGCTGAATGAGTTATGTGAGTGTGATAGTCATCACAAAGCTTTGTGCATTATGCACCTTTTTCCTACACCCCCATGATACTGCGTAGATTATGGGAGTAACTTCCGTTTACAATGTAAACAATCAGCAAAAGGTTCGCTCGGTGAACGCAAAAACATGCATTTTCAAAAACTGGGTACAATGAGGTGACATTATTTTAAATGACATTTAAAAGTGTAAAAGCATTAACAAATTACTTTCAACATACCGTGAATAATTCCTTTCCTATCATTATAGTAATATGTGTATATATTTCGTAACAATTACATTTGACAGCATCCATGTGAAAACAAACTTGGTAAGAGATATACTGTATATAAAGTGCATTCCAGGGAATTATTCATGCTTTATTTCATAAATTAAATCGCGAAAGCAAACCACAAATGCACAGTATATGTTGTCTTTTTCATTTACTTACTGCGGAATACAAAGGAAGCATGAAAACAATCAGGAGGAACATAATGCAGCCGGCTGTAAAGAGCTATTCTAGATATTGTTGTCACGTTAATATTTTTATTCTCCTGACATCAGAAAACAGAAAATGAATGAAAGTTTACAGCCCATTCAGTCAAAATGACGAATACGGATTATTTGTAGCGCAATCTTATGATCTGAAATGATTTGTTACAGTCTATTTGAATGGACCTTCCCTAAACCGGAAGTTCCTCACATAATTTATAAACGCAGTGGGCTTGTTAGGAAAAAGATGGATATGGGCGGTCAGATCATGGCATAATAGCAATGAAACCTTCCTTTGTGAAAATAAAGTGAGCAAAAATGTATTAAATGTGTACCTGTAGTATCCTTTAATCTTAAATCTTAAAATGATATTTTCAAAAATTATGTATAACATAATTATTTTTGGTTGTTTTGTACCCTTTTAAGAGGCAACCAGCCAGCATTTCAACAATTATTCACAGGTGAAGCAACATCATGGATCAAGGTTGAATCACTATTGATGTCTCAAATCGAATCAATGTAAATATGGGAATGTTGTTTCAATGTCAAGTTAAACTTTCAGTGTTGATACATACATCTTTTGTTACCTTTTTTTTTTACAACTATTTTTTTTCCAATGTTAAAACAACAGCTGACGTGCTGTATTTCAACCACATTTCAACACTGAAGGTCAGTCAAGGTCAGCGGGAAACACTTTAATTGCTAAAGAATGGGAAATATAAAAGGAATACATGAAGTTCAAGGTATGTTGCGAAAAAGGAGGTCATGGGCCCAGTCCATTTTGACATCATTGCTAAGCCGCTGACCTTTGTGCCATGTGGGCTCATACACACCAGGTCCTGGAGTTCCCTGTCAAAAACAGGCAAAATGGCAAGGTTTCGAGACTTTTAACTTCATTTCACTCAAAAACATGTACTTCCTTCCTATATATGACGGTCAATACAGTGGTTGTAGTGTTTTTTGGCCTTAAAACTGGTTTTACTGTTGTAAAACAGACATAGAAATGGAGCTTACCGAGTGCACGCTGTACAGCCGTGGTACAGTAGACCTAAAGCAGGAAGTGACTGCAATGCCTGTGCTTGGCCTTGGGTTGTAATGCCCAGGTGCTGGTCCCTCCTTCTAAAATGGAAGTCAACGCAACAAAAGCAAAATGACAGTTTTATTTCATTAACCAGTTGATGGAATAGTTCACTCAAAAATGATCTTTTAGGACCTCTTTTATAGTTTTGGACCATATCAGTTGAAATCACCATCCCCTTCCATTGTATGGAACAGAGCAGCTAGGACATTCTATTAAACTTCTCCTTTTTTTACACCAGGCTGAACTATATATTTAAGACTCCAAAATCAAATTAGAAGATAAAATCCCCAAAAAATCAATTCATCAACTTTAGCTTTAATGGATAAACACCAAAAGGCCTTTTTATATGCTTTTAAATGTGTAGTTGAGAAGACACCTGTGCTATAAAAGCTGTCTGCTATCATCATATGCCATTTGATTCCACCAGCAGCCTGACTTGATCCAGCTGGCCTGTGCTGTGCTGTGGTGTGTGTGTGTAGTGGAGGTGTTAGCTCGCTTCCCTCTGCTTGCCCATGAGGTCAACTTCCAATGGTCTTAGAGCCCTCGTGCCATTGCACCCTTCTTCTATGGGACGACCATAGCTCGACATTCCCCTGGATAAGAGCGGATAGCTGTGCCATACTGCACATGTCTGTAGAGGCACTGAGCTATTATTTCATTACGGGTGTGAGTCCTGTCCAGAAGGGCCAAATTCAACACCCTCCACCACCAGCTACTCACAACTCAGCAAAGAAAAATACGATATAAGTCATTAAAAAAACGATTTCATTTGTTGGATCTGCGAAGGCCAAAATGACTCCGGAATGATAAAGTCTTTATAGTATCTCAGTGGTTCTCTTAGGTATCAGTTAGGTTACATGTAGAAGAAAGTTCTTACACCTTTCCCCTGATAGAAACACCCTGGAAATGTCTAATGTCGCCTCTTGAGTGGTTAATTATTCTTTTGGAACTATTTTTATTGGCAGAACAGAAAAGACCAAGTAACTGAAGAGAAATATCAAAATCGATTGTGTTATTGGTTTGATTATCAGCAGGGCTGTTACCTGCAGCCGATTCAGACCTACAGCACTCTTGTTCATGTGATATTCTGAATAATTTTTTGGAAGAAACGTCTGGGGATAACAATTGAAACCTCAAAAATACTGGAATACCTGACTTTTTTGGCCAATTTACAGTCTGGGAGTCAATGGTACTTGCTGAAATTCAGAGTCAGTCTGCAGATTTTGGCAGAAAATTGTGCAGTGTATGAAAGGACAAGACTTTTTCAGACAGACAGACAATATTTTAGATTCAGACTGTGATTCTATCCAGTCAGAAGTTTTCAAACATGGCACATGTTTCTCCATAAGTTTATAATGTTCAGAAAGACTTGAAAGTCTGCAGTGTGTAATCCTCACTCATTTAGTGTATGATGCCTTGTATAACCATTTAAAAATTGTCAAGTGTATGATGTCTAGTGTTTTAATGTATATTCAGAAGAAGTGTTTTGTGTAACACAGTCTTAATCTATAAAAGATCACCCAGTGAGTAATAGAATTAGACTGTTTGCTGTTGATCTGTCATCTTAAGAATAAGCTTGAGGTTTCTTAGCTACTTAACCTTTGACAAAACACTTGTCTTACATGAAATGACACCTTCTTACAACCACACAAAGTCCTAATGTTCAGCCTAATGAGACCCAGAGGATAATTTAGCATCCTCACTGTTCCATCAACACCAGACAGCTGCCAGCACAGCTCGAATAACCAGCCAACACGCCACTGAAGCCATGGTGCATGAGGTGCAACACTGACGCACAGCAGTGAAACTCACTCACAGGGAACTAGATGCTTTAGAAAACATTCTGGGCAAAAACAGGAAAAGCATTTAATATACACATAATAGGTTAGGTTGAGGTTTTTATGTTGAAACCAGACACTTACCGGGAGAAAGCTGACCCTCTGTACCACTGATCGGGAACATCATGTGTCTGAAATAAGAGACCAGTGTCATAAGAGAAGACAATAAAATGGTGCAAACAGGCTAGAGGAGAGGAAAGAGTCAACGCTACAGGTCTCAACAATAGGTCAGGCTATGATTCAGATTAGTACTTGCTCTACTAATGTTTTAGTGCTCCCATAACAAAAATATGCATTGTTTTTATTTATCTCATTTGGAGCAAAATGGGTAGTTGACATGAAATGAAATTTACAGCACTTTTATCACTGTCATGTGACCTATAATTCAGAAGGCTGTGAAATACTTGGGTAACTGTATTTCATACTATTTTGTGGAACTTGTGTACTACTGAAACTGAAACGGAATACTTCTACTTTTACTCAAGTACTCAATTTTTTTAAGAAGCGGTCAGTTGCATTTTGAGCTAATGCATTTGACTGGTCATTATGATGCAATATGTCCTATCATTTCTTCTTATTTAGTGGAAAATCTCCACTGTTTCTTGATTTCATCAGTAAATTTCCAAAGTTAAGACAAAGTGTTAACTTTTCAGGTAAGGCCTTTAAGAACAATTCAATTGAGTAAACTTTAAACGTTAGATATTTGGCTAGATCAGTAAATTTCCAAAGTTAAGACAAAGTGTTAACTTTTAATTTAAGGCCTTTAAGAACAACTAAATTGAGTAAACTTTGAATGTTAGATATTTGGCTAGATTCAATGCTTAACTTATTAATTGTCCACATAAGTACAAATATTTACTGAACTGGAGTTTTAGGATCTGAATGTTCCTCTACGTTTAACCAGTGTTAAAGGTGTGAATTAAAATACAAATATATATATTTTAGTTACTTTAGTATAATTTAAAGCTTGTTTAGTCTGATCATTTTAAGTAATCACTGGTTGAGAACCACTGCTCTAGAATTCATCTAAAATATTTAAACAAGTCTACAACTTTTAAAAATGTGAATGTGTCTTACAGCATTTAAAATGAACTAGTGATCACAAAGTTTATTTAAAATGGTGAGAAGAAATGGTGACAAGTTACAGGACCTAAGATATAACTTATATGTCAATTTTAACCTTAACACTTTTTTGTCAATTGCATGTCCTCTATATAAGTTGTTCCCCACAGTAAAATATATAACAAATAGTTTGCTATAACAGCTGGAAATGATGTTTAAATCAGCATCGACAGTGTTCAGGAAACACATTGATTTGAGCAACAAGTGCAAATGCAATGGAAAGTGCCAAACAGTCAGACTGGCCCAAGCCATTGGATCATCCTTTTAGTTGAGCACTAAAGCATTATATAATTCTGTGAACTTCCTGAGATTAAGGAAGAAACCAAGTATGAGATGGAAAAACATGTGTGATGTTCTCTGACTAGGAGTGTGTGAAAGGGTGCTGAGTGCGATGGTTACTCACTTGCAGGGTGATTTGCTGACAGGCTTCTCCATAACATCATAATGACCGGGTGAGAGGTTAATATCCTGCGTTAAACACACACAAACACTACATCAGCAAATTGTTTTGACACACTCATTCACATATTGAGTGTGAGCTCCGGCCACCGGTTATCAGATAAATATTTTGCCTGTCAGGTACCAAGAAACCTCAGCGTAACACTGTTTACACTAAACGTATCCATACATGTCATGGAATATAAGGCAGAATGTTGTAGTCACCTTGAGGAACTTTTAATGCTTAGAAATGATTGGGGTCAGGGGTGCAACAGACAACTATTTGTTTACATTCAGATGTCTTAAGTAAAACTCTGTCACATTGTAATCTGGGCAAAGTTAATAGAAGCATATTCTGAACAGTTGTACTATTACCTCATCAGCTTTTTGAATCAGTTTATTGAAACCTGTAGACCATAAACACCTACTGTACTGTTTCAACAGCAGACTAATGTTTTTCCATTCCAATTATGCAGTTGTTCTGTTCTGTTCGTTTTTCTGTCAACATGCAGACTGTCTAACCGTTAAGGTTCAGTTTTTAAAAATGCATCTCAAAACTCTCACATCTCACATCGTGCTTTTAACAGTAAAAAACATTCTGTGTGATTCGTGTGAACTGCGCTCTCTCAGCTCACTATATTTTGTTCTGTGTCGACCCTGCGTGTTTTTCCAATTCACTGCACATTATCTTGTATTTTTAACCGTGAAAAACTGTATGCATTCCGTAAATTCAGCTCGTTCCAAGACCCTGCGCGTTTTTCATTCCACTGCAATGTCTCGCATTTTTAACAGCAAAAAAACAACAACACGTTGTGTGAACAGCGTTCATTCAGTTCACTGCATTTTGTTCTGTGGAATGCGTCTCAAGACCCTTCACATTTTTTTGTTTTTTCCATTTCACTCCACTGTACTGTGTTCATTCAGCTCACTGGGTGTTTCTGCAACTACAGGGACTTTTGACTCTCCAAAACCCCTGTGAGTTTTAATTTAAACCATCAGAGTCTGTAGTACATATAAGAAGGTCATTAAAATTTGAATCTGGAACTTTTATGTCTTATGTTTTTACAAAACGTCCTTACTGCAATGTTACGATAATGTTCATTATATGCATTTTTCTTTTAAATTTCTTTAAAAAATGTATACATTTCAATAGCTTTTTTCACATTTTTGTGCAGTTTTGTAAATACTGATTTTAAAAAGTAATATACAAAATAGGGGATTTTATGGTTTTCTCTATGCCATGTCAAATTTACATTTAGCAGACGCTTTTATCCAAAGCGACTTACATTCAGGCTATACATTTGTATTGTCAGTATGTGTGTTCCCTGCGAATCGAACCCACAACATTTGCGCTGCTAACGCAATGCTCAGTCATTTCTCAGTCACCTTAGATGTCAGTCATTTCCATACACTCTAAATATAACATATTAAGCTTTTTATGACAGATGTTGCCATTTCAATGTGTAAATCATCTCATCTTAAATGTTAAAACCTTTTTTGTCTTTGCGAATAAAAATATGAAATAATAATAAAGCAGAGCTGCGGTAATGACATCTTGTGTCAGTAAGGACACAATGTTAAAGTGCCATGAAATAAAAAACAGGCTATTGTAGAACAATGGTATAAAAGAGACAGAACACATATAGACTGAATATTTGTCATTTAATATACAGTAAACCTTGAACTTGTCTCTACCACAACACCTAAATTTGCGGCGGTAATGACATGTTGCGGAAATGACATTTTTGCTGATATTGCAGCTGGCAGCTAGCAAGGACTACTACATTAGTTTTGACTCTTAGCATCTTAATATAACCTGAATTAATTAATCAGTAATACTGTATATATTTATTTTTTAAATGTAGTTCAAAGTACAGATTTACTAAGCTGTATGGCAAGGACACAAGATATACTGACACAGAAAAGACAACATTTACCTTATATTTTTGGGATCTTGTGAGTGAGGTAGTGAGGTGGCCCAATCTGTCAGCAATGTGCTCTACTAATTTCTGTTTCTGAAACTAGACTTGTTTGTCTTTTATAAAATGTCATAATAAAAGCCTTTTTTCATTGTTGCGGTAAGGACTCAAAAGTGTGGGACAGGTACATTTAGTTGAAAAAAAGATCACAATTAAGATGCTGTAAATTAATATGTATATTAAACAATTCCATTTGATATGATGTCAAATTGTAATTCAATTAGCTTATTTTATGTATCTCAACATTGTGACTAGAGTTGTGGGACATGAACAAAAATGATGTTTGGACCTATAAATGCTTCATAATGTTATATTAAATCACATTAATCATTCATAATATATCTGTAATGACACTGTGAATATATTTATAAAGCATTATATGACTACTTTTAACATAAATGTAAGATTTCACTGCTGGGACTTAAAAGTGCCCGTGGTTGCAGAAACACCCGTGAACATCTGACCTATAAACGGTAAACCTATACTGCGGACAGATGGACTAGTAACGCACTGTATCGTGAGAGACTGTCACGAAAAGTTACATTCTCATTGAATCACGGGAAAACAAGGTAAACATGATTTCACCAAGTCCAGCATGTTCCTGGATCAACATCCATATTAATCCTGGAACAACATACCAATAAACCAATCAGATTGTATGGATACGTTTACATGAAATGTCAATTTTAGCCTTACAACCAGGGTTAGGTGCTTCTACACCCTTGTTATTCAACCATCGCTTCCCTCTGATTTTAGACATTATGAGTAGGGTTAGGTTTAGGGGTAGAGATAGGGTTAGGTGCATATTTCTGGACAATAATTCTGATGCTGGATCAACAAAAGATGTTGATCCCAGGAATGTGTCTTGCTTGGCAAAATCACGGTGACCATAAAAGAACCATGGCAAGGGAAATGTCAAAAAATTTAGAATTTAGAAATGATGTGTTGAAATGCTGGTGATGTCAGGGCACAGGTTTCGGTGACTGACTGACCTTATCCCTGAGGCCCAAAGTGTGGATGTCTGGTCTGGGGCAGCTTTTGAAAGAGCAAGATGCTTGGCGTCGCAGAGCCTCATTGGTTGAGT
This sequence comes from Gymnocypris eckloni scoliostomus, assembly GCA_027564155.1. Lineage (NCBI taxonomy): Eukaryota > Metazoa > Chordata > Actinopteri > Cypriniformes > Cyprinidae > Gymnocypris > Gymnocypris eckloni. Next base: position 16,186,950 of record CM050429.1, read on the forward strand.
CGGGAAGTTATATGCCCCGGGCAATAGCATGTCCCCTCGACGCACAGTCGACATGAGGGTGTTTCTCTCGAGGCCTTTAAAGCTATACGTCCTAGGCACAGGGTTAAGTCCCATCTCCTCTATGAAGTCCCGAATATGGTAACTGCCAGGAATGGGATAGTCCTGGTGGAAGAAAGAGGAGACCTCTTTTACACCAGTTTCACGCCTAACGTGTGTGGTTTGAAACAGGCTTTATTTTTAGACAGAGGACACTTGTAACACAAAATGCACATAAATGTCATAAATGTTTCAGAAACAAGTGCTCTTGTGATTTTTTATTCTTTGCTGGATATTTCGTGAAATATCGCCTACCTTAATAGTGTTTCTCCACCAACCACTTCTGTCAGTGTATATTTCTTTCTGTTTCAGAAAAACAACAACTTTTTTCAGAATACTTTGATGAATTTAAGTTTAAAACAACTTTAAAAAAAAAAAAAAAAAAAATTATAAACTATAAATTATAAACGTGTTTACTGTCACTTGATCAATTGAATGCATCCTTGTTTAGTAAAAGTATTAATAAATGAAAAAAGAAGAAGAAGAAAACACACCTTTCACACCTGAAAACTCAGAACAAACACACCTGAACAAGTTAGTCAAGGTCTTCAGGATTGTTAGAAAAGGTGTGTTTGGTGAGTGTTGGAGCTAAACCCCCTAAACCCTGCAGGACGGAAGATCCCTGCACAATAGAGGAATATCGTCTTCCACCGCAGTAAATGTGAAAACTTACCCCATCTATACATTTTCCTTTGGGTAATGTTTTCTCTCTTCCTGTGGTCATACTTCTGTCGTTCCTGTTTGTCTTCTGTAAGAGACACCTCAACCACAAGAAGCGTTGCTTAGATACTTACACTATTTAACTATTAATCAATAGTACTGAATACATGAGTTCTGCTATTCGTTTGCTCCCTTATTCGTTAGTCACATTTACTGATTTTGTTTGATATTGTAAAACATAATCTTGATTAGTTTGTACATCAAAATTCAGTTATTTCTTATCATTTTCCCCCCAGACTAGATCATCCGAGCTGCTGTTTTATTAATTCTGTATGTACATATGTGACCCTGGACCATAAAACCAGTCATATGTAGCATGAGTATTTTTGTAGCTATAGCCAACAATACATTGTATGGGTCAAAATTATTGATTTGTCTTTTATGCCAAAAAAAATACAATATTAAGAAAAGATAATGTTCCATGAAGATATTTTGTAAATGTCCTACCGTAAATATATCAAAACTTAATTTGGACAACATTAAAAGTGATTTTCTCAATATTTGTATTTTTCAGATTCTAGATTTTCAAATGGTTATATCTCGACCAAATATTGTCCTATCCTAAGAAACCACACATCAATGGAAAGCTTTTATCAGCTTTGGGTCACATATGTGTCTGATTCAATTTCTCATAAAGAGTCATAAATTAAAGAACTGAGTTCTCCAAACAAATCAGCCAAACTTTGAAGAGGATCTATTGAATCTATAGGTTACGGAAACGATATAAAGTGGTTTTATTAATATAAACGCTGTATGTAAGAGGCGTGTGACGCATGCATTCGTACGGGTTTGTCACACATGAATAACAGCAGAGAAAGCAGCTCTCTCTGGGACTTTAGGGCAGAATGTTCTCTCTGTTGCCAGGTGACCAGGAACACATGCTTCTAACAAGCAGTTGAAGGGCCCAGTGTTTACTGGTTGTCAGAGCTGTCTCTCGTACCAGTGCACTTCAACACTGACATACCGTGAAAAACCAAGCTATGCTTCATGGCTTACTGCTATAATTGTAATGAGCTCATGAAGCAGAAAATCAGTGTAACAGTCTCAAACTTTTGCACTGTATTGCCCATAACGCTCCTCTAGTGTTAGCCTAGAAAAACTAACTGTCTAATAACTTGACTAATATGGTGTAACATAAGGTCTTAGTACAGAATACTCCAAAGATACATAAAAACAACTAGCCCCACAGCTAAACTTCTGAATAACACGTATTTATAGTGAACGGAAAAATGACTTACAACATGTGTAATTCAAGAGCACTTTAATTAGCTTTTTTTGACATGGAGGCCTCACCCCAATTCTATCCTGTGAATATACACTTGTCCAGCTGACTCAGAGACGCATCGAATAGTGATTTACAAAAGAATCCTTTCAACTATTACAATAAATATTGTAAACATCTCGGTTAAATCAGCTCTGGGATGCATAATGATTAACATAAGAGTTTTTAATTAGAGGGCTAAAAGATGCATCGCAAACAAAGAAACTTTTCAGTATGGGTAAATAGTAAATTTTATTGGAAAACAAATATACAACTTGGAATGGACTATCTGAGGCATGACAATGCCATTAAGCGGTTAAAAAAAAGAAACCAAGAAGAAAGAAAAAATAGTGTGAATAAAACATTAAAAAGCATTGTAAGATTCAAACGAGTTCTTGGTATAGAACAGCAGATACAAAAAGAGTTTATGTACGAGTATCTTGTAGATACACCCGTGTCTTTCTTTTTTTTTTTGCAGTAGTGCAATGCTGAGAAATTTCATATATTTATTATATATTTTGTCCATAGTCCATGCAGAGTTACTCCTCTACATTGATGGCCATGCCAGCGTCGCTGCCAAGAGACAACCAGCTGGCAGGTCTCCACTCTTGCTACGCATGAGGAGGGCAGACAGACATGACGTGAGTTTTTTTTACACGTCACAACCCCCTCTTCGTGGCAACAAGCACCTGATCGTGTAACCGCACCGCCACTCCAAAAACACGATGACAGCAAAAGAAAGGGACATGAGGACTGAAGATCCTATGCAGTATACATGCAGCTCCTTTGGACAGCCGGGAGGAGGAAGGGGAGGGGACTTAACATTTTACAGATAAATTAAACCGAAAAAAGGCAAATTATTTATAGAAGAGAGAGGATCTGTACAAGGCCTTCATTTCGCCGTCATCATCTGTACAAATTCTGTGGAGACAGAGAACGTGTTAGTCCGTTTCCGAAAGATGACAAGATTTCAAACGTGAAGTAAAGTTGTATCCTGACACAACGGCAACAAATGACATTTTGCTGGTTGGGTGGTAGAACGCCCAAAGTGGAATCTTATTGGCTCAAAAAAAATCCCAATTAAACAAACCACGTTCTGATAAGCCATGATTGCGCACTCTTGCTTTCATTGAGGACAAGGTGTTATAAATCAACTTCACAATGAACTCACCTTCGTAGTTAACCTGTCCGTCTCCGTCAATGTCTGCTTCTCTGATCATCTCATCAACCTCTTCATCGGTCAACTTCTCTCCAAGGTTTGTCATGACGTGACGCAGTTCAGCTGCGCTGATGTAACCGTTCCCATCCTAAAACACAGGATATCCAAGTCAGCGACTACACGTGACTTCATGTGTGGCGCTATTCTGGAACGGGACGAGCTTTACCTTATCAAAGACACGGAATGCTTCTCTGATCTCCTCCTCGCTGTCTGTGTCCTTCATCTTCCTCGCCATCATGGTCAGGAACTCTGGGAAGTCTATCGTCCCATTTCCTGTGCAGAAAGCAGACGGATTTATTTAGACAAGCCCCAGATTTGAATATTCAACACTTGGGTCGAGGATGGATGCACGCAGTCGCCTTTTACCATCAGCATCCACTTCATTGATCATGTCTTGCAGCTCCGCCTCTGTTGGATTCTGTCCGAGCGAGCGCATGACCGTGCCCAGCTCTTTGGTTGTGATGGTGCCATCGCCGTCCTTGTCAAAGAGTGAGAACGCCTCTTTGAATTCTGCGAAGGGTGACAGATAAATGAAACAGGACCTTGTATTAACAGAATCTCCCAAAGATAAACAAACACTGAACACAAAGAGGAACCAGTGGGGCCAGTTCCGAAGAAGGGATGCCCTTCTTTACACATTCACACGAGCTCTTTCAGATATTAATCCAAAAGAAGATTGAAGCCATAGATCATTTAAAATCAACACATTGACTTTGTTTACATTAACAAATGTTCCTTGTCTTAACGAACGATTCATCAGTGCCTGTTGTTCTAAAGAAAACAAATGTTTTAGCTTTTTGGCTGACATCATAAATCCACAAGGCTTCATTCTGGAAAATAACGGCCACTTTTCCAAATCAAACCAACAACGTCCTGATGTATATTTGCGTTCACTGAAATTCATGCTGCATTCAAAAAAACATATAATTTTGGAAGCAAACTGGTTGCAAACCAAATTTCATGTGGGCTTTAAAATTTAGGATCAGAGACAGCTATAGAAAGCAACAGCAAAGCGGTCCATACTCACAATGAACATTACGGTGTACACACACAAAAAAACTTCATTGCTACAATAGTCTGTTATAATCAGTTTATTACGTAAGGTACACGCAGGAAGAACATGCAACTCCCAAACTAGAACAGGCTTGAATGAAAACTAAAAGTCCCAGACATCAATTCCTCTAAAGAGAACAGTGACGTATATATGTAAAACGGCCACTGTCTGCAACAACGGCCTGTCCCCGCGCAAATGAAACCTTACCCTGCTTCCATGCAAACCATCGACTCTGAGGCCCGGTTTCTATTGAGATCCAGCACTTGTGACCTCACTCTGTTCCAATAGAGACCCGCTGAACCATATGGAGATCTATTGCTGTGACCCCATTGAGCTGATATAGGATCTAGTCTTCAGAGCAGTATGGAAACACTGTTATGACCTCACACGATCTCCAGGGAAACACACTTCAGTGACTAGGTCTCGATGGATAAACCACCATGACCTCACTGTCTCTATAGTGACCAACCACAATGACCTAAATGGTTTCACAGCCTTTCTGTTTGAGGCTCTCAACTGTAAAATCGCACAACCACGATTAAAACATTAGTCAAAAAACAAAAGCTGTGTGTCCTGAAATTGATAAGTTTTCACATCCGTTTGCTTCCAACGCGTTTAGAATAGACTGGGTGGCCTTTGTAAATAACACCAGAAACATGAACCCCAAAATATTTCTGTTGACCTAAACGAGCACAATTCTAGCTCACATAAGATGTACAGAGAAAAAAGCATTCACAAAAGGCACAAAAATGTAACACTTGGCCACTAAAGTTACCTAAATAACCCAAAACACCCTAGAAATGCATTATAATCACAGCATGTCCCACACATACAAGTCCAGCCTGACACTAGAACCTGCTGTATCAGGTCATAAACTACTCAAACTGAAAGAGCGCCTGGTGAAACAGTAACTTCACGTCAAAGCCATCGAGATGTTCAGTCCAACAGGGGACACACCCTTGATCCTCGGTGCCTGCAGTTACGAACTCTCTCCAACAGAGAAGAGGGTGTGCTCAATGAAAACTACAACTAACGTTAGCCCTCGGAATTACTCAGTCACCAAGTCTAAACACTGGTGTTACAGGCTTCCCAACACAACAATCGGTCCATTCATTCAGGAATGTGTCCCAACAGAGTCTTAAGGCTTGCCATAAAAGGAAATAAGACAAATCCACGGAGAGAGGGGGGCGGAGAAGGGGGTAAAACCACTGAATCCACACCACCGGCCACGTGCAAGTGGACAGGAGGATAGGGGGGGTGGGGGGGGGGGTGTCTTACCGGCAATCTGCTCTTCTGTCAACTGGTCAGCCTGCAGAGGAGAAAAAGAGAAGACGCACACTGAAAACGAGGATGACACCTCATCTAAACATTTACAAATCAGCCATCAGAAAACAGAGATCCACTATTAATTGTAATATTGGTGGCTTAAAACAGACAAAACAAAAGATCTGATTCTCTTCTATTAAAGGAATAATTCACCCCAGAATTAGACAGAATGACAGCCTGTCACCATTCGCTGTCATTATGTGGGGGTGGAGGGCAATGCAAGTAAACGTCGACTGAGACTGTAAGACACATAACGTTACATCTCTCTTTGTCTTCCAAATTAGAAAGTCAATCCGTAATATGTATTTGTAGCAACACGAGAGTCAATAAATTACAGTTTTCATTTTGGGGTGAACTATCCCTTTAATACAAACTGCAGAAGGTGGCGCAGTCCCTCTCCACTGCTCGTTAAAGTCTTTGCACTGCTTTATTCATTTAAATATCGTTAAGTTAAAAGACCACAGACATCAAATGCTTTCTACATAAGTGTTTGATAACGAGCATATATTCAAGAAATGAGTTAGCGCGAGAGAAATGCGCCATATTTGCAGCTGACGCGCCTGTATTCGCTATCAATGAAGCTTTTCCAAGCTGTTGCTTTACATTATTACACGTTACAGCAAAAACTGAATATTTAACTTAGTGAATTCATGTTTACATACGAAATTAAATGTCTACGCCTACATAAAACCAAGGCAGAAGACTGCCTGCTACTAAACAATATCACTCCCTTAACGTTAACGTTACATTAAAGGAAAATTACATACAGCCATTCAATATCAAGGAACTGTTTGCTGACTGTAACGCGCATTGTTTTAGATATGCTGACTATATTAACTGCGTTTTTCACTAAATAAACTTTATTAAAATAAAATAAAATATAAGTTTTTACTCACCATCGCGCTGTTATAACAGATGTATCTCCACACAGAACAACAGTCCGCAGCTGGCAAACAAACAGGATGCACTCATATAGAGCTTGACGCGCCTTTAATGGTCGATTATAAACTCCTCCCCCTGCTTTCTCTCCATCCGCCAACACACTTCCTTCCCTATCAGAAACGATCATCAAAAATGTCACTATTGATGCGTGAATGTGCAGTACAGAGTACCGTTGATCTTATACTATAGCGACGTGTTCAAATCCCAAATATGTGCCATATGAAGCGAGGTGGACCTGTTTTTAGCGGAACTAACTAACCAGCGGATTCATACATTCTGCTAAAGTGTGATGCGGCAATAGCAGCGCTGTACTCTATGGCCAGGAGAGGCGGCTTCTGATTGGTCCATTCGCAGCCGCAATGCGTCACTCGCTAAGATCCGAGAAGAGCTGCTTTCCCATCCCAGCTAGACGCACTCACTACACATCAGGGTCAGGATGAACCGGGGCTCGTGGCAGGAATGCCATGGAAAGTGACACATTTAATCAACTATTTAAAATATTAGGGGGGAATCTATGATATAACATTTGATATATTTAGTAAAATTATTTTCTAGGCTTATCACATTTATTATGTGTTAACTGAACTAAATTGTTATGATGCAATGAAAACTGGCTTGAAAATCGACACCCTAATGTTGCCTATTAACAATAATAAATAAAAAGTGATTTTTTTGACACTACAACAAGTCATGCAGCATGTGATCTAAGACATTTAATGTATTGTTTTATTATTTTGATGATATAAAGCAATCAAGTTAAATAAAATATTATTAAAACTGAGCAAATTATTCACTACAATCATTAAGAGTGGCAAGCAATGTGGAGAAGCAAAAATGTCTCCACATATTCAGGATTGAGCCCCATAATACATTATTAATCAAATCATCAAAAACATAACTGTCAACCGCTAATCTAAATATTGTGGGGAGCGTGTCGGTATCAATGCAACTTGAAGAAAAATGTATTAAATGTATAGGCCGGGCATATAGTAGGCTATAGAGCATTGCATGTAATACTGTGCCTTTAATGTAATCAATGAAATAAAACATTGTTGAACTGATACCGCTCTGTTAAAAGGATTTGAACATTAGTTATGGAGAGCAATCGATTTAATTTCTTTATCAGATTGATTTGGCAAGGTTGGTCCGCTGCAAGCTTTGCAGAAAGTCTGCCTACAATGTTTTATATGGAATGCAGACTAAAGCATTTAGAGGCATTGGCAATTAAAAGCCCCGTGACGATTCAGATCCCATTAATAGGACATAAATCAACTGAAGTAGAATAAAAATCAGCTTGATTGCAATTTAACCATATGGTTATGGAGATATTAAACATCTCACTGTATTAGATCCATAGCTCCTCATAACAGATTATGTACAAGTGACTGATGTGTGTATGCTTTCGGCGTGCATGCAATCGAGTGTAACATCAGCTGAGACAGGCTCATCTAGCGATATGTCAGATGTGGCATAAGGAGCAGCAGGTTTGTGGGCACACGTACAGTAGACACTATAGGCCTGCTTGTGTTCACTGAATGCATGGGAGTATCTGATAGCCTGCTTCTCTATGCTTGGCTGCCTGGCTCTCTCTCTCTCCCACTGGCCACCTGTCTCTGGACCAAACCCAGGGAAGCTGCAGGTGGGAGAGAGTGGAAACTCCAGGGTCAGTTGGAGAGTAATGCAACAGGCCTCGGCTTTGTCCATGCGATGAAAACCAGGGACCAGATTTGTTCTGGACACAACTGACTTTCACAGCATGGACAAAAATAGTTTAAACATTCTTCAAAATATCTACTTTTGTGTTCTGTAGAGGAAAGACTAGCCACATGGGTATGTTTTCCAAACAACAATGTACCTTTCAGTTTAAGTACCATAGTACAATGCAGTGTCAGAGAAAATAACTAGTAAGTCATGACTGTTTCCTTCAAACAGGAAAGATCATTGTAATAGATTGTATTTGAAATCATATTGGTTAGAAATGACATCAAGCAGCTTGTCAAATTACAATCATGGCATCTGAGGAATGTTTCGCTATTGTTCTCTGTGGTTGTGTTGTATTTTGCGGGTTTCCTTACTAGCAAGTATACACACCGTGCATTCTTTTAAAAAAACGTTTTAATTCTCTTAATATACTGAAAGATATAGAATTAAATGTATTATTTATGGAATGAAAGATCACGATTGTACATGTTAACTTGTATACTTTGCTCAAGAGCATGATCTATTTAAGTTTTATAATCAGCACAGGTTGAGAGCTGTAGTTCCAGCCACCACACAACTTTGCGGAGCTGTTTACAAATGTTTGTTAGAATTATGGATTTTGGAAAGACCGAATCATTGAACTGTGTTGGTAATGATGGAACTTGTGACCATAGTTGGCTAATGTGCTTTTAAGAAATGCACCTCTGGTTTGAAACAAACATAAGTGCAATTAAAGCATGACAGAATTTTTAGGTTCATGAATGAACCTTTAATATGCTAGGTTCTAAAATGAACCTTAACCACAACAACGGTTCTAAAAATAACTGCCAAAAAACAGTGGATCACTATAGAACCTTTAATTTCAACTTTGAAACTTTCTGATAGCTAGAAGTTCATATTTGCACTTTAAATTTCTTTATTGAACTCTGAAGGATCAATTTTTTCGAAGAGTGTATCCCTTTAAACTGACCACAACATTTTCAGATTGCATAATTAACATGAAATTGTTGATTAAATAGATGCAAACATTCACACAGAAACAGAAAGCTTGTACAATCCGCACCCAGCCATATGTATAAACACACACAGACACACACTTGCAGTACACAAGCACACTATTTAGCAATAAATAACTGTGTCCGTGTCCACTTGGCACTTGCCACCGTCTCTGCTGCCTAATCCCCAACACAGTGGCGTCTATTCATTCAATGCTTTTCTACACTGGGATTGCAACTCATAGAGAAGATTATGCCACAAAGAAAGGAGAAACATCATAACGGGCCTTGCTATATTAATCACAAGGGGAAGATAAGCTGGATTCAGAATGAGCATGAATGCACAATCTTGAAGAAAAATAAACAAATGGCTAAATGTTAACATGTTCTAAGGCTTTCTGTGTATTATAGCTTTGAATGAGATCCTCTTGTTTAATATAAAGATGTCTTAAGATGCTTTTTTATTAGTGGAAGTTCTTCACCTACTACAACATATTGGGGATTTGTTTCAGGTCAGAGTTTAATGTGAAAATAACCAAATAGATGTATCAAATTGGTCCTTGATATATTTTATATAGCAAAGGACTATATATTATAGAATGATATTATTACACTGATCCTGCCTTCTGATCGGTCAATACTGAATTTTTGTCTTTATATTGTATGTAACTATTTTATAAAAGCATTAAAGCACTCAAGGTTGTGCTGTATTGTGAATATAGTAACCTGCGCTTTGTTTTGTTTGAGACTATTGTTATTCATACATTTTAAAGTAGTGTTTCTGGATGTTGACTGGTCAATACAGAATTCCATTCCATCAGTCACCATAGTGACCAAGTATTGACCTTAAATAGCTAACAGCTTTACTTATGAAAATAAAGATTAGCCTACATAAAACAATCCCATAAAGTCATAACGAGACCGAAGCAGACAGATATTTTCTTTCATATTGTGACGTACATCCAAGTGAAACCGATTATCAAAAAAGGGAGGTCGGGACTTGGTTTTGTACATCAGTTATTGATTTTATTGAGCTAAAACGTTAAAAATGAAACATGCATGAATTAATCATTCACAATACGACCAACAACAAGCATTTAGAAAATAAAAGTGAAAATGTATACTTGCCTATTTAATTTTTTATATATATATATCATCAATATACCTGTCACTCTGCACCAACACCTGTTCTCTGTGACTTCTACAGATAAAGGAAATTAAAATTCAAAATTAAAATATGAAATTAAATTCATATGCTTTTGAGAGCAATGCTGTCATGAAGGCACCATTGTGGGTGTTAAGAATTTCAATCTCAAGCTATTTTGAGTTAACGTGGCGGTATGCTTTGAGCATGTTTGAACGTAAACCTGCATGACGTGTTTGTCCTACAATAGTTTTGGGTAGTGCTTGAGCGATGGTACCATACGTGGGCTGGAGTGTGAAGGCAAGTCGTTTATGTATATACTTCTCTAAATGTGTTGTTCTCTAGAAATGACTCACTCTTCCATGTTTTTTCAAGCCCATTTATCCGTTTGGCGCTTGACTCTTCTCTTGTGAAGCATGCAGAAATGTGTCACTTCAAGGAAGGGAGGCCTTATCTGCCACAGAACATTCCAGATCTTCACAGAGTTCTCATACCTTGAGCATTTCTAGGCAAGACAAGGCAAGACTACACAGGGTCAGGCACACAAAACACATCGCAGAACACTTATTCGCAGGAAGCAGACTGCATATTTCTCCTCTAAAGGGCAAATGTTGAGAACCACGAGGCACGCTCAGGTTTGTTCGCTGAAGGAGTCTTCATCAAAGGGCTTGTGGGAGTGGATACTGAGGCCAGAGCAGGTGTCTGGGTGTAGATGTCCACCTGTGTAACTGGAGGTTGTGTCGTCTTTAATTTATGAAGCCTGACAATGCTGGAGGGGATAGAGTTGGTTTTCAGGGGTGTATGAAGATGTTATGCTCAACAAGAATGTACAGTGGTGGTTTAAGATGGTAATGCCATGGTATTTTTTATTTGTACTATGATATTTAATGATTAAAATATTAATGTAGCATGTTTACATATTACTGCAAGAATACCATCCCAAAAACAAGCTATTGTGGCCAAAAAATTAAGAATACTTGGTAACAATTTAGTATAGAGACCAATTCTCAGTTGCTTATTAGCATTATTAACATACTGGCTGTTTATACTAATAAAGCACATATTCTGCTTGACCATATTCTACATAGTCCTTAATCTTACCCAATACCTAAACTTAACAACTACCATACTAACTTTTAATAAGCAGCAAATTATGAGTTTATTGAGGCAAAAGTCATAGTTGATGATTGATGGAGAATAGCGAGAATTGGAGCTTAAAATACTCTCCGATGTCTTATTAATATGTTCTCTTGTTTTAGTTAAATTATGGTCACAATTTACAGTAACTAAATTAAAACAAGGTAATAAATTAGTACAATGTAGCCACTTATTTAGCTCTTACAAGCTACTTGTAACAAGGACATAAAATGATGGTATCAGATGGTAATAACACGGTACTAAATGATTAAAATATTGATGTAGCATGGTTTTTATATACTCCATAGTACTATACAATGAATAAAAAATACAGAGATCTGCATATGACGTGCAGGGGTCACCAAACAAGATATTGTGACCATGAATTAAGAATTTGTTCCCATGCTTTATTTATTTGTTTCCTTGTTTTACATTGTGGACACGTTGTATTAATTAATTCCCTTGCTTTGCCATGACTTACACCAAGTAAATAAAAATGAGGGAACAAATGAGTGCAATGTGGCCACTTATTTACCATTCACAAGAATGTGCAGTATTGGTAGCAGATGGTAATACTATAGTATTTTTTTATTTGTACCATAATAATAATTTAAATATTCTTGTAGCATGGTGTTTACATGCTGCTCCAATAATACCATGGCACAATGTATCAAAATACAGAGCCCCATATGACATGCGTGGGATGAAAACAAGATATCGTGTCCATGAATTAAGAATTTGTTCCTTTGACTTATTAATTTGTTCCCTCGGTTAAGGTACATTGTGGCCATATTATACTAATTTGTTCCCTTGTTTTACTTAAATCATGGACAGGACTTTTGTGTTTGTGCATAGATGAGATCCCTAAAGTTGCAAAGACTAAAGTCTCAAAACCAAATAAATATTCTTTATCAAAGTTAAAACTCGACCACGCCCACCTGAAACGGCTCATTCAAACACGCCCCCACATGTCTACATCATGATGTGGGGAGATTTGCAAAACACAGCCCAAATGTGTACGCAAAGAAAGGGGCGTGATTTTTATTCTCGCTGTAGTATTGTTGCTCATCTCTGAGTCCTGGGGTACTTCCGTAACACCGTGTCCGAGGCACTCGTATAAGTTTTGGATCCGAACCCGCTAGTGTCTCGGGTCAGGTCTCGGATCCAAGTGGACCCGTGAAGACCTCTAATTTACAACACTGTTCCAGAACCCAACCCAAATATTATGGCGCTTTTCCACTGCATGGTTCGGCACGGTACGGTTCGGTACAGTTCACTTTTAGGGGGTTTTCCACTGGGTACTGTACCTGGTACCTGGTACTTTTTTAGTACCACCTCAGCCGAGGTTCCAAGCGATCCGTACCGTTACCAAAACGTGACGTGTAAACTCTGCTGATCACTGATTGGCCGGAGAGAATAGTCATTACTGCGTCACTGAACTTGCGACATGAGACCCTCCTCTACAGCCCGACCCGCTAGATTTAAATCAGCACAGCCAGCAACGGATCGGACGCAGCTTTTGTTTCAACAAACGCACCTTTTTGTCTGTTGAGGAAGAACAGACGTTCCTCTCGTTGATAGCTGAGGAGCGGATCCAGCGAGAGCTTTATGGCGCGACGCCGAAGGAAAAAGCCTTGTGTATATACTTTTGAACTTGCTATATTTTCATAGTATGTCATAGTATGTCTTCTGTTTATATTTTTACCTTTGTATCTGTGTTTTGCTTCAATGAAAAACAATCTGATCGAATAAGTGTACCTCCAGACTATATTAAATATGTATTATTGTATGAGCACGTAATGAACCTCTTGAAAAAGACAAATGATTAATGCCACGATTATAAAAACCATCACATAAATAAAAAAACAAGGGATACATTGTACATTTTGAAATATTCAAAGGTTTATTGATAATTCACTTTACAGAACACGCTGCATGAATAGTTAACTAATCAAGTAACGCAGCACACCTGCACGAACATCCCTGCTCTCCTCCTCTACAACCCGTGTCACTGCACCACAGTCTCTGCTGCTGGGGGTAAATCCCAAGCGTTCTCATAGACCTCTCCATTGCTGTTAAACACATCCACATGCCGAGAATGAAGAACACTATTCCGTCTCCTTTCTTTGTTGTGTTTGTTTGTGGCGCGTTTACGATGATGTCACGGCAGTAGAGGCAGCGCAGTTATAACGACACGTGAATAATCCCGGCCACTCTAAAGCGGTACTAAACTGCAGTGGAAACGCAAACTGAGCCGTACCGTACCGTACCGAACCGTGCCGAACCGCACCGTTACCGTACCATGCAGTGGAAAAGTGCCATTAGAGTGTGTACAGGACTATTTCCTGAACCTGGGAGAAGCCTGCCAGATATGCTCAGGATATATCTATAAAGTGAGAGAATTCAAACTTTGCAAGGACAGTCTGACGCTTCTGACTCACAGCCTGTAAGTATGTTTCTGCTACTGAGGATTCAAACGAGATTTTGCAATGATAAAAAGACAGTGTAAGTCATTATAATCAGTAATTATGTCCCCACTGGATGCAACAAGTGCCTCCTTTATAATGAGTTTTATTATTTTAGTCTCGTTGCGCTGGAACACGGCATCACAATACGGTAAGGGGCGTAACATTTCCATCTCATGCTTGAGGTATTCGGCCAATCACAACGCACTGGATAGCAGGCCAATCAGAGCACGCCTCGCTTCTCAGAACGATGAGCTTTGTAAAAATCAACATGTTTCAGAAAGGCAGGGCATAGAGGAGAAATAATAATATACAGTATGTGGAAAATAATGTGTTTTTCTTAACCTTAAACAATATAAACACATTGCATTACACCAAATACACAAAATAATGTTATTTTTAGCAACGCCATATGACCCCTTTAAATAAAATGAGGGAATGAATGCTACAATATGGCAATTTATTTAACTCTTACTTCTATGAGGACAGTTGTGGTATCATACGGTAATACCATGGTATTTTTGACTTGCACCATGTTAACAAATAATTAAAATATAATTGTTTTAGTTAAATTATGTCCACAATTTAAAACACCTAAATTAAATCAAGGGAACGAATTAGCAAAACATAGCCACAATTTAAGTAAAACAAGGGATGAATTACAAAACGTGGTTACTTGTAAGAACATATCAAAGTGGTGGTATCATATGGTAATACCATGGTATTTACATTTTTATGCACTATATCTCTTCTTGTAGTTTAAACAGTCGAGCATAGCGCTAGCAACGTCAATGCCATGGGTTCGATTCCCAGGCAAAACAAGGATTTAAGGGTTTAAGGTTTGTTTATTCGTCACATACTAAATTATACAGGGGTATAATCAGAAGTGAAATGTAAAAAAAAATGGATCAAATGTGTACCTTGAATGCAAAGTAAGTGAAAGTGCCTGTTAAATGCATAAATGTTACTGTTAATTTAAAACAAGGGAACAAATGAGCATACCGTAACCATGATTTCACAAAAACTGCAAAATGACTACAACGTGACCACGATTGAACTAAAACAAAGGAACAAATTATTAAAACGTGGCCACGAATGAATAAATATAGTAGGAAATTGATTCTTAATTTGTGTCTACAATATCTATTTATTTTCCCATGCTAGTCTTGATACAAATACACATACTTTTTATTATCGATCCTTATGTCTGCGGAGTTGTGAGAGTCTATTAAAACCATTAAGCTCTTGTGCATCCAATAGCGATGTGGGTTATTTAAAACGGCATAAGTACTTTCACCCTCGAGTTCAGTAAAGATTTACAGCCAGATGTTGTTGCATTCATGCAGTTTCTTAACTGCTCTGTTACACTTAGATTGAAAAGCTGTACTCAGCATTACTCCGAGCCAAACTCTGGATTAAATTGTTGGCAAAAAGCAAGTCGAGGGCTTGCAGGAATGACGTAAAGGGTAGATAAGGCCCGAGCATGAAAGAGCTTAGTTCACATCCCAAACTTTATCGTTTTATGGCTGGGAGATAAACGCTTGCAAAGTGCAGAGTCCAATGGCAGGACCATGAGAGCAACCAATAGCTCTTTCTTTTAAGAGTTTACTGCTTCAGTGTGGCAAACAATCCAGATTCAACTAGGCGTCCCCAGGTAATATAACAAACAGAAAGAGAAAATGGGTGTCAAAAAGACATGTTGAGTCTTATATGAATGGAAAAAAGGTTTCTAGGTTTAACATACCTAAGTGACAAGTGTGTACTCAGGTTACACCGTTCAAAGTATGCAATACAATGACAGATTTACATGTAAAAGAATATTTCTGCTCTCATGAAAGTGAGAAGCTCATGTTGTTTTTGGGGACTCAGACCCCAAGATTTTATTAAAGGCTCAAATATCATACTTGAAATTGAATAACCAAATAGATAACTCAATAACTAACTTCAAACAACCTCCAAGTAGACATATTACTTTTGTTTGGGGTCTCAGATATTTATATCTAAATATAAAATATGAATAAATGCAAATGATTTGAATTCAAAGTGATCCCTTTGCTTTGTATTCTAGTAATATTTTTTTCACAGAACTGTTCACTGAAAGGGGACCAAAAATGGTTCTTCGGTCACAATTCTCGCCATTAACAAACCATTAACTATGAGTTTTGCCTCAATAAACTCCTAATTTGCTGTTTATAAATAGTTAGTAAGGTAGTTATTAAGCTAAGGTATTGGGCAGGATTAGGGATGTAGAATGCAGAAATGTGCTTTATAATAAACAGTCAATATAATATGTTAATATTAGGAATGTTAATAAGCAACTAGCTAATAGTGAGAACTGGCGTTACCGGTTTTTCTATCGCATCGCTACAAAAAAAGTGCGTACTATATTGGACACATTTATGAAAAGTGCATGTCTGCTTTTTGACACAAAAGAACTGTACTATGCATTAACATCCAACATTCATTCCTAAAGCCAGAATGAGTGTTTAACCTGAAGAATCAAGAGTAAAAACCGAGTAAGAAACAAGATTTATCAGTAAAGGGACTGCAGTAGGTGAGGGGCTGATGGGGAAAAACAATTGAAAGGTTTATGACAATTACTGTGTGGGAGGGACAGCGATAAGGATGATTGAGAGAAGTGGTGGGGTTTAAAACAAGGAGGGAGAAAGGAAAGTGTGGCTGCTGCCCTACCCTTGACCCCCTCTCCCTGTGTGGGCCTTCCTCTGCAGTGCAGGGCTGCAAACAATTCGGATGATCTCATCTTGCAGGCGCCACTACACACACACACACACACACACACACACACACACACACACACACACACACACACACACACACACACACACACACACACACACACACACACACACACACACACACACACACACACACATACACACACACACACGTGCGCCCGGTGCCTCTTGTGATTGACTGTGTGCTCTCCACATCACAGAAAGACACTGCTGCCACCCAGGGGTGAAAAGTACACAGTACACTTTCACAACACACATGTACAAAAAGTCTGAGACCTTCGACCATGCATATAAAATGCAATTTATTCCAAAGCTGAATTTTTTGTGGAAACCCTGTTTTATGAAAGTATTATTTTAAGACCTTTATGGGAAATATATTTTACTCAAATTGTTATGCTAGTGATACCATTTGTAATAAAAACTACTAATATAATTAATAGAAAAAAATACAAATAGATGTATATTAATTAGTTATTTGTCTCAGATGTTTAGACCCCACTGTATGCTGTAAAAATCATGTTTCCAATCCTCACCCATTCAATTTTTAAAAAGACGCATCCAGTAGTCTAGTAAACAAGTTTTTATTTGATTTTATTTGAGGAAAGAGTACAAGTGTATGTAGAAATATCATAATCATTGCTAAGTATTTTAAGACAAAGGGTTTGATGGTGCCTTATGTGTGCTTATAGACAACATACATACATTCAGTTGCTTTGATTTCAACAGGAAAAGTTTGACAAGAGATAAAGAATTCCATGCAGAATGCCATATTTCACCCCAAACTAACGGGGAAAATGTATTATTGAACCATTTTTGTTGTATTTGACATTATTTCATAACATTAATGCTGTGGCTAATAGTGTTCCTGTGGCTCAGTGGTAGAGCCTTGCGTTAGCAGCACAAATGTTGTGGGTTCAATTCCCAGGGAACACACATGCTGACAAAAAAATTGTATAGCCTAAATGCACTGTAAGTTGCTTTGGATAAAAGTGTCTGCTAAATGCGTAAATGTAATTAATGCACATTTTACCACAATTCTTGTAACTAAAATGCATCCAGACCTTTACAATTTTTGAGTGGTCCTAAAATGTGCCTAATTTCCCTAATATTTAACCATATTTCCATTAATACCAGCAAACGATGTTCAGATGTTTCTCCTCTTACATAAACATCTTTAAACGGTAGCTTTATTTGTAAGGTCAGTGCTACATAAGTGCAACTAATGCATGTCAACTGATCATTTTGTTGAAATTTGATGAGAACACTACATATATATATAGAATTTTCTTCACAAGAGTTAATAATTCAGCAGAGCTTGTTGCTCACAGATCGCTCCATGTTTGTTTTGCATGTGTTCTTTCACTTTCACACATGACAAAAAAGTCAGCAGTCTCTGTTTAATATAAATAATATCACACTGGGATTTATTTTTAATCATAAATGTACATCTGTACTGATGCTGCATGAACCAAACGGGCCTGTGTTATCGATACCGGCGCCTCTGTTGAGGAGTGAGGTTATCAAGGATACGCGGGCTACCGTGGGTGAAGTAATGCAGAGAGGGGTCGTCAAAGTTGAACGGAGGGTTGAACTGCTCCTGAATGTACTCGGGCAGCAGATGAGGAATACTTGATGGAAAGAGAGAGAGACAGAGAGAGTTAAGATCTAGCATGTAACCATCCATATATTGTAAATGTCGTTGTATGTGAGGTCAGGACACTCACTCCCCAGATATGGTTTTCTTGCGTGAGCAACAGCAGAAGCAGGCAAGCGCCGCCAGCAACAGCAGCAGCAGGAGGGGGATACCAATGCCCAGGACCAGCCCCAAAATGAATGACTTCCTATCCTCCGTCTGAGCACCCGTCAGGTCTGTGCGGTTAAAACTGTTCCAGTCTGAAGTGGAGGAGAAAAACTAATTGTGAAAGAGCTAATGACCAGACTCACACAGAGCCTGAACACTGTTTTTTGGGGATGCTCTTACCAAAAGGCACGACTGTGATTCCTCCTTTAGATCAGTGCCATTGCACACACACCTGTAGCCCCCGTAGGTGTTGAGACACTGGGCTGTTTTTGAACACAGAGCCTCTTTTGTTTTACATTCATCAAGGTCTAAAGAAAACAAGGAATACGAAGTCTAAATACAAGGAGTAGAACTTAAGAACTCATAAGCACGTTGGAATTAGAGGTAAATATCTTATATGTAACCGTTAATTGCAGTACCAAAATATAATTGGTTGAATAGTGCTTCAAGAGGGCTGATGTTCAGTACAACATCACTGTTTGCTTTCATTGTTTATACCGTTTGATGTCTGCATTCCATATAGACTGTCGATGTGTGTGTTGTGGTGGAGATGTTTCATTGAGTAATACTGCTGGTTATATTTTTACAACAGTAGGTGGCGACACGTGACTGTTTTTATTAGGGAGTCAATGACTTAATCACTGAAGGATTTGTTCAAAAACACTTTCATTCAGGAACAAAACAAGGTACTGTCTTTCTGAGTGGGTCACTGAATCATTAACACTAAGTGCAAGTAGCCCGCCTTGTTGGCAAATGCTATTTACACTAACTCCTCCCACTATCGTGTGGGGTTTATATTTTATTGGTGGGGATGTTATGACCCTAAGACATTTGTTCATTGTTTCTATTCCTTGAGAGAATTTGTCGGAGGCTGCGATTGGTTCTCCTCCTCACCTGACCTGATATAAGGACTATAAGTGTAAATAGTAGCTATCGCTAAGAAAATGTGCTATTTTCACTTAGTGTAAACAGTATCTATCACTAAGAAAATGTGGTATTTTCACTTAGTGTAAATAGTATCTATCACTAAGAAAATGTGTTTTTTTCACTTAGTGTAAATAGTATCTATCGCTAAGAAAATGTGCTATTTTCTTCATGAGTGAATAATTCACTCAGTGATTCAAGAACAAAACGTCTTATTATTTATTTATTTCTTTATAAATGAGTCATTGATTCATTCACTCCAACAATATGCTCACAAATACTGATTTATTCAAGAACGTTCTTTATGAATGAGTCTCCCATTCACTGAACAAATTTGTTAAAATAATAATAGTAATAATAATAACATTAATTCGGGGACTAAACAGATGATACTTGATGAGAAAGTCATTAAATAATTAAACAAGACTAATTCATTCAAAACTACTATCAGCTGCTCCATCACATGCAGAAACTGGTTTTGTTTCGAATAGTTTTCATTAGTAGTGAAAAAACTGACAAAGTAATTGGCAATACGACTGTTGGTCTTAATATCAGGTTTGATCACACTCACTTTTGATAAAGCAGTGATTGGCCAATCAAAACCATTACACAGAATCATGTAAAAAGTGAAAATCAAATGTTTTAGCATGTTCTTACCGTCCACAGAGGCTGAACGGATGCCGTAGTACTGACTGACTCGGGTCAGGTAGTCCATGACGTACCAGTGCGGTGTATCACTGGACACATTGATCCTGTACTCATTCTGCCCGCTTGCTGATGCTGAATCGGGAGCTATAGCACTGGCATTGTAGAACTTGTTCTGGAAACCCATTGATAGGATCTCCCCCAGCTGCAGAGAATGCAGAAATTAATGTGAGCTATAGTGTTAATCAGAATCAGAATCAGAATGAGCTTTATTGGCCAGGTATGTTTACGCATATGAGGAATATAATGCAACATAATGACAGCAACAGGACAGGACACAGACAACAAAGAACTATACAAATATACAAATAGGCAAAAACACAATATACAATACAGACAATTATGTGAGAGGTCTGATATGTGATTTTTGAAAAATATAAGTATGTGTGGTGAATAAATAATTGTATTATAGTGTTGTATGTTCCACGTTTAAAGTCAAGTGTTCATGAGATGGATTGCTTGAGTGAAGAAACTGTTCCTGTGTCTGGTCTTTCTGGTGCTCAGACTCTGTAGCGTCGACCAGACAGCAACAGTTCAAAGAGAGAGTGTGCTGGATGTGAGGAGTCCAGAGTGATTTTGCCAGCCCTTTTGCTCACTCTGGATGAGTGCAGTTCTTGGAGAGTGGAGAGGGTTGTACCAATGCTTCGCTCAGCAGTCTGAACTACCCTCCGTAGTCTTCTGAGGTCAGCTTTGGTAGCTGAGCTAAACCAGACAGTTATTGATGTGCAGAGGACGGATTCAATGATGGCAGAGTAGAACTGTATCAAGAGCTCCTGTGGAAGTTTGAACTTCCTCAGCTGGCGAAGGAAGTACAGCCTCTGCTGGGTCTTTTTCACCATGGACTCAATGTGATTGTCCCACTTCAGGTCGTGAGAAATTGTGGTGCCCAGGAACCTGAATGACACTGCAGTCACAATGCTGTTCATGATGGTGAGTGGGGGTAGAGCGGGGGGGATCTCCTGAAGTCCATGATCATCTCCACTGTTTTGAGCATGTTAAGCTCCAGGTTGTTAAGACTGCACCAGACAGCCAGCTCCTTAACCTCCTGTCTGTAAGCAGACTTGTCACCATCCTGGAAGAGGCCGATCAGTGTGGTGTCATTTGCAAACTTCAGGAGCTTGACGGAGGGGTCCCAGCCTCACTAGCTGCTGCCTGTCTGCCAGGAAGCTGTTGATCCATTGACAGATGGCGTGAGGACGGAGAGCTGTGTCAGTTCATTCTGAAGGGTATTCGGGATAATGGTGTTAAAAGTGGAGCTGAAGTCCACAAACAGGATCCTCACATAAGTCCCTAGTCTGTCCAGATGCTGCAGGATGAAATGCAGTCCCATGTTGACTGCATCATCCACAGACCTGTTTGCTCTTTAGGCAAACTGCAGGGGGTCCAGTAAGGGTCCAGTGGAGGCCTTCAGATTAGCCAAAACCAGTATTCCAATTGATTTTATGACCACAGATGTTAGAGCCAATGGTCTGTAGACATTAAGTCCAGTAATTGTGTTTTGGGATGGGATGGTGGTGGAGCATTTGAAGCATGATGGGATTTTGCACAGCTCTATGTTCTAACAGCCGAATGTTCAGCAGTTCATCCCTGGTAAAACTGACCATGTTTGTGAAACATAAAACAGGAAAAACTAACAAAAACATTGCAAACACTGAAGAGCAAAGCACTGTAGCAGCGCTATCTTAGATCATAAATGACATGCCACTTCTTTAATGACATGCCATGTCTAGGGTTGGGTATCGTTTGAATTTTATCGATTTCGATTCCGATTCCGATTCTGCTTATCGATTCCGATTCTTTTCGATTCCCAGTTTCGATTCCAATGTGATTAAATAATGATATCAAACATTTATCTCGTGTCTCTTTTTAGCAAACCATTGCACGAGAGCCTATATTTTATTATGCATTTGAGAGACGTTCTGAAATGTAATGCATTCATACATGTGTAACCCCCGGTCCGCACCATCACACCGAGCGGGTCTCGAACCCGGGATGTCGGCGCTCTACCAAGGAGGCTAAAGGCTACAGCCTCTAGAGTCAGTCGCTTGAGCGCCTCTTTTTGAGGTCAGGGGAGTGAGGTTTCCACACAGCCCTTACTGGCATACACCCGTTACACATGCATGCACAGTTTGCAGCTTTAATTGCCTTTTTTGGTAATTTCATGACTTAACTGACGACAGACTCATATGCAGTTTCTTGTGCGCTTATTTATGATGACACGGTCAGGGCGTGCGCCGTGAGCACAGTGACGGCTGACAGGACAGGAAAGATTGTTTTACTGACATATAGTCTAATTGTCCATCTCATTGTTCTACCGAAGCTCATTTGGCTGGTGCACCTTTTCCGCGCTCATTTGACTCGCGCCTGGCGCTGAGGCAAAGCTGCACTGCACGTCTGAAAAGTCTTGTTTGATTTGGATGCAAAAAAACACACCGGTTTCACGTCTTAATAAAGGCATTTCTTGTCAAGAAAAAGGGGACAAAAACTGCAGTTTTGAGCAGGGTGGCCAAGCTTAGATCAGTGGTGCCACTGCTGCACGGATGAGCAAATGATCACAACATTGTGATCGCACACCTCAAAGGTTGAGGAATGAAACAGACAAATCATTTTCATTTAGGAATAGAATCACGTTGGTGTTTGAATCATGTTTGCGATCTTTAACGATCTATTAAATTAATGTCATGTTGGTGGTGACACCTCTCTTGCAACATGTTTAGCTATCACAGATATTATACTGTAGCAAGGAGCAAGGTCCTGGCAGATCGCTAGGTACGGTCCTCACAGATAAAGAAAAAAAAGCACATAGGAATCGATAGGTGGAATCGAAATTTTAATTTGAATCAAGTATCCGATTCCTGACCTTAAGTATCCGATTCTGGAATTGGAATCAATTTTCGATTCCCAACCCTAGCCATGTCTGAATTTATTTGACATATATCAGATATATGCACTGACCTTACTCAGTCCCGGTGCTGATGCCTGATTTCCCCAGCCCATGGACACGTTAAAAACATTCCATCCTAAAAAAAAAAATACAGTTTTGTTGGTCACTCTTAAAATACGAAAACGTTCGGTTACGACTGTAACCTCGGTTCCCTGAAGGGGAACGAACGTTGCGTCAGCTTTACGCTTCGGGAACGCTTTGCGTGATAAGTCTTGAAGCACACATGTGAAATCAATCCAAGGTGTAATTGGGACGTCAGAGCGGGTGACGTCACGAACCAGGAGGCTATAAAGCCTACCCAAACAAAGCTGTCACTAGCTTAAAAGTCTGAGCAAGTCGCTTACAGGCACGAAGGAGATATGGCCGGGGACGCAACGTTCGTTCCCCTTCAGGGAACCGAGGTTACAGTCAGAATCGAACGCCCCTTTCAGGGAACTCCGCGGCCAGCTTTACGCTCGGGAACGTTGTACAACATCACCATAGCGACGAGTGCCTGTCCTGTGTGAATCTAACGAGCAGCACTAGGACGAGAGCACTTGGGAACCTGGGGTAGAGTCCAGGTCCAAAGAATAAAATCTGACGAATGTGTGCGGTGAGGACCAGCCTGCCGCATCACAAACCTCTTGGAGAGTAACTCCTGATATCAGTGCCTTCGAGGCAGCCATACTCCTAGTCGAGTGGGACCGGACAGCCATAGGAGAAGGTTGACCAGCTGACTCATGGCCTCGACCACTCACTTGCTCATTCTTTGCTTAGATGCAGGGGACCCCTGGTTAGGAGGTCCAAAGCATATGAACAGCTGTTCATTCTTGCGCCACAGGGCAGCCCTGTGGACGTAAGCATCTAATGCCCGTACTGGGCAAAGCAAATTGTGCCTTTCCTGGTCCGCATCTTGAAAAGGGGGAGGACAGAAGGCTTGTAGCATAATCGACCTCGCCACATTAGCGGGGACTTTAGGAATGTAACCTGGCTTAGGATGAAGAAATGCTTTAACCATGCCAGGTGCAAATTCCAGGCACGAGGGTGCAACCGAGAGTGCTTGTAAATCTCCTATCCTTTTAAGAGATGATATAGCCAGGAGGAACAACGCTTTCAAGGTCAAAAACTTGGCCGGCACCTCCTCTAAAGGCTCAAAGGGAGCCAGGGAAAGGCCTTGCAGGACAATGGCCAAGTCCCATGTTGGCACCCTGGTGCGAGCTGCAGGCCTCAGCCTCATCGTACCACGGAGGAAACGAGATACCAGGGCTCATTCCCCATAGACGCACCACCCAAAGGAATGTGGTAAGCACTTATGGCCGCCACATAAACCTTCAGAGTGGACGGGCTAGCCCTGCAGTGAACCGATCTTGCAGAAACTCCAGCACTGTACCAACAGGGCAGTTAACTGGGTCCAGCTGATGGTCACTACACCAAGAAGCGAAAATCTTCCACTTCAGGGCATAAAGTTTCCTCGTGGATGGAGCTCTGAGTGGAGAATGGTCTCAACAACCTCGGTTGAGAGACCTGAGTTTATGAGCTGGGCCCCCTCAGAGGCCAAGCCCACAGTTTCCATAGTTCTGGATGGGGGTGAAATATCGAGCCCCCCGCTTGGGACAGAAGGTCCCTCCTGACGGGGAGCTCCAGAGGAGGCCCGTCGAGAAGGGAGAATAGATTTGGGAACCATACTCTGCCCGGCCACCGCGGGGCAATAAGAAGTAGTGGGACCCGGTCCCGGCGAACTCTCTCCAGTACTCCTGGGAGCAGAGCAATCGGGGGAAATGCATACAGACGAAGCCTCGGCCACGTCTGTGTCATCGCATCCAGTCCGAGAGGAGCTGGATGCGTGAGGGAGAACCAGAGTGGGCAGTGAGACGTCTCTCGAGACGCAAACAGATCCACTTGTGCCTGGCCGAACTTCTTCCATATCAGCTCCACCACCTCGGGGTGAAGCCTCCATTCCCCGGGCCTCAGCCCCTGTCTCGACAGGATGTCTGCTCCTATATTGTGGACCCCAGGGATGTAAGTTGCTCGCAGAGACAACAACTTCCCTTGGGACCACAGGAGGATTTGGCACGCCAGTTTGCACAGTGGACGTGACCGCAAACCCCCCTGGTGATTTATGTAGGAGACCACCGATGTGTTGTCTGAGCGGACAAGCACATGGTGGCCCCTGAGATCTGCTAGGAAATTCTTGAGAGCAAGAAACACAGCCAACATCTCCAGACGGTTGATGTGCCATGAGAGATGATGGTCCTTCCACAGACCTTGACCTGAGCGTCCCTCTAAGATCGCCTCCCAGCCTGTGAGAGAAGCATCTGTCGTTAGCGTCTTGCGGCGACATGAAGCTCCCAACATGGGACCCTGGGACAGGAACCAAGGTTTCTTCCACATTACCAAGGCACGAAGGCATCGCCGTGACCTTGATCATGCGAAGGGGTTGCCCTCGGGAAAACCCTTTGGTCCTGAGCCACCACTGGAGGGGTCTCATGTGCAACAGTCCAACAGGTATCACGCGATGCTGCTGCCATAAGACCCAACAGTCTCTGAAACTGTCTGACAGTGAGTGACTGGCCTAGCCTTATTCTTTTCACAGCCGATAGGATGGACTCTATACGTGCCGGTGACAGGCGCGCCTGCATCGACGTTGAGTCCCATATCACGCCCAGGAAAGTGGTCCTCTGTAATGGAGAAAGCACACTTTTCTTGGCGTTTAGCCGTAACCCCAATTTTTCCATGTGGGCAAGAACGACATCTCGATGCCGAACTGCCAACTGATGCGACTGAGCTAGAATCAACCAATCGTCGATGTAGTTCATAATGCGAATACCCTGAAGGCAAGAGGCACCAGGGCTGCATCTACGCATTTCGTGAAAGTGCGGGTGATAATGCTAGGCCAAATGGAAGAACCCGATACTGGTATGCTTTGCCCCAAAAGCGAACCTCAGGAACTTCCTGTGATATGGAAGGATGGATATGTGAAAGTATGCGTCCTTGAGATCTATCGTGACAAACCAGTCCTCGGATCTGATCTGTGACACGATTTGCCTCAAAGTTAACATTTTGAACTTGAGTTTCAAGACAGAAACGCTTCAGAACTCGAAGGTCTA
Organism: Gymnocypris eckloni scoliostomus; assembly: GCA_027564155.1. Taxonomy (NCBI): domain Eukaryota; kingdom Metazoa; phylum Chordata; class Actinopteri; order Cypriniformes; family Cyprinidae; genus Gymnocypris; species Gymnocypris eckloni. Next base: position 16,213,226 of record CM050429.1, read on the forward strand.
AAATGGGACGCAACCCTCCATCCTTCTTTGAACTATGAAATACCGGCTGTAAAACCCGGTTTCCCTGTTGGAGTGAGGTACATATTCTATGGCCTCTTTCTAACAGAGCTTTTATTTCTTGTTCCATTGCCAGAACCTGCTGGGGGGCCACCTCGTGGACAAAACCCCATGAACCTGGGCGGGCGAGACCCAAACTGTATCTGATACCCTTTTCTTATAGTCTGCAGGACCCAATGAGATATATTTGGCAGAAGTTTCCACGCTGTCAAAAATTTACTAGCGGTACCAGCCTCTCGAGACTGGTTTCTGGATTTGTATCTATTTGTGCAGTCAGAACGACGCCCTGAAGCGGTGAACCGGCAGGAGGCGTCTGCGCTGACTGTTCGAAACCCTCCTCAGAGGCGGGCATCCCGAGGCCACTACGTTTCCGGGTGGACCTTGGGATATCGCCGCTGGAGACCGCTGCGCCCTGAAGCACACGAGGTGGCAGGGTTGGCAGACCGGTCTCCTGAGGACAGGGGGACAAGTGCTTCGAGGGGGTAAGTCCTCACTGGCCTGAGCCCTCGGGCATCAGGACCTCTTTCCCACAGCCTTCTTAGAGTTAATAACGGTCCTCAGATCCGTTCTGCCCTTTGAAGGCTGCGGTTGAGTGTGTTTACCGTGTCCCCAGCCTTTATGTGGGGGAGCGCGATAAGCCACACTCTGTTTTTGTGTGGCACGGTGGGAGGAGCTGGCTTTAGATGTTTGGGGCTGCTCCCGCTCAGCAGCCCCGGAGATATGAATACGGCGGGGGAGGAGTTTCTGGAATGCAGCCGCTTGCTTAGCTGATTCCTGAAATCTCTCCACAACCGAATTCACAGCACCGCCAAAGAGGCCAGAGGGAGAAATTGGAGCATCCATAAGGAAGTTCTTATCCTTTCCTTTTATGTTACTCAGGTTTAACCATAAGTGTCTCTCAGTTACCAGGGCTGCCATAGACCGGCCGATTGACTTAGCCGCCTCCTTGGCAGCTCTGAGAGACAAATCTGTAGCCCGGCGCAGTTCGCAAACTGAGCTGGGATTAAAACCCTCGCCTCATCAAGCTCTATTAATAATTCAGCCTGGTAGGCTTGCAACAGCGACATAGTGTAAACAAGCTGCTGCCTGACCAGCCGCTGAATAAGCCTTGCCAACCAGTGCTGATGTGATTCTCACTGGTTTAGTGGGTAGTGTCGGGGATTTAATGGATGAGGATGATTCAGGGGAGAGATAGCTCGCGAGCGTCTCTTCCACCTTAGGCATCTCTCCATAACCGTGCTCGTTTTTATTTAATATAGAGGAATAGTGTGATGTTTGTGTACTATACACTCTATAAGAAACCGGTTTTTCCCATGATCTCGACACCTCGGTGTGGAGATCAGGAAAAAATGGTAATCCCCGGCGTTGAGGCTGTGCACGAGAAGGTAAAAAGCGTTCGTCAAGTTTGCCTCTTGAACAACGTCCTCCCTTTCTGCTGGCCAATCAATATTTAATTTTTCAACCGCCTCGTCACAACCTCAACCAGCTCCTCATAAGCACGAGACTGAGGTGGCGAATCCTCAGTATCTCTTGCATTGGCAGCGCCTAATTCCTCAGAATCAGATAGCTGCAGTGTATGTGCTTCGATCGGGCGGAAGAAACCGCAGCGCGTGCTTCCCAACCCTGATACGAAGCACTGAACCTGTCAGGTGAAGGCAGAGATAAGGCGGTGCCCGTCTCTACCTCCGCTGACAGATCCATTTGCGAACCCCAGGACCGCAGCCTTCGCTGTGCCTCGGCAGCAGCGGGACCAGAGCCCTGGGGAACGCGAGCCTAAGCGTCCTCGCGAAAGAACGCCAGGCGGGATCGGAGCGTCCGTAAGGGAAACAGCGCGCGCTCTCGAGCGCTGACTGTGCGTGTTCCTCTCCCAAACAAGCAACACAAAGTGTGTGTGTATCCCCACCCGTTAAATAACGCGGGCAGGGATGAACACACATCTTAAAAGCTTGCTGTTGCTTGCTCGCCATAACTACTTTCTTTCTTTCTATCTTATTTCTTTCTTACTAACTGAAATAGACAGACAACACCAAATAGACAGACAGATTCACATAGAGCGCTTGTGAAGACACAAAAAGCTAGTGACAGCTTTGTTTGGGTAGGCTTTATAGCCTCCTGGTTCGTGACGTCACCCGCTCTGACGTCCCAATTACACCTTGGATTGATTTCACATGTGTGCTTCAAGACTTATCACGCAAAGCGTTCCCGAAGCGTAAAGCTGACGCAACGGAGTTCCCTGAAAGGGAACTAGGGTGCAGAATGGGGAATATGGGGCAGTTTTCCCTGCCTCTGCTTTTGATATCCCCCCTTCAGGTTGTTAATTTGTAGGGGCCAAGCACCAAAGGTGTTCTTTTTTCGTCTTCTTCTTCCGCTCTATAAGTCTATGGCAGTCCATAGAACCATATTGTAAAAAGTTGTGAAATTTGGCACAGAGTGGACAGTGGACTCTAGCGCCACCACTTGTCCAAATTTGGACTCATGTTTGTGCTAATAAATTTTGAATCGTAAAGTGTTAGAAAATAAATATTAGTTTCCTCTTATTACTTGGCTCAAGGTGATTGCATTCCTTGGTTAGATGAATTATTACACCATATTACATAATTTAGAGAATTTTTACATTTTAAAATTGTTAAAAACTACTTTTTCAAACTCCTAAAAAGTTTAGGTTGGTCCAAAAAAAAAAACCTGAAACCAAGTTGATCAGTCAAACTGTTTCCAGTTAACACGTGAATTCATTTTTCGAAGAGCTTACGATGTGAGACTATATCTCTTCAATGATTTAGCATTGCCTGCACAGTGTCATCCAGTATTCAAGATATATTTTTGAGGTTAATTTTCCTAATGGTTTGGCCAAAAGCCAAAAATTCTAGACTGGTCTCTTTGCATGGCAAAGGCATTTGGGGCATCTGCATTAGGTGAATTTTGATAAAAAAGGCCATAATTTACAAATGCATTGGCGTATCACTACGAAACTTGCTATGTGTCTACTCAACCACCACCTTGTGGTAAAAATTATAATCCAAAAAAAAAACACATTCGTAACATTTCATGATTCCTTGAATCATGTTGAGAACATTATTATCAGTTATGGCATAACTTCCTCTCTGGCATTTATTCATTTATGTTGAAAACCTACTTATTAGTACACCTCCTAGACCGTTGGTCTTATTTTCACCAAATTTGCCACAGATCATCTTCAGAATTGAAGTTGATAGAAGAAATATTTTTCATTTACTGCATCAACAATTTGATGGCATGATGCCCAGCTGCATTTGAGGCTTTAATATCTCTGCAAAGCTTTGACATACTGACACCAAACTTTATGCGTGTCATCACCTTACATTGACCACAACTCATCAATTTGGTAACATCACCCCTATTGGTAAAAAGTGATAAACCATTAATATAAAGCCATTAATTATTAAAAATTTACTTTAAAAAAATGCTTATAGTTTATAAATTTTTTTGTCTTTTGTCATGTGACTGGTCTTGTTAGATTCCTTGGATTATCGACACCATTTATGCCATAATCAGCTGAACTTCCTGCATTTTGATTTATGTTGAAAACATACTTTTTCGAACTCCTCCTAGACCATTGGTCCAGTTTTCACCAAATTTGACCCAAACCATCTTCAGACCATGCCGGCAAAAGGATCAGATCAAGAACATTGATGCCATGTTGTCATAAGTCAAACTTCCTGTCTAATTATATTGATAAACTATATAAACAATAATTATATAGATTTTTCAGCCAGTTTGAGTAAAATTACCTTAAAATGTCTAATCCTCCCTGCCATGCTTGCTCCTCATTCTCATGCAAAGAGGTTTTACATGAGACCAAAACAGATTTTCATTTTATTTTGTGTTCATTTTGTTTTCAGCGTCATAAGCAGCCAATTAAAACATGCACAACATCACAAGATATCTTGGACTAAGATGGAATGAAAATACATAATTTGTCAGGAGAGATGGCTTAAATTTTTTCAAAATGTTTGACGGTTTATTTATCTTAATACTTCATGAGTCATGTAAATTCTATACATAAATTTATAGTAAGTTAATTAATGGTCAACATTTAATTCAGCTAATTAAACTAAACTTCTAAATAAAAATTAAATAATGACATTGATCTTTCTTTCTTTCTTGTTTTTACAAATCACTTTCTAAAGAAACATATTAATAAAAGTAAACAAATAAACACAGCCTCACCTGTAGGATTAACTGAGTCACCTAAAAAAGTCAAATAAAACAGAAGTGAAACAAAAGAAAAAAATTACTAAAACAGTCAATCATGATAACAAATAAAGATTCAAAATCTTGTTTTCTTCAATCCGTTACCTGTGTGCAGTAAATGTAAAGTTAAAGTCACGTTGATAAGTTGTGAAATTAAAACCACTTACCACAGCCGTCTGTATCTCTGGTCTTCTGATAACGGCATGAGCAGCGCACTGATCCTGGCATGTTCACACATTCAAACTTGGCATTGGGACAGGCCGAGGGGTCCAGACATTCATTAATATCTATGAGTGAAATAAAACATGCAAGTCTGCAAGTGTGTCTCAGAGAGTGATTGTTAGCATGTGCATTCTTGTGGCATACCTTCACACTGTTTTCCATCGCCTTTGTAGCCATGCTTACATGTACATGTGTAGTTGTAGCCGGTGCTGGTGCAGTCTGCCATCTCATGACAGGGGAAGGGGAACGGAGGGAGGCAGAAGTCTGTGGGACATGGTGAGACAAACTTGGTTTAAGAATTATTATTTTTTACGGCTCTAAAATCTAATTTGAAGATGTTGCAATGAATAATAGCAAAATAAGGGTGCCTTTTAGATAACTACTCACCATTTTCAAAGCACTTGTATCCTTGTTTGCCATGGAATACAGTCGGAATAGGGCATGGTCCACATGTGAACAGGTCTCCTTCTTTCTGTCTTATGCATTCCACACCAGGAAAACAGGGTATGCCTTTACACACATCTGCTCTGTTATCACAGTACTTGCCACTGAAACCCGATGGACAAAGACATCCCACAATCTAGATGAAGACCCACAGAAAACATGTTTGTCTATGTTTAGGAAGCATTACATTTTAGAAAAGGGGCTTCATGCACTCATAATTTTTTTGAGGGGCCACGAGTAAGGGAGTGGGGGGTCGTCATGTGACACACAGCAGCCACAATAGCAATTATATGTTTTTTTTCCTTTTATTCGAAACATTTCCCAACGCATTAGCTATATTATGATATATCTTGATTCTCACCTTTATAGATTATGTTAGTTGATCTATTGGGCGATGGTCAAATACCCTAATAATGTAATCAGCTATGCAAAAAAAACTGTTTGTTTACTTAATTAACAGATATGGGTGTCATGCCATAACACATTTTTAATAAGACTGACTTTATATTTAATGTGAATTCAACATTGAAAGTTAATGTGAATAAAAACATTGTAAGTTAAGGTACTAATCATAACATTTTCATTGTACTGTAAGAGAGCAAAGAACATTTACATTATCAAAGAACATTTTTACTGACAGTCTAGAGTTCAAGCACTTTCAAAATCTCCCATTAAAATCACTGAAGGTGTTTACACAGATTTGAATTTAGCAGCTAGCTGATGATATGACGTGCTGAACGATTTAATCACAATGATGTGATTGTATTAAATATATAAAATATTAATCGGCAATTGCATTCAAAATTGCTCAAAAATCTGAAGGGGCACTTTGAATGGGCATGACGCCTCTGACCCAGAACACCACTGTACACAACTGAACACCACATACTGATTAACTTAGAATTCACCTGGTGACTTGAACACTTGAAATAAAGCTGTAGGTAAAATAAAATAAATGAAATAAAACCACAAGGGTTCTCTTTCATAGGTAACTCACCGCTGCGTAGCTTACTGCAGTGGGAAACCCCTCAGGTATGACGATTGTCTGAAGCCCAAATAGAATTACACCAAATAATCGGGCGCAAGATACCGGCCCTGCGTCATACGTGTTTGACATAGACTCGTGTTCGCGCCATCTTACCCCTCAGATTTTCCTCTCTTCAGAAGCATTCGCTTCTGCGGTTTTTCTGGCCCAATTATTAGCGATAAAGTGCTAATCTGCGATTTTTCCACTTCAGCGACCACATCCGTGGAATAATATTTCTCCTAACGGTGAGTGGATATGGACTTTGGTCGATGCCAACCGCCGTGCTCTCGCCTCATCGCGAGTGAAGACCAACACGGTAAGGTCAGATGAGTGGGCCTGGCCCATGCACGAGACGCTATTTTTGGCATTTCTAACTGCTAGTACTGTGAGAATTTAATGTTAAAAACCCTGCGCGCTAGACTCGCGGTTTTTGACCGAGAATCTGACGTTCTTCCGCGCCACGCTGCTCCGGAGGCCTCCTTCTTCCGTGAAGCTGCGGCCTGGAGTTCGGAGGCGGAGATCGAGGCCATGGAGAGTGAGCAGTTTTCACTTTCTCTCCCTCCATCGCCTGGGCATCACCTGAGAGCAAATTCTCCGGTCCAGTTTTCTCGCGGTTCTCTTGCACCCGGCCCAGAGGCACGGGACGCCATTTCCTTTGGGTTAGAGGATATTTTATATACCACGGCCTCCGACTCTGAGGACTTCGGGGGCCACGTCACTCGACTTTCTCCCGCTTAGCAGCCAGGAAGCTTGGCCTTCTCCGGCCTACACTGAACTTGTGGAAGTTTTGGTGTGCACCACTGAGAAGCTAAGCTTAGATTGGCCAGATGAGCCTCGCGAATCCCAGTAATTTAAGCTCGACGAGCGCTTCCTCAGTTGCTCTAGTTCGTGCCCGACGAGGAGAAAGCTGCCATTCATCCCTGACCTGCACCACGAGGTTTCCAGGTCTTGGAAGCAGTCCTTCTCCTCTCGCCTCACTAATGGCCGCTGACTTCAACAACCTCGTTGGTTCTGTGGAGCAGGGGTACGCCACAGTCCCGGCGGTCGAGGATATGCTAGCTGCGCACCTCTCGCCGAATTCCGCCCCTCTCGTGGAAGTCCCACTCTCTCCTTCCGTCCAAGCCGTGTAGGACCACCTCGGCTTTGATCGGTAAGTCCTACATGGTGGCGGGACAGGCAGGTGCGGCTCCGCACACTATGGCCATCCTTCAGGCCTACCAAGCGGAGGTACTGAAGGAGATTGATGAGAGGGACGGTGTGACCCCCCAAGGCTTTTAAGGAGCTTCGCAGGGCCACCGACTTAACTCTTTGTGCTACGAAGCATACGGCGTGGGTGGTTGGGCGCAGTATGGTGGGTTTGGTGACGGCTGAGTGCCACCTATGGCTGAATCTCACGGAAATCAGGGAGAAGGAGAATGCTTTCTTCCTCGATGCCCCGATCTCCGGCTCTGGCTTGTTCAGCGATGCGGTTAAGGCCGTCGTCGATAAGTTCAGGGCTGCTAAAACGCAGGCAGTGATGTGTGCACGAGCCAGGCTCTGGCTCGTCCTCCAGGGAGCACCAGGCCCCCAGTAAGGAGCCAGTCGGTAGAGTGAGCGAGCCGATGCATCCCCCTACCTTACACGGTTTGGGGAGCCCGCGGTCGTACCGCTTCTCGTCAATGCCCCTGTAAGCGGGTGGATTTAAAACACCCGGACAAGTCCCCCGTGGCGGCTTCTTCGGGTTGCTTCCCCGCCTCGTTGGATTGCGACGGACCGCTAAAGCGCATCTGTCCATCTCTGAGATGCTCTCCTCCGCCAACTGAGCCATCCTCGCCGCTGGGAACGTCTCGAGGAGCGCAGGCCACTTCCCCTCTTCAGCGGCTGTTGAAAGTAAGAGACACTTCAGGTTTTCTCCCCTCAGAGTTGCTGCAGGTTGCAGGCTTTGTACACGCGAGAAGGGATGCTCAGCGCTTTCTCCAACATGGCGGCAGCTTCCTGGTTCTTTCCTTGGGGCTGCTCCATATGAGACTATTCCTCTGGCGGATGAAATCCCTGGGTATTTGTCCCTCTTGGCCGTCCCTTCGCCTTCTAAAAGTGTCAGGCGCCTGTTTCCGCGCCCTTTTAGTGTGGCGGGACCCCATTTTTCTCCTGAGTGGAGTACGTATGGGGGTGATCTGCTGTCGCCAAATGATAACGACGGATGCTTCCCTCTCGGGTTGGGAGCGGTTTTCAAGGGACGACCGGCTTACGGTGTCTGGTCAGGCAAGTACCTCACCTTGCACATAAACGGCCTGGAGTTGAGAGCGGTTCACCTAGCTCTCACTCACTTTCTTCTGTTCCTGACACACTCACATGTCATCGACAGGACGGACAACATGGCAGTGGTGTCTCACATCAATCGCCAGGGGGGCTCCCGGTCGCACACCCTGAAAAGGCATGCGCGCCAGCTTCTTCTTTGGGCACAGGACAAGTTTTTGTCCCTGAGAGCGGTCCATGTCCCAGGGGTCTTGAACCTAGCGGCGGACTTCTCGTCAAGACAGAAACTCTGGAATGGATGCTGAACCGCCGTATGGTGGATCACATTTTTGGGAAAGATTTGGTGCGGCAGAGGTGGACCTCTTTGCATCGCAGAAGTCAACCCAAATGCCCCTTTGGTTCTGCCTCTCTCACCCTGCATCTCTGAGGATACATGCGCCAGCAAACCCCTGGCCGGACATGAACCTGTATGTATTCCCTCCAGTCAAGCTCATCCCAGCGGTGCTGTGCAGTGTGAAGATATGCGGACTCCGCCTTCTCCTAGTTGCCCCATTCTGGCCTTCCCAGACGTGGTTCTCGGAGTTGGTATCCCTCCTGGAGGGTGACCCGTGGGAGATTCCGGTCAGGAAAGACCTTCTCTGTCAGCTTCAGGGCAGGATCTGGCACCCAAGTCCAGAGATCTGGAAGTTGTGGGTTTGGCAGATCATAGGCCACCCTTAGCTCTTGATCTCTTAAATGGAGTCTGTGAGACCATTGATTGTGCCAGTGCCCTTTCTACTAGAAAGCTCTACTCCTCCAAATGGAGGGTTTCGATCGTCGTGTTTGGTTGATGCTGTGGACCCAGTTAACTGCCCGGTTGGTTCAGTGCTGGAGTTCCTACAGCATAAGTTTTGGCTGGAGCGGCCGCTACCACCCTGAGAGTCTACGTTACGGCTATTGCTGCTCGAAGGGACTCGGATGATGTCCCCCTGGGTAGACATCATTTGGTGTCCTCCTTTATGCATGGGGCTAAGCGCTTGAGGCTGGTTTGTCCTCCTAGTTTCCCTGCTTGGGATCTTTCTGTGGTCCTGAAGGGGTTCCTGGAGCCTCCTTTTGAACCTCTTGAGTCAGCTCCCGTGAGGATTCTGACACTGAAGGTTACACTTTTGTTGGCATTGGCCTCATTTTAGCATGTGGGAGATTTGCAGGCTCTGTCTGTCAGCGAGTCCTGCACCGAGTTTGCTCCGGGACTGGTCAAGGCTTTTTTAAGGTCTAGGCCAGGTTATATCCCTAAAGTTCTCTCTACATCTTTTCGTTCGCAGGTAGTAGTGCTGCAGGCTTTCTCGCCCTCCCCTTCGAGTGAGGGCGATGATCTTCGTCTGCTCTGCCCTGTTAGAGCCCTGAAGATGTATGTGGACCGCTCCAGTCAATGGCGTCAGTCCTACTGCTGTTAGTGTGTTTTGGAGCAGTCCGCAAAGGGCTAGCCGTGTCTAAACACACAATATCCCACTGGGTTAGGGATGCTATTTTGTTGGCCTATGAGGTGCGCAGTCTGCCTTTACCTCTAGACATCAGAGCTCATTCCACCAGAGGGGTGGCTTTCTCCATAGCATTGTTTAGAGGGGTGCCCCTAGAGGACATTTGTATTGCGGCGGGATGGTCCTCTCTTCATACTTTTGTGAGGTTCTATAACCTTGATTATGAACACAGCTCCTGGTTCCCAGGTTCTTTCTGCTTGAACCAGCTGTGTTTTTGGTGTTTTGGTCTGTAATGGGACAGATCTGGCAGCGCGATAGCTTGGCATGTGTGGTATATCGTTCCCACTGCGGTAAGCTACGCAGCATTGAGTTACCTATGAAAGAGAACGTCTCGGGTTACTTACGTAACCCTTGTTCTCTGAGTAGGGAACGAGATGCTACGTCCGCTACCAAGCTCCTCTTTGCTGTCGACATGCTTCTTCAATAGGAAAATCTGAGGGGTAAGATGGCGCGAACGCGGATCTATGTCAAACACGTATGAAGTAGGGGAGGTATCTCGCGCCATAAGCCAATTAATTGGCGTGATTCTATATGGGCTTCAGACAATCGTCACACCTGAGGTGTTTCCCACTGCGGTAAGCTACGCAGTGTCTCGTTCCTACTCAGAGAGCAAGGGTTATGTAAGTAACCCGAGATGTTTTCAACATTGGTGATAATATTAAGAAATGTTTCTTGAACAGCACCATATTTTAATGGTTTCTGAAGGATCATGTGACACTGATGCTAAAAATTCAACATCGCATCACTTGAATACATAACATTTTTAAATATATTCAGACAGAAAAAAATATTTTAAATTGTAATAATAATTCACAATATTATTACAGTTTCTACTGTATTTTTGCTCCCAATCGGTGGTATCATCACTCCCAATTTAAATCTAAAATTTCTGCATGTTCACCTGAAACTTTCCCTGCAGATGGTTCTCAACCACGCTGTCGTACTGGCAGCTTCCTCCATTCATACAGTTACAGAGCTGCAGAACAGGGGTGATCACGGAGCTGGATGTTTGATCGCTCACTTGAACTGTCAGATTGACTGGCTGAATACCAGAAGGGGTCCACGTGAAGAGACCATCACCTTCAGAACACAAATAAACCAATTAAATATTGATGCACCAAAATGTAGAGCATGCATGACATTAGCTTCACAGGCATTAAAGTTAAGAGTATAATGCTTTAGACATAGATCTAACAGATGATCTCACGGAATTGTGTGTATTTCTTTGTAAGAAGACTGGGTTTATAAAAAGTATGCTTTGCAATAAATCATACCGCTGCCAATGGTGACCCGTGGAGAGCGCGGTAAGGCAATGGAGAAGGTGATTGGGTCTCTGTTTGGATCCTGGGCCTTGAACTGAACTCTAACTGTATTATTGACTTTACACATGATTACAAATGGCTCTGTCACAATGGGCGGCAGGTTTCCTGTTGAACACAAGCAAAGGGAAAGAGTCGTTAAAATGTCCTAGACAGTGAATGAATGAAAGAATAAATGAACAATTATTGTGACTAACAAGAGGAACATTTTATCACTCACAATTGTAAAACAAATATTAGAAGAAATTAAAAAGAAATGTTTGAGTTCAAATTGAGATTCCTTTGGTGCTGTAATATACTGTGCAAAAAATCTGAGCACAGCTTGAAATACTGTTAAGGTGTCTTCTGAACACAAGGCTTTTTATCTGGAGCATAATCTAAGATGCAGTTGGTTCTGCATTTAATCGCATTAGTAACAGCTGACATTCAATTTCCTTTTTGATTTTTCTTTCCCAAGTGATAAGCATAAAACGGTAATAAAAAAGACAAAAGTTTGGAGTTAGTAAGAATTATTACAATACTTGAAATTGATACAATACTTTTGAATTATATTCATTAAAACTGGGAGTAAATATACTTATAATGTATGAAATCTAAAATAATTATATTTTAAATACATGCTGTTCTTTTGAAAGTTTTATTCATAAAGAATATATGTGTGTGTGTGTGTGTGTGTGTGTGTGTATACACAGTATATACACAAACACACACACACACACACACACACACACACACACACATATGTGGTTGTGACAAAAAGCTGCACAATTATTTGCACATTGATTATAATAAGAACCGTTTCTTGAGAAATTTAGCATATTAGAATGATTTCTGAAGGATTATGTGACTCTGAAGACAGCAACACATTGCAGCAACATATAAATCAACATTGCAGCACATAAATAAATTCAATGTTTAAATATATTCAACTAGAAAACTGTTATTTTAAATAGTAATAATATTTCCCAATGTTACTGTTTTTCCTGTATCTTTTATCAAATAAATGCATCCTTGATGATTATAAGAGACTTCTTTCAAAAACATTAAAACATCTTGCCAACCAAATTTTTTTGTTTAGTAAAGTTTTTAGTTAGGTTCATATATTTTTGTGCTTTAGATGAAGGTCAGTTGATGTGGATGACCAGCTAACCGTAAGTTTGCGCTCGGCTCTGAAGCTGCTGCTGGTCTTTCTGAACATCCTGGCCGAGGACAATGTTTCCTGTGGCCAGGATGTCATGCACACACTGCATGCTGCCCTGACAGGTCTGACTGTGTTTGGCCAGCACGTCTGGGCTCACTGAGGACATCAGTTGCTCTGTCATGACGGGACTGAATGGAGCACTAGGAGGAACGGACAACAGAAGACTCTCTGGACCAGGAACAGCCCCTGTTGAAAACAAGAAGACAAGGAAGAAACCATAAGAACAGTGACCAATAATTAAATCTTAAAGGAATATATATACAGTATTATTTTCCCCCCTATAATTCAGAGACAATTCTGAAAGATCTAAATATGAATGTTCTTAGTATTTCAACATAGAACAAAATAGAAACTCCTTAAAACAATTTGAAACTCGTATAACGACATTTGATTTCCTTACAGCAGCAACATTATTTCAGTATAAAGTAAGAAATAGTAAAAATATTTTGCATAGGAACTTATTCAATACTTACAGGATTCTGGTTCCAAATTATGATTCTAACAGGAATCGTCTCAGGTTACGTATGTAACCATGGTTCCCCGAATGGGGAACGAGACACTGCGTCCCCTAGGGGTCGCTACGGGGAACGCCCTCAGCGTGACTCGTGTCTGAAGATACATATGTAAAAACACCACCTGTTGGCCGGCGACAGCCCATGACGTCACTACCGGCGTGCCACAATATAAGTGCCGCCGGGAGATTACATCATCAGCTTCTTCGTCTGAAGCTTGCGTCCGAAGCATGGCCCAAAGCCTAGGGGACGCAGTGTCTCATTCCCCATTCGGGGAACCATGGTTACACACGTAACCTCGGATGAGCTTTATCATCCGAGGTTACAACCTCGACGAGCTCGGATGAACCTGAGACGTTCCCTCCATGGGAACTCGAACTGCGCCCCTAGGGGTCACTACGGGAACGTTATACCCACTTCACCATGCTGAGGGAATGCAATTTCACAAAAAGGCGAGCACTAAGCCAACTCTACCCGGCTAAGGGAGTTGCCCCTGACGGCTGATGGCTGTCAGTGATATTATCCCCTTGGCCAAAGGCCCGAGCTGCATACCCTAGTACTTACCTGCTAGGTGCCGGGATTACCGGGCCTAGGGTAGAGCTCAAAGTCTTGGAATCAAAAGATTCCTTTAGGGGATATGGCCAGGCACCTGGCTCACTAGGTCCTGGCCGATCACTCAGGGGTTACCACTTGCTCTGTCCAAGCTTACTGAGGGAACTGTCTCAACAGACCTCTTGGTAGCGTACACCCCTTTTTTTTTTTTTTTTGGACCCAACATATATGGGACAAGGGAGCGGGGCCCAAGGCACAAGTCGGGCTTTAACCAACTCAAAGAAGGGCACTGTGCGCACAGAACCCTACCCTTACGGGATTTTTAGAAAGAACGCAGAATCTTTGACGTGCGGACTTACCACCGAGTGGATTTTAGAAAGTGCCCAAAGTCTCGCGTGTGCACTTATTAGAAGAACGTTCTATGCCCTGGAGCGGAGAACTACTCATTCCTCGGAGTGAGAGGGAACTCAGACGCTCAGAAGGGAGCGGCAAGCTCATAGATGACCCTCTGGTTGAGGGGAGCAATACTGGCTCGACCAACAGGGTGAGCGACCTATCACAGAGCTCTGGGGGGGTCAAGCTTACTGAGGGAACTGTCTCAACAGACCTCTTGGTAGCGTACACCCCCTTTTTTTTGTTTTGTTTTTTGGACCCAACATATATGGGACAAGGAGGGGCCCAAGGTACAAGCCGGGGCTTTAACCAACTCAAAGAAGGGCACGAAGCTGTGCGCGTAACCCTACCCTTACGGGATTTTTAGAAAGAACGCAGAATCTTTGACGTGCGGACTTACCACTGAGTGGATTTTAGAAAGTGCCCAAAGTCTCGCGTGTGCACTTATTAAACGGATGCTCAGAAGGGAGCGGCATGCTCATAGGTGACCCTCTGGTTGAGGGGAGCAGTGCTAGCTCTACCGACAGCGAGCTCTGGAGAGCGGAGAACTCATTCCTCGGAATGAGAGGAACTCAGCTACCAATGAGGAGCTCTAGAGCGGAGAACTCACTCCTCAGAGTGAGAGGGAACTCAGACGCCCCGAAGGGAGCAGCATGCTCATAGCAATGCTAGCTCGACCAACCAGGAGAGCAACCTATCACAGAGCTCTGGGGAGCGGAGAACTCATTCCTCAGAATGAGAGGGAAATCAGACGCTCCGCAGGGAGATCTCAGAAAGAAAGATCGCATCGTCACAATCCAGCAGCTAACTCTCGTTCTCGGCCGACGCGCGCGAAAAGGGGCGGTCCCTCTTTTCTTTCTCACTCATCGGCCACATCCAACTGCTAATTTCATTACCTCCGTGCCTCGGCAGCGGTGGGTCTCGAATCGCGGGAAGCAGACGGCTGCCCCTCTTTCCTCGGAAAGAGGGACAGGAGAGCGGAGCTTTTAAAAAAAGCTCACAGTGCACGCAGATTTCCCCTCAAGGACATCGCGTGCGTGCTCCTTGCCCAAACAAAAGACGCAAAGATTGTGTGTGTCATCGCGGTGGGTCCCAATTTTTCCACACACAATCTTAAACGCCTTGCTAGTGCTCGCCATTTGATAGAGAGAAAACTTATATTGTGGCACGCCGGTAGTGACATCATGGGCTGTCGCCGGCCAACAGGTGGTGTTTTTACATATGTTTCTTCAGACACGAGTCACGCTGAGGGCGTTCCCCGTAGCGACCCCTAGGGGACGCAGTTCGAGTTCCCATGGAGGGGAACCTGTACATATTCCATACAATTTGATTCGTGGTACACAATATAAAAAATGGATGAATGGCAGTTTATAATAATGGTAAGTGAAAAAAAATTAAAAGAAGTACACGTAAGAATACTTTTAAAAAGAGCACTTATTAAGGAAATGATATAGACTGAAGTGCAAACTGAATGTAATATTTTGGATTCTAAACTGCATTTTTGTTTACAATCAAATGAAAATGTGTTATAGTTTAAATTTTAAATTAAACGCAATTAGTTGAACTCAAGAGTGACATTTTTACCCTCAAGTAGGGCTTGGGTACATCTGTATATTTTATTGTATAATGACTTCTATTGTCTTTAAAATATGATTAAAATACAGCTGAATACTGACAAACATTTATGGTAAACTAAAATACAAAACGTAATTTCTGTTGGAACTCTGCCATGTATATAGCCTACATTTGTAATGAAGTTGCAACTTAGTACATTTTAAATATTTTAATTTTGAATGCAATATCAAATAACACTACAGTTAAAATGATAGGCTAACCTTTAACGTGTTAGTCAACACATCAAAATGTGTACTTCTTTAAATATTATTAAAACATAATGACTTAATATGTTCTTTAAAGTAAAACTTTAATTTTTACAAAGTGCACTTTTTATAAATATATCAATGCCTTTGTTTTGTGTCAAGATGCAGACCAGTCATGTTTTTCGAAGGCACGTTTATAAAAATGACTTAAATGCAGTGGTGGTCAAAGTACACAGATCAAGTACTTGAGTAAAAGTACAGATACGTATACTAAAATATTACTCCAGTAAAAGTAAAAGTACGGCTTTTTCAATTTTACTCGAGTGAAAGTACAAAAGTACTCAATTTTTTATATACTTAAGTAAAAAAGTACTGATAGACAGATTTATTTTGCAATTTTATATAGATACTTTATTTAATTTTATATTAGCACATATTTTTATAATCCTACTGCCCAAAATACCTGGGTTTTTCCCAAAATAACCACTATATAGAGTCAAGATATATATTTTGTTGATATGGACTACGCTGATGAGAGTGATGTAGTAATGTTCATTGTGAAGCTTACACTGCCATGTACCTGAGAGAAAACAGATTTCACCATCTAATCAATTTTTTTTTCTTCTCAAACCTTGTCTGTGGTGTAAAAACACCCCTGGCCAAATGCCCCCAGAGGGCATTACTTCCCACTCTGATAATTACTGTAGTTACTATGTTCTGAACATCACATCCTTTCTTTTTCCCTCAGATGGAATCTATCTAGGTGGCTGAATAAAGATATTTGGACTTTATTTCAAAAAATTTCCTCAACTTAGCACCAGCAAGCTTGTTAGCTAGACAGTTAGCATCAGCTAACAATATTTACTTATTTTCAGTATGGTTATGAATAAACATTCATATCTGTCTACTCGGCTAGTTGATCTAAACAATATAAAATGTATACTGTTGATAAACAATATAAAACAGACGTCACATAGGTCTAAATGCATAGCATTTAAAAAAACTGCTAACGTTACAGCAGCGGGAATATGAACGTGTGTATCTCCCCGGTCCACACCATCCTAACTCGTTTGCTCTGAGCGGGTCGCGAACCCGGGATTCCGGCGCGGGAGGCGGGCGCCTAACAAGGAACGCCAAAGGCTACAGCCTCTTGCATCAGTCGCTAGAGCGCCTTTTTGAGGTCAGGGAGTGAGGTTTACACATAGCCCTTACTGGTATACATCCGCTACACGAGCATCAGTTATTTTATTTAATCGGTGTTATTTTAATGTTTTGTTTTTGACCTAAAACATAACTTTTAGAGACACTGATGTTGATCTGTCTGCATTCAAGCATTTCAGTGGGCTTAAATAGATCACCCTTTACAGCAGATTTAGTTCACAAACAACTGACAGTTTTGACCTAAATATTATTTTCAGTTACAATAATTAATCCTAAAATTCGACATTAGTAACGCATTTTCACAGCATCAGTAGCGCTACCACGAGATCTCCCGGTTCTTCACTTGTGAGTTCAGTTCACTGAAGAAGACTCGCCTAAACGGATCATTTGAATCAGTGAGTTTTCGACCGAGAACAGCTGCAATCGGATCATTGCAGTTCGTGAATGAATCGTTTGTGGCGATTTGCGAACCGATTGAACAGGTTCATTGAAAAGAATCAGTTTGTTCATGAATCATACACGCTGCCTCGGAGCACGTGATGTATTATAAGGAGTAACGATATGTTTTATGAAATGTAGTGAAGTAAAAAGTACGATCTTATGCTTTGGAATGTAGTGAAGTAAAAGTAAAAGTTACTCAAAATAAAACTACTCCAGTAAAGTACAGATACTTGAAAAATGTACTTAAGTACAGTAACGAAGTAGTTGTACTTCGTTACTGACCACCACTGCTTAAATGTCCTAATTGAACTATGGCCTAATCCTGGCTTAGGCTAAACCCTGTCTGTGAAACTAGGCCTAAGTGTATTAAGAAACAGTCATGAAAGTGTCTGTCTTCAAGTAAACTTAATAAGCCCTATATGTCTTTAATATAATAGCCTATTATCTGCAAGTACCATTTTTTAATATACTTTTAAGATACACTACGCTACAAGTGCACATTTTAACACAATAAGGAACACTTATTTTTCCACAAGGGTTGCAGTTTCTACAATATTTAACATTTTCTCACAAATACTGAATCCAGCTGAAGAGTTCACGCACATGACTGTCCAAAGGGAAGCAGGCTGTGTTCAGAGGGGACGTTGTTATTTAGAGAAGGCATCATACGGCCATTGGAGAGCAGGAAGTCATCGGCCCTGTTGGAGCTCCAGTGTCCCAGCAAACCCAGTGTACGGTTGTAGAACCTCTGTGGGACCTCCACCAGAGTGCTGAGCCTCCCAGCATTGCCTCTCCACACGAGCACATACAGACCCTCGTCATACACCACTGCACAGCGGCTCACAGAGGTACAGCGCACCACAAAGCCCCGCTCATTTACATGCACCACTCCTGTCAGAACAAAAGAGAGCTCTCGGTTAAATCTAAAACAGGAGCTGCATAAGAAATCCCTACAATATAGTAAGTAGTATATCCGAACTCACAGTATTCATAAAACATTTGCTGAAATGCCAAGATGACGTACTATTTCCCGCAAGATTCTGAAGTGCACATAAGATTAACACTAAATGGGTACTATCCCATGAGGCCACAGGGGAGGATTACCTACTTAGAGAGTATACAGCTTCGGACACAGCCAAGTTATGCCTCTTTTACACTTTTAGGACTGTTAAGTGTTTATTTATCATTAAGGTTTTATTAATAACCAGTCAAAGGTGTTTTCTATGAATGACATACACTTATTTACAAAACTAACACTTTATGTTGTGTCGAACAATGAGTGAAAAGCACTTCACAAGAGCAAGGAAACATGAAAACTCCTTCAAAACTATTTAAATGCATCCTTGGATACTTATTGTATGTCATATGTACATTTGTGTTTCTTCATAGGTATGATTATTATTCTAAAATATGGAAAACAGTAATAATATAGGATATATTTTCTCTGATTAGCGTTGTAAAAAGAAAGACAGCATTATTATTTATTTGCTTCAGCATGAGAAAACCTTTAAATGCTTCTTACCAACAGACACGGGAATGACCTCATCATTAACCAAGACTTTAAGTCCATCCCCAGATTCAGCACATCGCCATTCCACCTTTCAAGAAATAATTTTACAACCTTTACATTGTGGACACACTCATTTATGCACACAGATCAATATGTAATCTGAAATATCAGACTCACCTTTCCAGCACCCTGATAGAAGGCGGCTAATCGTACCAGAGCAGGCACAAGTTCGGGCTGCCCGTTGACCACTAGAACTTCTGTTTGTCCCTGCAGGGTGAAGATGTTTGATCCCGTGCTGGAGGAGAGACGGACTATAACGTACTCCCCCAAACCTTTGAAGCTATACTCACTCCCGTCAAAGGTAATAAAGTGGAGACTACCGTACACCATGCCTAGATGAAAAAGAGTGCAACAAAGACTCTTTAAAGATACTTCCTTATCAATATGAGCTTCAATTTTTTTTATAGATATTCAATCAAGCAGTAGTCATAAGGGCTGTAAAAGTGATCAAATCTGACAAAGAAAATGCAATGCATAGATTATGTAAATATATAATAATGATGCGCCATATACAGGAACCATATCAGTTACTGCATACTCATTTGCCCTGTATTTATATTACCTTTGCTGTCATTTAACACAGTTAATCTATAAAAACATCAATAATTGAATAATACAATCTCTAGCAAAGCTCAAAATGAATATTTATATTTCATACTGTTATATAATGTTGTGATGAATGTAGTATTTAAAATTATTGATTTAAGTTTTATTTTAAATTTTATGCAAACTACATACACTGAAAAAACATTTAGTGTGGGATTTACTTTACTAGCTGATTTTTGTTTTATACTACTGTTCCTAGAAGAAAATTAAATAAACAGTTGTTAACAAAAAAGAAAAGAAAAAGAAATTGCTAGTAAATTTCATAAACAATTATGAAGAAATGGTAAGTCAAATCCTGAATTAAATGTGAGATTGTGAAGTAGAAAGACTAAAATAGTACTTTCTTGTAAAATATACTCCAGTAATCTTTGCTTTATTTAAAATTTTGAAAAATATTTTTTACAGAACTGTAACATTTTAATATAACGCATATATAATTTACAGGCCATAACGTGACAATACTTATCGGCCTGTTGGTATCCGTTAAAATGTAATATATGTGCACCCTGAATAATAATTGACTACAATACTCAACGTATTACATTTCATTTCTTATCCAAAGTACAATTCTTGACATACTTTTATCTAGTTTAAGTGTTGTGTTCCACAATTTGAAACAAATTGTAGATTGAGACCAAATTGAGACCAAATTTCAGATTTCTTGATGCGTTGTAAGTAGGGAGCCCTAATGAAAACAAATCATCTCCAAAGCACATATTTATACCCCTGGTAGTTATACATAAGCAAGTTGATGAGGTCTAGAGCTCTTACCAATGCCTGGTGCTCCCCGGTTCCCTGGTATATTGATGTCAGAGCTGTTCCAACTGTACCCTTGGCACCGGTCAAGTGGTCTCTTTACCAAGTAAATGTCACAAAGAGAAGACTGGACACAGCACCACTGGAAGGGTAAAAGATCCTTGTCTAGTAACAAAGACAGCATGCAAACAGTCAAATCAATTATCAGGTAACACTATTACAGGTTCAACTTACAAAGCCAAAATCTGACTTACAAAGAAACATTTTTGAAATGGCTTTACCTATATGTTGTTGCATCTTGTCCTCAGTAAAGTACCGTTCACTGTATCCAGCCAGCAGTGGGCCCTCTGGATCATACACACATCTTTTTCCTGCCTTTTGTTTGTTATACAGGACAGACTGAAAGACACGGCCCCTGCTGCCACCCCACCTAAGAGCTCTCAGATCCCTCACTTGTGCCATCTGTTCTGATGGGAGATTCTCAAGGCTAAAAGCCAGGTCCTCCTGCGCTTGAACACGAGTGCAGGGACATGGTGCCAGTCCTAATGCCCATTCTTTAGGATCTGGCTCACTGAAGGCCCATACCTGGCATTGCCTCTGAGGATCCGAGCTGGCTTCAGAAGATCCTGTCAGGTCATACACCAGCTGCCCCAGTTTGCCTGTGTTACCCATGACAGTCTGGGGACGATAACGCCCTCCTGGGCCAAACAGGTTGTCTGGGGGCTTTGGAATCTCATTGTAAAAGTTGTTCTTTCCATCAGTGTAGCCTATAAGAGCATTATGATCGGTCCTCTGTCCTGGACCCCAGTTCATGTCACTGTAGCGGAGCAGAGCAAATGAACGTAGTCCATCTGTGGTCAGAATGCTCTGGAAGGTGTTGGTCTGTGGAGGATGTAAGGATGATTATTATACAATAAACATTTAAAGGCCTTTAAAACAGGACCTACTTGCCAGGATAAAAGTATTTTAACTTTGAAATATCTGTCTTAAGATCCACAAGGTTTGTTCCATTCCATTCTGTGTAGCTGTTTTTGAAAACAAGAACTGCATCCTGCATGAACAGCCTCTTAGTCATTGCAAAAAAGCTATTCCCAGGATAATATCTAATAATACAAACTAGGACAGAGTGTGGGGGTTTGGGTGGGGACAGCAACACTACACCAACTCCATAAATGTATTACCCATATCAAGAACTAGTGAGAGAAAGGATGTAGCTTTCTAATTGTTTAAGATGAGACCATAACCCCATTTGTTTCCACTGTTGACTGAAATAACTTTGCAACGTTTACTGTACTGTGCTTTTCCATTTCCTGATTTGCCTTGCGATGTCATTTTAAACTCATATGTGATTGGTTGCTAAAATGTTCCTAGTTGTGTTTGCCTGTGTATTCTGGGATAAGAGTATGCCCTTAAATCTCTTTGATAGGCCCCTAGATAGGATAAATTTAAATGGATAGCTGTCCTTACTACCTTTTTGGGCCTTGAACGTGGTAGAGACATTAGTGTACATGGAGTGTCAGAAAGCCCTTGGATTTCATCAAAATATCTTAATCTGTGTTCTGAAGATGAACAAAGTCCTTATGGGTTTGGAACAACGTCATTCATTATCCATGTCCACAGTACAAATGGTGTTGGATTAGTTACATGCTAAAGTTTACTCTTTTGGTTTAATTTGTTCAAATCACTCTAATTATGAGCAATATTAATAATAATGAAGTAGCAAACATTCTTAATTATAGTTACGGTTGCTGTAGTTCCATGTGTGTGTATTCATTTATCTAACACTCACCTCAGAGACGTTGATCTTTTGATACGACACAGGTGAAACGTGATCCCATGTGATTTTCAGTATCCAGGAGGGGGAAAAGGGGGGTTTGCCCCTTTGAGTCTCAAATTTGCTAACATCTTGTGCTGTTCGTTGAAATATTGCCTCAGCATAGATGTCAGATACATTGAGCAGGCTGTATTCCTGTTGGACAGAAAGGGAGAATGTTCAACATTTCCTTCACGGTAATTTCCATAAAAATATATAGTCCTATTTCTAAAAAAAAATTTTTTACTTAAGTGAAACTGAAACATGGTTAAATGTTAAATTAATTTCTAAAATATGCATTAATTCATGTCAATATGCACACCATCTGTTTACACTGTTTGTTTAAAAATAGTAATTGTATTACGGGCACAACACTTATATAAGCAGGTCAACAACTCACATAATTTAAACTGCCAATATAATAGTTTTTTTTTATGCGGTATAATATATAAAAACAAACACAACAGTAGAATCATAACCACAAAATATTGCATTATTTATTGCAATTCTAACCTGGTATAGCAGTTTTCCATCCCCGAGTGTAAGGTCAGCATCGTCCCAGAACGCAGCCAGCATGGGCTGGCCCTCATTACCATTAAAACCCTCTGGGAATGGAGCAGGGAGCAACAGTTTTTCATTCTCACTGACCGACTGGAACTGCACCAAGCCATTATCTGAAAACTGAGAATGTTCATATATCAAGAAACTGTTAAGATTTCAAATGTCAACAGAGGTAAGCCTCTGTAAGTAGCCACTGTGTTTCCCATAAAAGCTATATATGGTATATTAGTTTGTTAATTTCAGATATATTACCCTGCTCACCACTAAATGGCTATTAAAACGTGAACAGTTAATTGTGCATGCTTACAAACAGTCGCTCATATATTTTGCCCATGAATGGAAAGCCTGCAGGAGGAGTGATGTATGGAGAATTTCCATCTGCTTCTGTCTTTGGCAAACCAGCATCACCTGCTTCCTCTCCAAATGGATACAGGTCACTTTCTGTGAAAATATATACAAAATGCACCCCATGGGGTCAAGGTTTGTCTGGTTAGCGAGGGCAGTTAGCCACAGCTGACTACACCATCTAGTCACAAAAAATTTGTGTGATTAGGTTGACCAGAACACAACATAACAGGTTGGCATTCTCTGTCTGGAAAATAAGTTTGGTAAGTTTAAGTTCATTAAGTTTGTGATATGACTGCAATCTCAAGTCATGTGAGTGTGCTTCATTTACTTGCTTCAAAGTTTTTTAGCACCAAAGTGCTAAAAGTCAGCGAGAGACATGAAGGGACAGAGAGAATGAGAAAAAATAAATACAGTTGTATAATTTTATATAGAAATATTATATTCATTATTGTAATATAATACCCCACCCATTGGCGGCAGCTGTGGGCAGTGGGTATCTATGGTAGAGCAGGAACAGCTGTAAGATCCTATGAAATTAGTGCAAATTCTGTTGCCATAACACACGTCAGGAGAGAGACACTCATTCTGGTCTATGCATCCATCCATTCCGTGCCCATCTCTGGTTGAGGCATCCCATCCATTGCCACACTGGCACTGAAAACCACCTGCTGAGTTGTAGCATGTGGCAGCAGGATGGCATCCACCCCTATTGGACTGGCATTCGTCTAGATCCACACAAAGAGACCCTAGAGCAATAAGACCTGGTGCACATACACATACATAAGATCCAGGGGTGTTGATGCATTGGCTTGACTTGTGGCAACGTAAGGTGATTTGAAACACTCATCAATGTCTTTACAGTGTGTCCCATTTCCAGTGTAACCTAAGCGACACTGGCATGTAAAAGAGCCCACTGTGTTCCAGCATCTTGCCATGGGGTGGCAGGTAGAGTTATTCGCACATTCATTATTGTCGATGCAGGTACCATTTTCCTCACGATGTCCTGGTGGACAAGAGCACTGGTATGATCCAGGTTTATTGATGCATACCTGATCAGGACGGCAAATTCTGTTCAAAAGGCATTCATTTATATCTGTACATCTTCGGCCCTGGGCTTCAAAACCGCTTGTGCATGGACACTGGAAAGACCCCGCTGTATTTAGACAGACAGCGTTGGCAGTGCAGGGACTGTTATTTGCAAGGCATTCATCAATGTCTCGACACTCGGTTCTGTTAAGAACGTAACCCAAGTTGCAGTTACATTCATAAGACCCAGGGATATTGACACATGTAGAGTGAGGTTGACATATGGATTCATACTTTTCACACTCATCTATGTCTAGACACCTAGTGTCATTGCTCCAGAATCCTTTGTCACAAGCACAGTGGAATGAGCCAATTGTGTTAATGCAAGTCCCATTAGTGCAGAGTGGGCCAAACTCTGGGTTTGAGCACTCATCTATATCCTCACATTGGGTACTTCTGGTACCATTAGAGGAAAATCCATGATCACAAAGACACAGAAATGAACCTTCAGTGTTGACACAGACACTGTGGTCTGAACATGTAGAATTGTTCAGGCATTCATCAACATCCTCACAGACTGTCTGATTGCCTGCATACCCATCCCAGCATTCACAGAAATACCATCCTGCTGTGTTTTGGCAATTGGAGGCATTTGGGCACTGTGCTTTGCCTGTGGCACATTCATCAACATCCAAACACTGAGAGTTGTTATAGTAAAGGAAACCACTATTACATGAACAATTATACCCTCCCTCTTTATTGTGGCAGGAGCTGTTGTCAGGGCAAGTGAAGGTTCCTACACTGCACTCATTTATGTCTTCACAGTGTGTCCCGTTGTACTGGTAGCCTTCCCAGCAGTCACAATGAAAGGACCCTTCTGTATTGAAACAGTGGGACAACTCTGGGCAAGCTCCTGTTTGTGCACATTCATCTACATCCCGACAGTCTCTACCATTCCCAAGAAACCCTTCAATGCAGGAGCAATAGTTTGACCCACGGATGTTTTTGCACTCAGCTTGGGTGTTGCATGCATTGGTTACATTCTTACAGTCACTCTCATTCACACAGGTACCCAAACCATAGACTAGACCAAGGGTGCATGTGCATGTATATGTTCCAGGAAAATTTTGGCAGGTCATGTTCTCACAGATTGAGGGCGACAAGCACTCATCCACATCATCACAAGTAAACCCATCTCCTTGGTATCCTTCCATGCACTTGCAAAAGTAGGATGCCTCTGTGTTGTTGCACATGGCAAGAAGGCTGCAGTTATGGGGTAAAGTTGAGTTTTTATTGCATTCGTCCACATCTTGGCAATCAAACCCAGATCCGGTCATGCCAAAGGGACAGGTACAGTTGTAGGAGCCAGGGGAGTTAGTACAGCTGGCAGCTGGGTGGCATCCTCCATGTTGGGATTGGCACTCATTAATGTCTATAAGTCATCCAAAATGGGACAGGGTCAGGAATATAATCCCTAAAAGACTGAGAAGAGAGTCCTCAAGCAAGCACAAAGGTGCAAAATGTATTTATAAATGAAAGAAAAACTTACCAGAGCAGTTTTTTCCATCCCCAGTGAAGCCGTTGAGACAGGAACACAGGTGACTGCCAATTGTGTTGACACACTGTGCAAACCTGCTGCAGTTATTGACTCCAGATTCACATTCATCCACATCTGAAAGGTTGGGAAAAGAGTAATGTGAGAAGAAAAGATTGAAAGAATACTACCATTCCCTGGCTAACTGAACCCAGGACCTTGGCTTATGTAAATATAAATGTGTTTTTATAAATGCAAGTTTATTGCACATACCTATGCATTTTGTTCCGCTAAGAGTGTAACCCACTTTGCAAATGCAATCAAAGGATCCTGGGTTATTGACACATTGTGTCTCTTTCTTTGGGCACACATTCTCTTCACATTCATCGATGTCTGAGCAAGTGAGTCCATCCCCCTTGAATCCCACATCACACACACACTGATACTCTGAAGGTGAAGGATGACACAGTCCATGTGGATGGCAGGCAGGATCACATTCACGACTTGGCAGAACACAAGTGTTGTTGTATGCTACTGTGCCATTCAGGCAAGAACAGACATATGCTCCAGGGGAATTTATACATATAGAGATGTCTGGGCAAGTATTATTTGAAAGAGCACATTCATCCACGTCTGTACAGGTAGAACCATCTCCTGAAAAACCCTGGTGACATATGCACAAGAAGTCACCAGGATAATTGTAGCAGTTGGCATGTAAATGGCACATACCCACAATTGAACATTCATTTATATCATCACATGTAATGCCATTTCCTGAGAAGCCATGATTGCAAGTGCATGAAAAGGAGCCTGCTAAATTAAAGCATGTGGCATTCTGGTGACAAGGCTTCTGTTGTTCACATTCATCAATATCAGAGCAGTCTAAATAATCAGTTATTCGACTGAAGCCTGTTTTACACTGGCATGAAAATGACCCTTCCATATTTGAGCACAGCTCATTGATGCCACAAGCCTTTTCGGGTAGCTGACATTCATCTATGTCCTGGCAGGTGGTACGATTGACTAGCTGAAAGCCTGATGGGCAAACGCAAGAGAAAGACCCCTTACTGTTGGCACATGTTGCTCTGTTTCTGCAGCCACCATTATCAACAAGACACTCGTTCACATCTGTGCATTGCGATACACCATCCCTGTGTATCCCACCATACAACTGCAGTTGTATTTCCCAGGTACATTAATACAGTGTGCATTAACATGGCACTGCTTTCCTAATGGCACACTCATCCACATCCTTGCATATTAACCCATCACCTTCGAAACCAGCTACACATGCACAGATGAATGAACCAGGTAAGTTTTCACAAGAAGCATAAGCACTGCAATGTCCCGTGGCACATTCATCCACATCCATACACTGGGTTTGACTAAAGCTGTAGCCTGGACCACAGTCACAGAAGAATGAACCTGGCGTGTTGACACATGCAGCGTTTGCTGGGCAAATGTTATTGCTGGCACATTCGTTAATGTCAGTACACTTTGAACCTGTGCCCAGGAACCCTGGGCGGCAAGAGCATTGATAGCTTCCTAGCAAATTGGAGCATATTGCATTGGGGTCACAGTTGTTCTTTCTGTCACACTCATTAATGTCTACGCACGCCAAGCCATTCCCCACAAATCCATCAGGACAAGTACAACGATATGAGCCTGGCAAGTTTGTACATTCAGCAAATGAGCTGCAGAAGTTGATTTCACATTCATTGATGTCCTCACATGTCTGTCCGTTGCTTTGGTAGCCATTGTTGCAGAGGCAGGTATAGGTTCCTGGCAGGTTCTTGCAACCTTTGTACCCAAAGAGAGCAGCGCACACACCAGGAGTCTCTGAGCACTCATCAACGTCTAGGCAGAGATAATTTCCATTGCCTTTGTAGCCAGCATTGCATGTGCACACATAGGAGCCAGGGTTGTTGGTGCAAGTGGCATTCCAATGGCAGATTCCCGGTCTTGAGCACTCATTATCATCATTGCACTGAAATCCATTTCCAGTGAAACCAGACTTGCAACTGCAGTCTCTTCCTCCATCTCTGTTGGTGCAAAGCGCATTAACATGGCATCCACCATTATCAGTTTGACACTCATTGATATCTTGGCATTGGAGACCATCACCAAAATAACCATTTTGGCATGTACAGGTGTAACTGCCCAGAGTGTTACTGCAGAGTGCTTTTGCATTGCAGCTGTGTAGACCAGTTGTACACTCGTCAATGTCTTGGCACTGCACTCCAGTGCCCCTGTACCCCATTCGGCACATGCAGATAAACTTATCATCACGTGTTTTGAAGCAATCTGCGTTGGTGTGGCATATGCTCCCTGCAGCTGCACAGTCACTGAGATCCACAACTGTGTAGACAGAATGGATAAGAGATTGGCAAGTCTTGCAACAAATTACTGTATTTTGTACTGTTGATCAATTATAGAAGACTCTGATCTTGATCATGTTACTGACCTGCAGTTGTGTATCTCAGCACAGTACACAGGCACAACAGATACAGCACCAGACTCCTGCAAGAGAAGGTCAACAAATATGAAGTAAAAAAAATATTTAAAAAAATACCTTCTTAAATTACTTTAAAATAATTCACTCCATTACAAAACTCCATTACAATTTGAAGGCAACCCAGTGCCACCTCAGCTCAGCGTGAAGATATGTTTATTTTTTGAACATGGCACTAACATGGCACCACTTTTCTATGACTATGACTCACTAAATAGGAAGACAACTTCTTGGTGTGAGTAATTAGGAGAATTCCTTCCGGTGGTTACTTATATGCGTGTATATCTTTTCTTCTATAGAGTTACATCTATCAAGTTGAACCAGTTTACCCATAATAAAAACAGAGGGATTTTGATTACTTACCAAAAAAAATGCTTTCTTAGACTGAAAGAAACACATCTGCAGAGGTAATATATAGTATACTACCATTTTGTCATCTATGATATCCATTGTCAATTTGCTTTTATTTTACAATGTAAATTTCAAAATGATAGCATTTATGATTATAGCATACCTTCATAAATTTGTATTAATTCATTGACATGATTAACTTGATCGACAATGCAAGTTTCTCAAGTTTGGTAACTGAAGTCAACATGGATGGATGATGTCCTGAATAGGAAGCATTATGACAATAATCCTTGATCTCTGACTGGGTTACATGGTGAATATTTTACTTCCGTGTAGGTCAGATTCAGTTATTGTCTGTTTGATGGAATCTACTGTATAGAAATCCACATGGTTCATCAGAATCAAATTACATCAATACATGTCTCTAGTGTAGTTAGAACTTACTGGAAAGAATCTCCTTCTCAACATTAAATCATAGCTGAACATCATTTCCCAAAAGGTATATATTCCATTAAAGATTGGAGTTC
The DNA here is from genome assembly GCA_027564155.1 of Gymnocypris eckloni scoliostomus. Taxonomy (NCBI): domain Eukaryota; kingdom Metazoa; phylum Chordata; class Actinopteri; order Cypriniformes; family Cyprinidae; genus Gymnocypris; species Gymnocypris eckloni. The sequence goes on from CM050429.1 coordinate 16,241,961, forward strand.
TGTTACGACTACAAGAACCCATTAAAACAAGTTTGAGACAATTGTTACGTAATTTAATATGATTTATTTTCTAAAGTATTCCTAGACTGTCCATATGAAATTTAATTTTCTCAGCATTCAGGACATATGCATTCATAATATAATAGCCTCATGTGTATTATCTGGATCTCATAGTATGATTAGAGTAAACTGTTACTTGTTCAATTCTGTGTTTGCAATATCAGAATAAATCATGAGAGGTCATTTATAACCTTATTAAACAGATTTAGCACTCATCACTTTTACAGAAACAAGCCAACAAATTACATTTTTACTGCAAAAGAACCTGGCAAACAAAATGATCAATTTAAATCAGTACTTACAGCATATCTCACAGATGGCTGGTTGTCCTATAAGGCGGACATTAGTACACAGAGCGAGTGGGTCCTTCTCGGATTCATAAGTTATATGACTTGCCTTCTCTATGGACTCTTCTGCCCAAGTTACAACACTTTGTCCTCCTGGTACAAAGCATAATGACCCATCGCAGCACCTGAGACATCCTAAACCATCATAATAGGGAACACCCAGATATTCCTATGATTATGTTTCTCTCTCCTAGTAAGTTTACTACTCCCATTGGGCTTTAACTTGCCTCTGGGTCTAAAATAAAGGCTGGGACAATAAAAGAGCAGCATTCAACAGTCAGTGTTTTTGTTGAGAGTACCTTTACCTCATTCACAAATACTAGATTATTATTACAAGGGATGGACTGGGACTATAAATCAGCCCTCGATTTAAATCTAAACGGCCCTTGGCAGCCCTCTGGTGGATAAGCATCACAAAAATATAATACAAAGTATATGGTTCTATTTGCATCATATATTGGAAGTGTTTTTCTATATGGCACTATGTTAGATGCTTTCTTATAGTTTAGCTGAAATATAACTCTATCATGACTCTCAAAGGGTTTAGCATGGTACTGTACATGTCAGTGTTAATGTGTTTGGTCTTGGCGGAATAGATTTGCTATGCTGCTGCCGCAAAACATTATGTTTTGAGAATTGCTACTGTCAATACACCCACAACATGCTACTGTGAGCATGTAAGAATTGTATATGCTGCATATATGAAATATCCCCCATATATAGCATACATGAAATCACCCCATTGCAGATCTATACAGGTGGAGCTGGGAAAGGTGGAGGGTTTCTGAAGTGCACTGCAACTGCTACAGCAAGCACTAGTCAAGTATTTGAATGTTAAGCAGCGAGCTTGTTGGCTGCTGATACAAAGAACCAGAGAACCAATCAGCTGTGCTATGTGATAATGATGTAACTATGTCAGATTGAGTTGGACCTATCGGACTGCGCCATCTAGAGTTTCATGACAGAATTTTGTTAGTTTTATTTTTAGTTTTACTTTTGTCCCATTTCTTATAACCTTGAAGTCGCCATGAAATGAAAATTATTACTTTTATGGAATGGTGAAGTATATTTTAAATGATTTATCTGTGCACATTGCAACACAGATTATAAATGCAACACAGAAAGTATATACTGTAGATAATAACAACAATAAATTATTTGTTGACAAAATGCTCATTTTAATTTTGTATTGTTTTCTAGGGCTATCTAGAAAAAAGTAAAAACTAAATGTATGCAGAAAATGTCTTTAAAAAGTCATTATTCAACAAAAAAATGTATCATTCAACATTATTCAAGCCTAGCTTGGTTTAAAGATCATCTGTCCAACTACAAGAGAATATTAGACTAAATTAACAGGATAAAAAGCTGCAGTGAACAGCATTTTTTAATCAAAAAGGTGGAAACAGTCATCCGAGAACAATTAAATAATTTTTTACAACAAAGTCAGCATTAAACTGTACTTTTATAAAACCTGCCTTTTTAAGATAGTTCGACTTACACCAATGCTCATCTGGAACTTTAGTTTAGAAACATCTCTGTTAAGATTATACCAAACAATACAACTACTTCAGTGGTCACTGTAATGCCAGCTAGGCATGAAGACACACAAGACCATGGAAAGCAGCAGCTTTTTCATAATTTGTCATCTTTCCTGCATGGGCGCCTCTCGGCCTGGAGATATCTGCGCCCCCCCATCCAGCAAACCACGCGCTTTTTCGTTAAAAGACAAAGGAGAGCCAATCCACATGGGCTTCCTTTGTTGCACCAAGACAGTCAGTTATTCCTTCAATATTAAAACCATCTACGCAAGAAACCTATGGATATTAATGTTGTACTCTGCCTTTCATATGCTTGATGTGAATGTGAATTATTTAGGAAATGTGGAATGATTTTAAATCTGTGCCTTAACTGTGCAGTATATATACTTTGTGAGCCAAATGCAGTGTTTAGTCTCTAAAAAAAAGCTATCTTCATCTATAAATAAGTGGTATAGATGACGGTTATATTGTAGCATCGTAATGTATGATTACAGCACATATAAAGGTCTGTAAGGATATCTTTCATGGGATGAATTAAATATCAGATGACGTAAGCATGGCCACAGAAACCACCCCGCAATAACAATTTGATTGGTACAGCCGCCGGGGGAGTGCTGAAATCCGTCTGTTTAAAACTGGACACCAGTTTGAAAATCGTTCTCTCTCTTGCTTCGCTCTGATCCTCGCGCCTCAACTTGCTGCTTGCTGACAATCCGGAAGCCGGACGCAGATCTCTCGCCTCACCATCGGCTGGAGAGGCCATCCAAGAGAATCCAAGACTTCTTAAAGCCGTAACACCGCATAACAGCTTCCGCGCAGCAGCAAAGGAACCACGTGCTCACCAACAAAACCACGAAGAAATATGAACTAACCCACGTGGCTTCCGAGACAAAGGATCGGACATTTCCGTGAGAGCAACACGTGGAACGAATAAGACATCCGACCTGCTTAATCGACGTAAAGCAAGTATTTCAAACAAAGTCTCTTTTACTGAACTGTGAATTGATCTGAATGCAGGAAAGAGTACAATTCTCTTTGTGATCTTCCTTTTGGTTAAAGTAGGGCTATTTTAACCTTCTGGGGTTACCCGCAAAACATCTGTATGTATGTGTGTGTGCATGTTTGTGTTTTTAGTAGTTTAGTCCATGTAGTAGAATAGCAGTTAATAAATAAACCTTGTTTCATTTTATAAAGAATTGTCTCTTGAGATGTGATTTTCAAGCATTTTAACCTTATATTGCCATAAAAGATAACGTTACCTAGCTCAAAGTTGAGAGATTATTAATCTCGTTTTATTGTTTATCGTTGGCCACGAGGCAAGAGAAACGAAATTGATAAAGATATACGGATGTTAATGGTCGCTGGACAAGTCGTCAATACAGTATAAATCATAAGTTAAAGATTAATATCACTTTAATCAAAGCAATATTGAATCTTTAATAAATAATTCCCCGGAGCTGAAATAATAGCTTCGTTTAATTATGCTACATCACTAACCGACTGGTAATATGCATTGTTCTGTTTCCACAGTCACCGTTATCAACAAGACACTCGTTCACATCTGTGCACTGCGACACACAATCCCCTGTGTGTCCCAACATACAACTGCAGTTGTATTTCCCTGGTATATTAATACAGTGTGCATTAACATGGCAAAGCTTTTCAATGGCACACTCATCCACATCCTTGCATATTAACCCATTACCTTTGAAACCAGCTACACATGCACAGATGAATGAACCAGGTACGTTTTCATAAGAGGCGTAAGCACTGCAATGTCCTGTGGCACATTCATCCACATCCATACACTGGGTTTGACTAAAGCTGTAGCCTGGACCACAGTCACAGAAGAATGAACCTGCAGTGTTGACACATGCAGCGTTTGCTGGGCAAATGTTATTGCTGGCACATTCGTTAATGTCAGTACACTTCGTACTCGTGCCCAGGAACCCTGGGCGGCAAGAGCATTGATAGCTTCCTAGCAAATTGGTACAAATTGCGTTGGGGTCACAGTTGTTCTTTCTGTCACACTCATTAATGTCTATGCACGCCAAGCCATTCCCCACAAATCCATCAGGACAAGTACAATGATATGAGCCTGGCAAGTTTGTACATTCAGCAAATTAGCTGCAGAGGTTGATTTCACATTCATTGATGTCCTCACATGTCTGTCCGTTGCTTTGGTAGCCACTTTTGCAGAGGCAGGTATAGGTTCCTGGCAGGTTCTTGCAACCTTTGTACCCAAAGAGAGCAGCGCACACACCAGGAGTCTCTGAGCACTCATCAACGTCTAGGCAGAGATAATTTCCATTGCCTTTGTAGCCAGCGTTGCATGTGCACACATAGGAGCCAGGGTTGTTGGTGCAAGTGGCATTCCAATGGCAGATTCCCGGTCTTGAGCACTCATTATCATCATTGCACTGAAATCCATTTCCAGTGAAACCAGACTTGCAACTGCAGTCTCTTCCTCCATCTCTGTTGGTGCAAAGCGCATTAACATGGCATCCACCATTATTAGTTTGACACTCATTGATTTTTTGGCATTGAAAACCATCACCAAAATAACAATTTTGACAAAAACAGGTGTAACTGCCCAGAGTGTTACTGCAGAGTGCTTTTGCATGGTAGCTGTGTAGACCAGTTGTACACTTGTCGATGTCTTGGCACTGCACTCCAGTGCCCCTGTACCCCATTCGGCACATGCAGACAAACTTATCATCACGTGTTTTGAAGCAATCCGAGTTGGTGTGGCATATGCTCCGCAACTGCGTAGACAGAATGGATTACAGGTGAGTGAGTCTGGCAATGAGAAGTTTCATCATCAGGAAGCACGACAATCGACCACACTACAGTATGTGTCTGATGCATATTGCACCTGATTTTGTAAAAGTTGAATATGACTGGCTGGCTTCATAAGTAACTACAAAGAAGAAGAGCACACAGGAACTAGGTTGACATAACAAAAACACATCACTGGATTTGCCTAAATTTGAATAAAATAATAATTGCATAAATAAACGTAAGTGGCATCATTTCTTCGAAAAGACAATCAGAGTTTTGTTTTTACAAATGTTCTGCAGTTTTTTTGTGCCTAAGCATTCATCTGATAATATTTGAATAATTATTTTTCACACTGGCCTGCATAACTTGTCCCCAAAAAAAGAGAACAATCACAGTTTGTGTTAGCTTTACATGATTTCGGCTTCTGTTTCATTGGGTGTTTAGTGGCTAGAATGAATCGAGCGCTATGGACTAAACTTCATGTCGATTGTACTGTAAGTTTGTGAATCACATAAGAGATGATGAGATTCTGATTTAGATGTTATTCACTTGCATTTGTGTACCTGAGCACAGTACACAGGCACTTAATACACAGCAGCCACAGCAGCTGACTCCTAAAGGACAGAGTCAGGAAAAGTAGCACAAAAGACTGGAAACCAAAACAGGACAATAGATGCTAATGTATGTATATACACACACACACACCTCCCTTGCTAATTCCAAAACGTAATTTTAAACTGTAATGGAGGCTTGAGCCGTTGATATCAGACTAATGCCGTTAATACAGTTAATAACTAGAGACAGAGAGAGAGAGAGAGAGAGAGAGAGAGAGAGAGAGAGAGATTAATGTTACCTCTGTGAGTCAGTGATCGGCAGCAATGTAGTGAGACTGAGAGTTTAAGTTAATTTTCTTAACGAACAGTGCCATTGTTGTTACCTCGCTTCGCTTGTGAGAAGTCATTTAAGTTCTTAAACTATGTTACTAATAAAATTGTCAGAATAGTGCTAACTACATTAGCGCTTATGTTAAGGTGTGTGCAAACTACATGTATGTCTGTGAGGGAGAGACAGAGAGAGAGAGAAGAGAGAGAGAGTAGGCTATGTGCTTTCCGTACATAATAAAATGTAATTTTGTTGCAAAAACATGGAAGAGATCTGTCGATTTTATCATTTTGTTTACTGTATTTATTTGTTTGGCCAGTGTCGTTGTGGGTTTTGGTTATTTTGCTGTTGTAGGCAGTAAGGAACTTTTAAATAACTTAAATAATTTGGCGAAGTGATATGGATATGTAATGTTGTCAAGAGCTGCCTGGAACTACGATCACATGTGGTTCCCTGAAAATAATTGCACACCTTAGATCCTTAGTCAGCCAATCAGATTCAAGCATTCGACGGCCCCATTGTATAATTAACTATAAACGTTAATAACCTGTGAAAGTGAACCTTAAAGTATGTGGACACACTGTTGCATACACTATGCTGTAATAATGAGACGGACACATGTAATGTTAACTCTTTACTCCGGAACTGACGTCATGATAACTCGGTCACCTCCTCATAGGACCGTACAACATTATGCATCTCAATCTCAGTGTACCCTTTACAGAACACCTCCCCTTTTAGGTAAGAACCCTCTATTAACAATTGCATGTAAGAACAAACCTATCTTTGCAGGACCTATTCCCTTACATTCCACTACAAGTGACATTATCTGTAAACATTAACCTGAACCTAGACAAATAACTTTCTTTTTTATTTCTTTTTAGAACATAACACATTTTTATTTTATTTCTCTACAAATCCAAACGTTCAGGAGGCCGTGACACCCAGCCTGAATTTGTCACATTTGGCCCCCTTCCCCTATCAATATCTCTGGACCTGTCCTTGTCTCTAACAGGGTGAGTTTGAGTGTCACTGTTTCCTGTGTCAAGGGTTGCATCCATGGATTCGGTAGGTTCTTGGTATTGTGTTGGGTGAATTGCCTGCATGTGAGTGCGGTTTCTCCTTAACAGTCCTTCATCCGTGCGTACGATGTAAGACCTCGGTGTTTCAGCTGGACGAATGACTGTTCCTTGTGATTCCTCTCTTGGCAGCCACACGCTTTGCCCAGGCTGCAGTATTAGCAAGGGACATGCCCTATGATGCATGTTATACCAGCATTGCTGCTTCTCCTTTGCTCGCCGCTCCACCTTCCTGAAACCCTTGATTTTTGGCCATTGCGGGGTTAAAGCCTTTGGGAGTTGTGGTATCATGGTGCGTAGCACTCTCCCCATGAGAAGTTGTGCTGGGGAGTAACCATTGTCCAGAGGCATAGCAGGATATGCCAACAAAGCTTTTGTTTTCTCACCGCCTCCTTTCCAGAGTCCTTTCACTGTTTCCACCGCACGCTCTGCCTCACCAATTGCTTGTGGGTATCTTGGACTGCTGGTAATGTGCATAAACCCGTAATCACTTGCAAAGTTCGTAAAGAGTGCACTGCTATATTGTGGTCCATTGTCTGATATAACAGTCTCTGGAATTCCATTGCGGCTGAACACATCCTTCAGCGCTGCAATAACGGTATTTGCTGTGGCTACATTGAGATGTGCTACTTCAATATAATGTGAAAAATAGTCCACAACCAAAAGATATGTAGTCTTTTCCCAGAAAAATAAGTCTGTGCCCACCCTCTGCCAGGGTCTCTCAGGTACTGGTGTGGTCAGCAAGGGTTCTCTGTGTTCTGCCCTATGCTGTGAACATGTGCTACAGTTTTCCACAAGCTGACTGATGTTCACAGACAGTCCTGGCCACCAGACGGCCTGGCGAGCCCTAGCTCGGCACTTGACGATACCCTGGTAACCATCGTGTATCTGATGAAGGACCTCTTGCCTCATGCAGTGGGGAATCACAATTCTTTGGCCCCTGAGGAGCAGCTCTCCAGCTACAGTGATATTTTCTCTTCCGGCCAGTATGGCCCCAACTCAGCGGGAAGGGCATGTTTCCCCGGCCACTCAGTCTCACAGTATTGGATGACTTTTTCACAAATGGGATCAGCTTTCTGATTCTTAATTATTGTAGTTAACCTTGCATCAGTTGCTGGGAGGGCCTGAACCATGGCATCCACAATCACCTTAACCTTCTCCTCATCCTCTTCCTCCGTCTGCGTAAATGTGCATTTCACTGGGGCTCTTGATAACGTGTCAGCAGTTATACGCTGCTTACCAGGCACATGTACAATGTCGAACGTGAACTTCATCAGTCTCAGACGGAACCGCAGAATTCGTGGAGGGAGCTCATCCAGTGCTTTAGTGCTTAGCAGAGAAAGAAGTGGTTTGTGATCTGTCTCTAATCTGTACTTTAGACCAAGGAGGTAAGATGACAGACGTTCACTTGCCCATATGATGGCAAGGGCCTCTTTTTCTATTTGCGCATAATGTTTTTCTTCCTCAGACAGGCCTCTGGAGATGAACACCACTGGTTTCCATGCACCATCTGGCTGTTTTTGACTCAGAACACCCCCAGACCAAAGGAGGAGGCATCTGCAGTGACACATGTCTCTGCTGCCAGTGAGTATGAGGCCAAAACTCGATGAGAGCTCAATTCGAGAGCTTTTGATTTCTGAAATACTTCTTTTTGTGGAAACCCCCAAGCACCATTCGTTTTTCTCACTAAGAAGGTCTTTTATCGGACGCGTGTACGACGCAAGGTGGGGTAAAAATTTTCCTAGATAATTAGCCATGCCCAGCAGTCTCCTCACTCCTTCCACCCCATTTGGTTCAGGCATCTCCATAATCGCCTTGACTTTACCAGGGTCTGGTGCAACTCCTTCTGCTGTGATGTTATGACCCAAGAACATAATGTTGTCTGCAGCAAACACACACTTCTCGTTCAAGGTTAACCCCTCCTCTTGTAGTCTTTTTAAGACACAATGCAGTCTCTCATCATGCTTCTGTATATCCTTGCCATATACTAATATGTCATCTGAATGACACACAACCCCTTCGCATCCTTCCAGCATTTGTGATATGCGGCGTTGAAAGTGCTCTGGGGCCAACGAGATCCCAAATGGTAAACGATTGAATCATATCTCCCGAATGGGGTGATAAATGTTGTCAACAGTTTGCTCTCCTTTGACAACGGGATCTGCCAGAACCCAGATGTCACATCAAGCTTTGTAAAAACTTTTGCTCCTGCAAGCATTGCGAGCATCTGGTCGACTGCTAGAAGTATATGTCTTTCTCGCCGCACCCACTTGTTTAAATGGGTCAAATCGACACATAGCCGTATCTTCCCTTTGGCTTTGGGCACAACAACTATGCCCGCACACCACGGGGTAGGCTGGGTCACTTTGGAAATAACCCCCATGTCCTCCATGCGCTTCAGTTCAGCATGCACTTTATCTCTCATGGGAAGGGGTATCCGGCGAGGGGATGAAAGGGCTTGTGGCTCTGCACTTGGTTCCAACTCAATTGTGCAAGGCTCCTTTAATTTCCCAAAGCCTGTGAAAACTGAGGGGTATTTGGTTTTGAAGTCATCCTGTTGTTCGTGTACTGTGTAGAGACGCTGTATTAACTTGAGGGCTTCTCCCAGTAGGGGCTTAGACAGTTCAGCAACCACATAAATGTCTTGTTCAGTAGTTTTATTTTTAATACCTAGCTGTCCTTTAAATTGCCCCTTTACATCAAGCTTATGATTACCTGGGCCAAATAGCACTTTTCCTGTGGGATGCAGAGCACCGTGCTTCTGGGTGGAGAAGCTGCTGCTTGGAATTGCTGTAACAGCAGCTCCCGTGTCTAACTTGAAAACAGTGCTTACACCATTCAGTTTAATGCTTTCATTCCACCCGTCATTCTCCTGTGGATACATCTCACCCAAAAAGACAAAATCTCTCTCCTCTTTGGTCTCCATTTGTCTCTTTGTGATATCGTTAACGCCCCCTGATGACTTACATTTTTTTGCAAAATGTCCTCTCCTGTGACATTTTCTACAGTCAGCATCTCGAGCTGGGCAGTCTTTCCAGAGATGTTTCTTTAAATCCCTGCATCTGCCACATCCAGATGCGTAGTTCTCCGTTTTCATTTTAAATGCTGTCTGCATTTTTCTGTCCTTTCTGTGTATATATTCCACATGTCCTATTGGTTGCTCTGCTCCTCGTAGTATTGGCTGCTGTTTTTTTACCGCTGCGCTCTGTCTTACTTTCGTTATAGCCTTCTCCAGCATCAGGTCTGCATCTAGCTGTAAACTTTCTGACAGTTTGGCGTCGCGTATACCGACGACGATTCGGTCTCTTATCAAATCTTCCTTTAGTGCTCCAAAATCACACAGTTCAGCAAATGAATGAATTGCCATAATGAACGACTCTACACTCTCCCCGGGCTCTTGGTTTCGCTTATTGAATCTCGCCCTTTCAAAAATGATATTCCGTTTGCTGACACTGTTTATTGAAAGCTTCCGTAACTGCTGCATACGATCTCTTTTCCTCCTCAGTTAAAGGTAACACATACAAAATCTCTTCAGCATCTTCACCAGCAGCGTGCATGAAAGTATTCACCTGGTATTCTTTTCCTGCATCTCCTTGCCCCTGAGAGCAACCAATTCCATCACGGCCCCAACCTTCATCCGAGAGGGACAGAAAAAGCCCAATCATCTCCCTACCAAACCAGAAGTTGGACAACTAGCCATGGCCTGGGACTGGAAGATGCTAGTCGATGTTGGCCAGCAACTAATCTTTCCACCTGAGATTGCAGCCACCACCCTTAGGCCAGACTTGGTACTATGGTCCCCTTCATTGAAGTCAGTTTACATCACAGAGCTCACAGTCCCATGGGAGAATTCAACAGAAGAGGCCTATGAGCGCAAGAAACTGCGCTACACAGAACTGGCAGCAGACGCTCAACAACGAGGATGGAAAGCTAAAGTCTATCCGGTTGAAGTGGGATGTAGAGGTTTTGTGGCTTCTTCCACCATCAGACTGCTGAAAGACCTTGGCATCCATGGACAGGCTCTGCGACAGACAATTAGATCAGTCTCTGAAGCAGCCGAAAGAAGCAGCCAGTGGATATGGATTAAGCGGAAGGACCATTGCTGGGCTCAAAAAGCATCAACATGACCCGCTCGCTAATTCCCCCCACTCCCTACCCTACTTGAGAACCCAGGTCACAACCCTCCAGAAGGAGGGGGAACAAGGTATGCGGTCAGCTTTATGCTTGACTCAGAGAAGAGGACGCCCCCTGCCTTGCATAGTCCCGTGGGCTGCGCCATTTAAACAGCCAGGCAATTCTCATGATTGGGCATGGGACACAAGCTCAGGTTTGATCACCCTGTAGCTGGCCACCTTTGATGAGGGTGTCTAGTGTTGAAAGGCCGAAACACCCCCTGATTCAAAGGTACACTACTGATGATGTGTCCCGAAATTTACAGCTTTCCCACGTCTGAGATACAGCTCTCACGCCACTCTCAACATCAAGGCAAACCTCATGTGCATACCATCTATTGGCACAATGGACAGTTTACCATCACGTCCCGTGTTTTATGATTCTGAGTATCTGGACTTGTCCAGTGACTGCTGTGAAAGAACAGCTGACAACATAGGAAAGTCTGTGTGACAGCTTGGAGAGACAGCTGACTGGAGGGAATAGTCCCCATTGGGGCTGTCATGGGCTAGCTACCCATGGCGGCAGTCTCCGACGCTGTTTCAGTTTGTTGGAGACACCCGCCAAATGCTACAGAAAATGAACAAAGGAACATACCCCTAGAGCCTGCGAGAGCGGGGGCGCAAGATGGCTCGATGACTGACAGCATGGTTACAGACCCAGGAACGGACATGACTACGAGCAAGAACACGGCACATGAGACAACCACAGCAGCAGCAGGACACTCACTTCAAGTGTGCACCTGTGGCTGGGCGAAAATAACATCATTCAGGGGGTTGAGGACCCACCAAGGAAAGAGAGGGTGCTTGAGAGAGCAGAGACAATGGCCTCGCATTGACCAGTACTTCTTACGAAGCAACCAGTCAAATCAGTCGATTGAAGCAAGGGGACGGGATAAAAACCAAAGTTCGCAGAGCATCAGCACCCCTGTCACTGAAGAGGATAATACAAGCACAGAAATGCCGGTGGAGGAACCCACCCAAACACAGAGACCTCCTAAGGAGGGAAAGATCAAGGTCACAGACTGAGTGTGAAGTGGCCCAAAGCTGTTGAAAAGAGAGAGTGGGAAATAGTCAATAACGACCTGACAAAAATCCTGGAGCGACAATTGGGCACAGCAGAGAAAAAGCTGGAAAGGATGGGCGATATCATCTACCACTCACGGAGAAGAGCGCTTTGGAGTAAACACTAGGAGAAGTGGCAAAGCAACACCAGCACCAGCCAAATCCAGGAGGCAGCAAGAGATCGAAAGGCTGGTCAGAGAGAGAAGGCAGCTGAGAAAGCAGTGGAAGAAGGCCTCTAATGCAGAGAGAGGGTCTCATGCTACTCCAGGAGACATCAAGTGTCGGTTGGCAACCTTGCGAAGAGCAGAGAACCTGAGGAAACTTCGCAAGAAGAAGGAACACACAAGAACACGGTTCTACAAAAACCCCTTCAAGTTCGTCAAAGACTTTTCGTTAAGGAAAAAGCGGAATCCTGAAAATTTCAAAGCAGGAACTGGAAGAACATCTGGAAAAGGTCCACCATGACACGAAAAGGCATGAACAGATGGTTATCCCACATGATATCCCAACTATTCAACCTCCTGAATTCAACCTGGAGGCTGGCCCTCCAAAATGGAAGGAAGTAGAGAGTACAGTACGGCGCGCAAGATCAGCATCAGCTCCTGGGCCGAATGGAGTACCGTATAAGCTCTACAAGAATGCACCAGATGTTCTACGCTATCTTTGGAGGCTAATGAGAATAGTGTGGCAGAAGGGAATAATACCTAAGGCGTGGCGAAGGGCTGGAGGGGTGTTAATTCCCAAGGAGAAGGATGCGACAGACATAAGTCAATTCCGGCCAATTTGCCTTCTCAACGTTGAGGGAAAAATCTTTTTCAGCATGATAGCACAGAGGTTGTCCACCTACCTGGAGAAGAACAAGTACATTGATACTGCCGTACAGAAAGCTGGCATTCCTGGGTTCTCTGGTTGCTTGGAGCATACTAGTATGATCTGGCACCAAATCCAAGCAGCGAAGAAAGATAAAAGAGACATCCATGTCATCTTCCTTGACCTGGCCAATGCCTTTGGATCAGTTCCTCATAACCTTCTCTGGGAATCCTTCAACTTCTTCCACGTTCCATCACCCGTCACTAGTCTAGTAAAGCCTACTTGAAGACCTGCAATTGTGTTTCACAACAGCCGACTTTACAACATCATGGCAGCGCGTAGAAGTAGGCATCATGGCAGGCTGTACAATCTCACCCCTAGCCTTCACAATGGCCATGGAGGTCATCATCAGGGCCTCAAGATGGGTGGTGGGGGGCGAGCGAACTAAGAACGGGATTCGCCTTCCACCTATCCGAGCGTACATGGATGACATGACCATTCTGACTACTACTGCAGCATGCACCAGGCGGCTACTTGGAAAACTGCAGGAGAACATCAAGTGGGCCCGGATGAAAATCAAACCGAACAAGTCACGAAGCATTTCAATAGTCAAGGGACAGCTAAAAAACGTGAAGTTCTGTATTGGTGACGACCCAATACCAACAGTGTCTGAGCAACCTGTCAAAAGCCTGGGCAGATGGTACAACGCAAGCCTCAGGGACAAAGACCAAGTGCAGCAAGGGCAGGACTTCACCAACAATCTGGAAAACATCAACAGGACCCTACTGCCTGGGAAGCTCAAGCGCTGGTGCCTGCAATTTGGACTTCTCAGGTAATGTGGCCACTAACTATCTACGAGCTCCCAATAACAACTGTGGAGAAGATGGAGCAAACCATGACTTCACACGTGAAGAAATGGCTCGGTGTCCCACGCTGTCTGACTAACATCAGCCTCACGGCAAAGGGTCCTTGAACTGCCTATCACGAGCCTTACCGAAGAGTACAAGTGCTCTAAAGTAAGACTCCAGATGACTTTGAAGGACTCCAGAGACCAGACCATCAGCAATGCTGTTCCACTTCTGTTAACTGGACGGAAATGGACACCATCCGACGCGGTGCAGCAAGCTACGTCAGCCCTGAGACACAGTGACATTGTGGGGCATGTCCAGTTGGGAAGAGGAGGTTTTGGTCTTACGGCAAGTAAGCCAACTTGGCGTAAGGCCTCAACATCAGAGAGGAGGAAAATGGTGGTCGAGGAGGTGCGCCGTCAGGAGGAGGTGGAAAGAAGCGCAAAGGCTGTCTCTCTTGTCAAGCAGGGACAATGGATGAGGTGGGAAGGCCTGGAGAGGAGAAAGCTCAGCTGGAGGGAGCTCTGGGAAATGGAGGCAAGCAACATCAGCTTCATCATCAGAGCCACCTATGATGTGCTCCCATCTCCAAAAAACCTCCACCAGTGGTATGGCGAGGACCCAATCTGTGCCCTCTGCCCAACTCCAGCGACTCTCAAACATATCTTGACCGGTTGTAAGACCAGCCTCATACAAGGCCGATACACCTGGAGGCACAACCAGGTCCTCAAGAGTCTGGCAGCAGCTCTTGAGAGCAAGAGGAATACCACCAATTCCTTGCTCCTGAGAGCAACCAATTCCATCACGGCCCCAACCTTCATCCGAGAGGGACAGAAAAAGCCCAATCATCTCCCTACCAAACCAGAAGTTGGACAACTAGCCATGGCCCGGGACTGGAAGATGCTAGTCGATGTTGGCCAGCAACTAATCTTTCCACCTGAGATTGCAGCCACCACCCTTAGGCCAGACTTGGTACTATGGTCCCCTTCATTGAAGTCAGTTTACATCACAGAGCTCACAGTCCCATGGGAGAATTCAACAGAAGAGGCCTATGAGCGCAAGAAACTGCGCTACACAGAACTGGCAGCAGGCGGCTCAACAACGAGGATGGAAAGCTAAAGTCTATCCGGTTGAAGTGGGATATAGAGGTTTTGTGGCTTCTTCCACCATCAGACTGCTGAAAGACCTTGGCATCCATGGACAGGCTCTGCGACAGACAATTAGATCAGTCTCTGAAGCAGCCGAAAAGAAGCAGCCAGTGGATATGGATTAAGCGGAAGGACCATTGCTGGGCTCAAAAGCATCAACATGACCCGCTGCTAATTCCCCCACTCCCTACCCTACTTGAGAACCCAGGTCACAACCCTCCAGAAGGAGGGGGAACAAGGTATGCGGTCAGCTTTATGCTTGACTCAGAGAAGAGGACGCCCCCTGCCTTGCATAGTCCCGTGGGCTGCGCCATTTAAACAGCCAGGCAATTCTCATGATTGGGCATGGGACACAAGCTCAGGTTTGATTACCCTGTAGCTGGCCACCTTTGATGAGGGTGTCTAGTGTTGAAAGGCCCGAAACACCCCCTGATTCAAAGGTACACTACTGATGATGTGTCCCGAAATTTACAGCTTTCCCACGTCTGAGATACAGCTCTCACGCCACTCTCAACATCAAGGCAAACCTCATGTGCAGACAGTTTACCATCACGTCCCGTGTTTTATGATTCTTTGTGATTGTTTATCCAATCCCGACGCTATTCTGTAGCGCTCAAACCGCTTCATCCATCTCGGCCATTCAGTTGTATTGGTAAAGTCGAACTTGCCTGGTGGTGTTAGCTTTGAAGCTAACATCGGTGGGGCTGGCACTTCTCTCTCCATTTCCCTTGTAAACTGCTTATATGAGTTCTTTTTCAGGTTTAGTTCGTTACTCCGTTACTTCTGACACCATGTTGCATAGACTATGCTGTAATAACGAGACGGACACATCTAATGCCTTCTGTTAACTCTTTACTCCGGAACTGACTTCATGATAACTCGGTCACCTCCTCATAGGACCGTACAACATTATGCATCTCAATCTCAGTGTACCCTTTACAGAACACACACTAATCATTTATTTATGAAATATTAATGCACACACAGAATATATTTTTTTCTCCTGATGAAATGTGTTTCAAGCTAATCGTCTGCGGGAGTGCCAGTGCGGTTATTTATTTGTATAGTAACCAGTGTTGGGGAGTAAATAGTTACATGTAATGGAATTCGTAATTTAATTACAAAATAAATTTACTTAGAAAAATGTATAATTCAATTACAGTTACTTGTGAAAATGTTAACCATTTACCAAGGGGTTACATGTGAATATTTTCACACACATACAGTTTTGATTGATTTCTTCCCAAATTACATTGAATGACTGCTCTAAAATATGTTTCAGGAGTTTAGGACACAGAATAGAACACATGATAATTTGTTAACTGTTTGATTTACAATCTGTACATATAGGTCAATATGCTTTATTTTTTAATATTAACTGTTTTTCCAAAGCATTGTTAGATGCCAGTGTTCCCTATCGAAAGGGAACTCCGGTTGCATTGTCAAATTTCATTGACGACTGCTAATAGGGAAACTCCTGTTTACTCTTTTACTGAAGCCAGATTGGTTAATGTTTGTGTCTTGCACAAACCAATATTTGCTATATAAGTCGGCCCAAAGCGTCATTTCATCAGAATCTTCTCCTTCAGCAACGAGACCATCTCTTCGCTGACTCTACAAGAAGCCAAAGAAGAAAGCTAGAAGCTTACCTGCTCGGCGGTGCTCTTCACCGCTCCTGCCGTCGAAACCAGCCATCGGCAGTGGACGATTTTCCCTGCGACCATCTGGCGAGGAAAGAGCAAATTTCTGAACAAATTTCAAGCACGTTGTTTCAAATGTCGCTTCGGGAGTGTAGCTCATGCAGGGATCCCCTGCATGATGCTGACGGGCACGACGAGTGCGTCGCATGTCTGGGCATCGCCCACGCAGAGGCTGCACTCGCCGGAACGCCCATGGACTTAGCTCTGCGCGCTACCAAGGCAACAACGCAGGTGATGGGCAAGGCCATGGCCAATCTGGTGGTGCTGGAAAGCCACCTATGGTTGAACCTCACGGACATCAAGGACGTGGAGAAAATGGCCTTCATTGATTCTCCGGTCTCGCCAAAAGGACTCTTAGATCCAGGCGTGGGTGGTTTCACGGCGACCTTCACCGAGGCACAAAAGACGTCGCAGGCACTGCGTCATTTACTGCCCAAGCGCTCCAGCTCGGTGACTGTTTCAAGCCGCCCCAAGCCAGCATCCATGCAGCCTGAGAAAACAGTGCAGCCTTAGCTCTCGCAAAAACTGGAGCTTCGACAGTATTCCAGATCGGCGAAGAAGTATCCCTTCCCTACACTCACACATGTCAGTTTTTCCCCTGTCGGCGACGAGCTGTCATTAATAAAGCCTCTCATGCATGTCTGTTCTTCCCTTTCGGGCAGCGAACAGTCATTACTAAAGGCAAAATCACTCACAAGGGCCAGATCCCTGCAAAGTGAGCTGCCCTCTATGAAAGTGTCCACAAATGTAATTTCTCCCCCTGCGGGTGGCGATATGTCATTAATAAATATAGAACCTCTCGCCTCCCTGCTATCGGCTTGGAAGGCCATCCCAGGAGTGTCGAGTTGGGTTCTAGAAACCATAGAACAAGGCTACTTGCTCCAGTTTGCTCGCAGGCCACCTGCATTCTGGCGTGGTGCAGACATTCGTGCAGGACAACGAATCTCATGTTCTCTGAGCCGAGATACGCACAATGCTTGCAAAGGGTGCCGTGTAAACGGTCCCTTTAATGAACAAAAAAGACGGTGGGCTCAGACCGATCCTCGATCTCAGACTTTCATGCGACGGCCGTTCAGAATGTTAACACGAAGCAGATCCTTGCGCAAATCCGGCCCAAGGACTAGCTCCTGTCTGTGGATCTGAAAGATGCTTACTTTCATATCGTTCATATCATTCGTTCTTGAAGTTCGCATTCAAGGGGATATAGTCCTTCCGTTTGGACTGTCCCTGGCCCCCTGCACTTTTACGAAGTGCATAGACGTGGCTCTTTCCCCTCTGAGACAGATGGGAGTCTGCTGATTGAACTACCTTGACGACTGGCTGGTGCTGGCCTCAGAACGATCTCAAAGTTGAAGTCAAATATAATTTTATAATCTTTATTCAAGTGATGAAGGATTTTGATAAGTCTGACAGTAATCACACTCCCAGCTAACAAAATTACCTAACTGTTATGTAACTGCAACGTAATCTGGTGGCCAAAGTTACGTCATGGCAACCGGACAAGTGAAAGTTGCGAATACGTCGCCACAACGTAACTTTGTGATGTTGCCAGTAAGTAACTGCGATTTATTTTCTATGGGCGGACATGCAGTAGTTAAACGTAATTTATGTTCTCATATACCCAAACTAATGTAAAGGCTGTTTCAACAGCTTTGAATGATGAATACAGACTCGAAATTAATTCAGTTCATTTATTTTGAAAAACACACAAGTATGAACAGTAAAATACACTTTATAAATTATTAATAAAAAACATAAGATATTCAGCGAAATATGAATGAAAGCATTCAGGACATTCAGTTCTCAGAACCAATATAAACAGATATGCTATGCTAGTGTAACATTTGCAAGCAGACATTTCAGATAATTAAGGATACCATAATCACAGAGGTATAAATATTAACAAAAGTACTTAAAGTAGACTGTGGATAATTAAATACTTTCAAACATACTGAAATACTTAAGGCGGAGCGGTGTTTCTGATATCAGAGGGAGCGGAGTGGAGCGGGAGCGGGAAATGATGAACCCGGAGTGGAGATAGAGCTGGAACGGAGTGATTATTAAAGGCTCGGAGCGCGGAGGGGAAATTGTTGATGCTCCACACTGTTCACATACTGTAAGCTACTCTGCCGGACACTGCCACACAAATATGGCTTTTTGTTAATGACTGCCCTAAAAGATTCAACACAGAGTAACAGCTTACAAAAAGTTACAAAAGATGTTGTAACAGTCTGTCACAGGCAATTATAGTTGCATTTTTCATCAATTTATTTCTTAATAGACAACTTCAAAGAACTAGTGGCGATGAGAGCCGACGGTGTTGTCGCCTCACATTGGCAGCGTCGGACCAAAACGCTACGCTCGAACACATACTACAGCCGACGGCAAACTAACACGTGCATTCTGCGCATGCGTGAGAGGAATTAACTGTTTATTTCAGCAGCTATCAGTAGTATATATGCATCATTGAAAAGGAGAAACCGAAATAAATATGTTTGATAAATGTAAACAAAGCAGCCCTTGCTTACCATTTTAAATATCAGTATTGTTGATAACTTTAATAATTTTAAGCGGCTCTTTCACTATACGTTCTAAAGTTGAGACAGAAATTAGCAGACTGGTGAATGAAAACAATCGCCCCTGTGAAGTACTCAGAGTGGGCAGTGCCAGTTGTACCCATCCTCAAGCCTGATGGTTCCATTAGACTGTGTGGAGATTATAAGCCCACGAGAAACCAGGCCTCGCCTTTAGAACAATATCCCAAATCACGAGTGGAGGACCTCTTCACAACCTTGTCTGGGGGCTCATCTTTTTCAAAGCTGGATATGCATGCTTAGCAGCAGTAGTGGATGAAAATTCCAAGCAGTATCTCACCATCAACACCCACAAGGGAATGTTCACATACAATCGCCTTCCCTTTGGAGTAGCTTTGGCACCTGCAATATTTCAAAGGACTATCGAAGGGTTGCTGCAAGGATTAGCCCATGTGGCTGTCTATCTTGATGATATACTGGTCACTGGGGTGACGGATGAAGAGCACTTGCAAACCCTGGATGTTGTGCTCACTCGGCTACAAGATGCTGGTCTGTACATAAAAGGAACAAATGTGAATTCCTTCAAAAAGAAGTGCGTTACTTGGGTCATCTGGTGGATGCCCAGGGTTTACACCCCCTAAAAGACAAAGTGCAAGCATTGACGTAGGCTCCGTAGCCAACCAATGTCACTGAATTAAAAGCCTACTTGGGGTTCCTGAATTACTATAACAAGTTTCGACCCAATTTGTTCAGTGTCCTAGCTCCCCTCCACAGACTGTTAAAAATGGCACTCATTGGTGCTGGGGTGATTCCCAAACTAAGGCTTTCCAGAAATCAGAAGTCTGCAGATGTGTTAGTACACTATTCTTCTGAGAAAGAGTTGATCCTCTTGTGTGATGCCTCTTCATACTGCGTGGGAGCTGTGCTTTCATATCGAATGGAAGATAACACTGAGACACCCCTAGGGTTCACTTCCTGTACACTGACACCAGCAGAACGGCAATCTTCGGAGTTAAAAAATTCCACAAGTATTTCTATGGTCGCAAATGTATTATTTGCACAGACCATAAGCCCCTGATATTCTTTTTTGAAGAAAAGAAACCCATTTCACAAATGGGTTCCCCTCAAGTTCAAAGATGGGCTCTGCTGATGAGTGCATATGAATACACAATGGTGTATAAGTCCAAAGACAGCCATGCAAATGCAGATGCCCTAAGCAGACTTCCTCTTCCGGAAGTTGAACAAGAACAAGGTAATCCAGCTCAAGTTTTGTTGCTGGACATGCTGGAATTTGAACGAGTTAGTGTCACTCAAATAACAAATTGGACAAACAAAGATGTGGTACTGTCACAAGTCTGTAATTATGTACTGAAAGGTTGGCCACCTTAAGTGGATCCACAATTCAGCCCTTACCACAAAAGGAAGCTGGAATTGAGTGTGTGTGATGGATGTATGCTCTGGGGAGCCAGAGTAGTGGTGCCCAGTTAGGGCAGGGCCATGCTTTTAAAGATGTTACACCAATCACATATAGGAATGGCCAAAATTAAAGGATTGGCTCGATCCTATTTTTGGTGGCCTGGGATGGATAAGGAGGTTGAAAGGGAATCCAACTTTGTGAGGAATGTATGAAGCACAGCAAAATGCCTCCTGTAGCGCCATGGCACCTCTGGGAATGGCCTGAGACCCCATGGTCCCGTATTCATGTGGTTTATTCAGGCCCTTGCTTGGGAAATATGTTTTTGGTAATTGTAGATGCACATTCTAAATGGATGGACATTTACCCCATGACCTCATCAACATCGCAATCTACCATTGAGAAACTTCACCAAAAGTTTCAGATAACCTCAAATTTTAGTTTCTGACAATGGTTCTTACTTCACGAGCACAGAATTTGAAAAGTTCATGAGAAACAATGAGATTAGTCATGTAAAATCTGCACCATTCCATCCTTCTTCTAATGGATTAGCTGAAAGGGCTGTCCAAACGTTTAAAGAAAGCATGAAGAAGGTAAAAGGGGATACCTTGGAAACCAGGTTGTCACGATTCTTATTCAAATATCTGATCACCCCATATTCGACGACAGGGCTGTCACCTGCTTAGATGCTTTTGGCTAGGAGAGATCTACTTTCGATCTTCTCTTGCCAGATATTAAAGTCAAAGTGCTGCAAAAACAACAAGAGAATCATGACAAAGGTGCCAAGTTGTGAATGTTCACGACTGGAGATTACTTGTTAGTGCGTAATTACAGTTACTACCCCAAGTGGATCCCTGCTCATTGTGAATGCCTAGGGTCCCGTTTCCTATTCGGTTGCTTTTAGGAGTGGAAAAATCCTGAAACGACATGTTGATCAGATCTGACATACAAACGAGATTCAGGACTTAGGAGTTAACAGTACCCTCTGAGAAAGGGTCCCTGCTACCTGAAATTCCCTGTTCTACAGAAATGGAGACCACACCCAAAGTTGTTTCAAGCCCGATCATGGAAGAAAGGGAAGCTGGAGAAGAGTTTCAGTTGCCTGACAAACTAGATACACCAACAGCTCCGCAGATGCGACGTTCCTCAAGGGAGAGATGTTTCCCTATTTGTCTCCAAACATTTGTCTGAAACATAGCTACAACCAAGTTATTAGAATAATTCTGAGAAAATTATTTAAAAAATTCCACTCTGAAAAAGTATTTTGTTCTAAGTTGTTATTGAGAGAATAACATCCTCTTACTTTCTAGCATTTTACAAATAGTGATTTCCTTTCTATTTGTGTGTTGTATAATAGTTAACAATATTATTTGAACCAAAGGGGGTTGTGGTATCTTTATTGTAATACTTTAGGTTAGGTGCCGTTCATAAAGTGTCCACAAGAGGGTACTATGTTATTATAAATAGGCTGTTAAAACAAGCTGTGTTCGTCAGTCCTCGCTTTTGGAAAAGTCTCATTGTTTATGGACTGTCAATTGTTTCCCAAATATTTACCATGCCATTCGATTAGAGTGCTGTCAATTTCACAGCTCAAACAGAAGTGCGATTTCGCAGGCTGCAGACCATCTCTGTTCATTAATTATTAAAATATAATTATAGGCATTCAATAATTATTTAAGCAGTGTAGAAAGCATTATGTTACGTTTCTTCCTGTTGGTTCAAAGATTAAAGGCCCAACCACTTTTCCAAACAGTCTGCAGTAATGTGGTAAATGCTAAAATGCGGGGTTTTAATAATGTTAGTGTTCTGACACTTTTTAACATGTCAACTTTTTTGACAATTTTAAGATGTAGAATACCTGTTTGAATCGAATAAACAAACGTTTTTTGCGTGCTAGTCTTGTATGTTTATTTTCGTCTGGACCCCTCACATCCAGCACACTCCCTCTTTGAACTGCAGAGGCGAACCAAGATGAAGTGGGGGCCCCAGGCAAAATTAATAGATGAGGCCCTTCTAAAATATTATTTTGTTAATATAGATTTTTTACCTAGATATATATATTTATACAACATACAAAAAGTAGTCAAAACACATAATATAACATAAATAGTTTATTTTTTTAAAACAATGTGCTTATTCTTTAACAAAATTGTAATCATCTTCATGGCAAAAGATACAATACAATCTTGAAGATACTGAACAATCTTCATATTTACAATAACAGATTGTCACCTTAAAAATTGTGCTTACGAGTCTTAGCTACAGCAAATGCTGTCACTATGTCCTCCATATTCAAAGACCTTCACATGAACTGAGGTATCTTCTGTCTGAGGCAGTGATGATAGAGACTTAAGCAATGCTCCTATAGAAATATATGGTTAGCATCTTAATGTATTATTTATTATTAGTTTATCAACTAGCTACGTTAACTAATTTAATAGAAGAGTTGGATAATGCAAGTAAATCTATTGATATAGTAAGTAACACTATATCTGACACTGAACTTATCATTTTCACTGTCAGGAGAAGGGACTGGGGAAACTGGTGGTGAGTGACAGGAACTTAAGTAATGCTCCTGCATGCAGAAATATATGATTATCATTTTAATTTAATCTTTTTAATTTAATTTAAAGTTTATTAACTGTTAGTTCATTGTTTGTGGACAACTAATTATGTTAACTCAACTAATTTAATGTAGAAGAGCTAAAAAAAATAATGTCAACTAAGTAAATATAACAATATTTATTTAGATTGTTTCGTGAGCAGCAAGACACAGTACCGAAACTTGCCAAGTGGTGATTTGCGCGTCTTTCCCAGTACCACCTATTATATTGCAGCCTACATTAATACCTGCTAATTGCTAATAAATTCTGTATAGTTATATTGTCCCATTTGACCGTATGTCCCAATCACCCTTAATTCACCCATATATATATATATATATATATATATATATATAACCTTCCAGCTCACCACATCACCGAGTAAAACACCACGAACTGTTTCTAAAAAGGTATGCTAGTTTTGCATGGTATATAATGCTAACATATATTAATGAAAGTGAAAAAGTGAAAGTGAGGTGACGTGTGGCCAAGTGTATGGTGACCCATACTCAGAATTTGTGCTATGCATTTAACCAATCCACGTGCACACACATGGTAGTGAACACACACACACCATGAACAAACACCCGGAGCAGTGGGCAGCCAATGGTGCGGGGTCCGGGGAGCAGTTGGGGGTTCAGTGCCTTGCTCAAGGGCACCTCAGTCGTGGTATTTGTTCTACTGCTTAATTACACAGTCATTCCTCTTGAGTTTTGAAGCTGTATAATAAGGACGTTGGTTAAATTTTTATTACATTTTATAACGTTTACTATGAGCACAATAAGTAGGCTATTTTAAAAGTTGAAAAATACTTTTTTTTTTCAGCAGTTCAGCAGCAAGTATTCAGCAGTTCAAGTTATTCAGTTGTTTGTACTTATTTTTTCCTTGTTTGGATCACAAATACTTCGTCCACAGAAATAAATAAAACTTAAACATATTTCATAATCATTAAATTTCCCCATAACTTTCATAAACTTTTTTAATACAAATTGCCAGTTGCCCTGACCAAGGTAGCTTTACAAAACAGAAAACAGCACCTTGCCGCATCGCGGAACCACAGCAACAGAAGTAGCTACTGTGAGTCTGCCACAGTCTGTCAAGTTTTAAAAAGTGTGAAATGATGTTTCAGCATCACAAATAGTCTACTTTGCTGTTTTTTCTTTTCTTTTCTGGTGGAATATGTTATGTAGAGATCATGATAAAAATAAGTCATGATCACGAGAAAACTACTTTTGTTATGTTCGAGATGAAGAGAAAATTATATCATGATCATAAGAAAACAAGAAGGAAAATTTAGAACTTAGACCTTCCGTATGAATATGTTAAACTCGATGTATACTTTATTGTTTAATTTCACACACAAATGGAAATGACAAAGTATTTGTTTCTGTTCAGTTAAGCAAAATTTTAACAGTTAAGCATTTACTAAACTAGTCAGAAGTCAAAAATACAGATGATCTCTTGGAATCCATTACATTTTGTGTGGTGAGAACAGCTAAATCAGAATGTGTTTATTTAAATTAAAGAGAGAACTATAAAAGAGAGATGGGTGACCTTATTTTAGAGTATAACTCCTAGATTCCATCTTAACTTCCAGATTGTGTGAATTCTGAGTGAGTATATTGTCTTTTAATTTAGGTTTGATTGTTTAACAGGCCCAAGTTTCGAAAGAAATCTAAATTATGATAAGAATGCTATTAAGATTTAAGTTTAAGATTAATGCTAAATCTTAAACTAATCCTGACTAGAAATAATTTAGAACACAAATAATTGCTTTCAAGCTTTGTACGAGCACATATGAAATGTAAAAGATTATAAAGCTTTTCAATAGATTCAGCTTTCAACACAAACAAGGTTGCCATATTCTGGCAGTGAGACCTTTGATAACATTTTCGTTTAACATTATGGGACATAGTTGTGTTAACCACATAATTTAATCTAAACAAAAGCAATGAGAACAGATCAAAACAATATCTTGAAATGTTTTTATGAAGGAGAGTGTGATAAATAGGCTGCAAATTTAAATTGGACTCTATATATTCCCCGTTTTGAGCTAAGACATCTTTACATTACGAGAAAAAGTGTTATAACCATTTACAGTAAGCGCGGTTTAGATCCATAAAGGCTCTGGCACATTAAAAACTTCTGTTAGAGCCTAAAATAAAAAGCACAACAAAACAAGCATTAATCCAGACATGCTACGAGATGTTGTTAGAGATACTACAGAGAATATGACGTCAGTTTCGGTGTTGTTGTGGGTATCAGTCAGGAAGGGTGTGTCCATTTTACAAATTGCTCAGCTTTGACAGCGCTGTGTTTCTCATGAGGTCATAATACTATGGGCTTACGCATGACAAAGATGACATTTTCGACGCAGTCCAAAAGGTTCCCGCAGAAGCTTCTAGTTTTGTTTAAAATCTAAAATCTACAGCATACTATCAAAATGTCCTGATTGTAAAATGCTCAGAAAGTATGGTTGGAGGCTGGTTCACACTTCTGTCCAAACTTGTTCACCTGGTTTTCGCTGCATTCTTTGAGAAACACATTCAGAGAGAGTGTTGATGTCTATTTGAAAGACTCATTACTGACCATTAACACTATTGCATGTGACTATTGTCATTCTATCTTATTTTGACAGACATTGTAGTAGCATGACCTATGTTTATGTTGCTAATATATTAAGACACTTTAATATGGAAAAACTATTTTCCAGGAGTAACATTTAGTTTTTTTGCAATATGTGGCTCACAATGTCTACAAAAATCGGCAAGTGGTTTAGAACTCTGCTTTTACCAAACTAATGTAAATTAAGGAATGGGTATTTTAGCTGTTGTGTTTGAATTTATTGTGGTAATCAAATGTAAACAATTGTCACATGCCATCATCCACCCAAACCCCCATTTCATTTTAATAATTTTAATTCAAAATGGTAAGCAGATGGAAAACATTATAATTCAAACAGCAAATAAAGTTGGAAACAAATGTAGAGTATAATCATAAAAAACTAATTCTAAAACATTTAACACTTTACAATAAAGTTAATTAGTTAACATTAGTTAACTACATTTGTAAACATGAACTAAGAATGAAAAATACTTCTACAACATTTATTAATCTTAGTTAATGTTAATTTCAATCATTTACTAATGCATTATTAAAATCACAAGTTGTGTTTGTTAGCATTAGTTAATGCACTGTGAGCTAACATGAACAAATGTATTTTCAATTAACTAACATTACAAAGATTAATAAATAGTGCAATAAATGCATTGCTCATTTCATTGTTTGTTAATACATTAACTAATGTTAACAAATGACACCTTATTGTAAAGTGTTACCCTAAAACATAACATGCATGTTAGTCACTTTCACAATTGTGACCCTGGACCACAAATCCAGTCATAAGTAGTACGGATATATTTGTAGCACTAGACACAAATATATTGTATGGGTCAAATTATAGATTTTTTATGCCAAAATCATTAAGATATTAAGTAAACATCATGTTCTTTGAAGATATTTTGTACATTTTTGACCGTAAATATATCTAAACTTCATTTTGATTGGTAATGTGCATTGCAAGGGCTTCATTTGGACAACTTTAAAGGCGATTTTCTATGTATATAGTTTTTATAGTTCTATATTATTTTATAATATATTATACATATTAATTTTCTAGTATATATATTATAGTTTTGTTGCACCCTCTGATTCCAGATTCTCAAATAGTTGTATCTCAGCCAAATATTGTGCTATCCTAACAAAGTTTATTTTCAGCTTTCAGATGATGTATAAATCTAATTTTTATTCTCTGGCTGCCTCTTTATTATTATGCATAGATATTTTGAATCCCTATTATGAAAGAAATGCTAGTAGAAATTATAGAAATACTATATAAACTTGTCTTGTCCTAAATCTATAGTGACCTTTCATTAGGCTTTGTTTCTAGTCTTTGTCATAGGCAGCAAATACTGCAGTACTGGAGTTGCATATTTTGAGTTTCACCGAAAATCTTGTCGGTGCTTCACATTTCCAAAATGGAGATAGTTTTGCGTAAACTCTCGATGCGTCAAGTGGCCATACATGGTCATGGGCGGAAAATAGGTGAGGTGTTTGAGAGTTAACTCCGCCCATTTGCACCTGACGTCACTTTACTCAAGCAGGTATACATAACTTGACACCTGTTGCGCGTTTAGATCAGTCGTTTGGCGGGGAAGAGAGAGTATATCTGCCGGATCTATTCGTTATTAAGCTCAAGACTTAACAAAAAGCGGAATAAATCTTTCTGGTTGGATTTCTAGTTTTCCTTAAAGCTTTGGTAAGAAGGCTTAAGCGTCTTATTGTTTAAAGACTGGTTGAATTGCTCGGAGGTCGTGGAGATTAATACACGCATCTGTTCTTTGTACGGAGTGATTTATAACGTCGAACATGTTTTTTTTCAGTTCTTTCTAATACCGAGATGAAGGTTTTAGTCGCCTTGTGTGTTGCGGTGTTGGTGGAAGTGGTCGCCTCACAATGTAAGTAACAACCATTTTAACTTTAATTAAAACAATTAGTTTAAACGTAAACTAGATCGGGTTAAACGGACAAACCGTTGAATCCTAGTCGGTAGCTTCGTAGGTCGGAGGCAAACAAAACCATGAGAAGGATCCAGGGTGTGGTTCAGTATGTGGGGGTGGGGGAGGAGCTCTACTTGGACTGGGTTTTGCGTTTCAGCTTTAATCTATCTACTGAATGAAGTTTTAAAACCGTTGTCGTTTCTTTTTTTTTTTTTTTTTTTAAAATAAATCCAACAGGTTCTTGTAACAATATGAAATGGGCCATATGTGAGGAACCCATGCCAGTGCACTCTTCAGTTTACGAATACATACAGGCAAACAATTGATTGTACAAAATGTGAGTTTCTTTATATTTGCCCTTAAAGTTGGTAACTATTGTTTTATTGGTAATTTTTGGCACCCTTAGTAAAATGTTATTATAATTGTTTTTCAAGTGTCTTAAGCTGGTTTGTTAACTTATGTCTACCAGTCTGGTTTTGGTGTCTTGCCTAAACTGAGTTCCAGATTCCATAGCTTTTACCAACAAATCAGGCAGCTTTAAGGAGCTTTATTCCTCCCATCAAATGTGTTTAAACTTTTTCAATTCTCTCTACCCACAGTGATTCCCAAGTGCTTCCTCATGAAGGCGGAGATGTTTCGTGCCAGGAACAAGATGGACACAAGATCAATTGGTGGGAAGCCGGTAGAAACGGCCTTTGTGGATAATGATGGCATCTATGACCCTGAGTGCGAGGCTAACGGGACGTTCAAGGCAATCCAGTGTAACGGCACTGATGTGTGCTGGTGCGTCAACAGTGCCGGTGTACGCAGAAGTGACAAGGGAGACAAACACCTGAAGTGTGAGCCTGTGGAGACCTAGTGAGTGCTCTTGTATTTTGTCAACAGGATGTTCTTCTGATTGACACACCTAGTATGAAGTGTGGTTGGAATGGCACTGCTGTTTGTGTAAGCAAGACTTGTAAATTGAGACTGCCATCTTTTTCTTCTAGCTGGGTTCGTCTGCAACTGAAACCTAAAGATGTGCCTGCTACTGAAGATGTTGCCAAATGGAAGACGTATGTTACAATTTATTTCTAGGGTCTTGCTGGAACATGTGTAATCTGAAGCTTATGTCTCATTTTGCTGATGTTACGCTATTTTTGCAGTGGAATTGAAAATGCTTTACTGGAGCGTTACAGTTTGGACAAGAAATTTGTGTCTAAGGTTCAGGTAAGCATTTGCCATTGCCTTCCAACCCCTTAACATTGCTTGTAGTACACAGCGAACCTAACAACCCACTTTTTCCCCAGTATGACAAAGCTGGCCGTTTCCTTGTTGTGGATGTAGAAAAGCCCCTGGATCCAAGGATCCAGACCTGTCCCTCATGACTTACTACATGGAGAAGGATGTGAGTCTCGTTATGTTTTCTCATTTGTAATGCCTAATTTTTAGATTTTGTAACTTGTGTGCAAAAATGTATTTTGTCTTCACAGGTCAAAATTCTGCCCCTCTTTATGAACTCTAAACCCTTTGAACTCAGCGTTGAGGGATCCAAGGTTTCCATGGAGGACATCCTGGTGTACTATGTAGATGAAACGGCACCTACCTTCACCATGCAGAAGCTGACTGGTGGTATCATTGCTGTCATTGTGGTGGTCAGCTTGATTGTGATTGCTGGACTTCTGGTTGTTGTAAGTGCCAATTTCTTTTCTGGGTTTAAATTAATGTGTGTTATAGTCTAACTGTTGTTCCTCCTTTATAGTTCTTCATCGCACAGCGACAGAAGGCCAGTTACAGTAAAGCACAGGTTAGTTAATTTATTTCCATTTGATCCAAACTGTGGTTTGCCAAAAGGAAGCAAGCTTGTTTTAACACTTCTTTCTGTTCTTGCAGCCCAGAGAGTTGGAGACCATGTCTTAAAGCTATTAATGACATCTGATGTACTCTATTCTGATTCTGGGATGTTCCCTATGCTGACGTTTAGACCTGCTGTACATTTGCTTGTGACCTTTATTAGAAATTAAGTGTCTGTTACATGCGGAGTACAGCTTTTTTGTTTTTAATGTTACACTTTTCTATTTAATGAGGGCTCTTTCAATTGGATCAATGTTTTAACACTGTACAGTTTGACTTGTAAGTTTTTAATAAAATTGTTAAACATTTGTCATGAAAGTCTCTGTATTTGTTATGTGGTAAAAATATTTTGTATCTATAGAGCTGAATGGGTGTTTCTAAATGAAAAGGACTATCCTGGCTCAAAACAGTCCCTAGCTTTTGTTTGCAACCACATGATTTGTCCTTTTCAGCCCCGGGCAAGCAGTTGAGCTGCACCTGTTCTCTGCCTTATGCGATTGACCTCAATTCAAATCTGTCATGGAAACTTGTTGAATGGGACTCGTTTGAGTGTCATCACTTTTCCAAATTTAAATGATGCAGTGTTAAGTAGAGACCATTT
Source organism: Gymnocypris eckloni scoliostomus (assembly GCA_027564155.1). Lineage (NCBI taxonomy): Eukaryota > Metazoa > Chordata > Actinopteri > Cypriniformes > Cyprinidae > Gymnocypris > Gymnocypris eckloni. The sequence goes on from CM050429.1 coordinate 16,271,932, forward strand.
ACTTCTGCAATGCAAAACTACATGTCATGTAAATGTCAGGACTCTAATTTATCACTACAGGTAAAAAAAAAATATATAAAAAGTGGTAAATGACCGAACTGCCCTCATTAAAAAAATTGTAATTTAGTTAAGGATTTTGAGTCCTACTAAAGTACTCTAACTTGCTGTTAATATAAATTAATTACCCAAAAGTGTACTCAATTTTCTACAACTATAGGGTATATGACAACACTAGTTTACTGTAGTAAAGAACAGTTTGTTTATCAGATCACTAGTTAATATTACAGTATGCTATAAAATTAACTGGGTTATAAATATTATAATACACTTTACTATAGTATGGTTCAAACTAGTATTTAATATAAATTAGTGGTTTGTTCATGAGCGTACAAACGGGGATGATTGACAATAAAATAAATGCCAGTTTGTGTTCTCAAGCAGCATAGTGGACGGTTTTGTACAGTTGAATAGAAGTGCAAACTTTGGGGAAATGTCAATTACAAAGGGTGGCATGTGCATTATCCACCTTATTTTTTACTTCTAAGCATGTGTTTTGATATGATACAGGGCCTGTATTACAATAATAGACCCCTAAAACGTGTGCATTTGTACAAACCTTTTTTGTTTTCAAAATGTAAAACAAAGAGGCTGTTTATTAACTTGAAGCTGCTGGCCATTCAAGTCCACAGAAAGACTAATAATTAAACCCATGAGAGAGCCGTGCACGGAGCGGTTTGAAATACAGGTCAGACCTGTTGCTCAAGTTTCGGGCAGCAAAGTTCCTATATCATAGTGGTATGACTTATGCAAAGTTCTGACTAACAAAGACTACAACCTCCTCCCATGAATCAGGAAGTGGTGTTTACTCAAATTCTGTTTTGGTTGAAGAGTTAGTGTTGAAAAGCTTTCCCACACTTGCTAATGGCACGCGTTACAACATGTTGGCAAACACTCTGCCAAAGATGTTGCTGCATTCATTTTGTGTGACCTAATGAAATATTGTGAGCTTTTATTGAAGCAGTCAAACAAAGTGACATAGGTCCTAAATCTAAACTAAATCTGACTTATTTTCATTCAAGAGAAATCTCCAAACAATAGCTTGGCTGGCACTCCTTTGCCTTTTCGTCCAGTCCTCCAGTCTGTTTCCCAGAAGAGCCTGGATCGTTTGTTTCTCAGACTAGTTGAGACAGGTTTGGGTGGATCACGTGTTGCCCTCCCCCATCCGCACACACCTGAGTTGGAAGTCACACACATTCAGTCTCTGTGTTTCCATGGCAGAAAAGGAGGGATTAAACGACAAAGCCTGAGGAGGGACATTTTCACGAGGATGTTTCACCCTCACCTGTTTCGGTGGAACCTGTCAACAGTGATTAAAAGTTATTTAAAAGCAGTACACTAAAAGTCACACAATTCCTTTCAAACAACAAACAACAACAAATTAAGCTCAGATGAGCTTTTTATTTGTCACATACACAATTATACAGAGACTCGATTATGCTGAAAATGTAGCTTTGCATACAGGAAAAAATTGCGTTTTAAAATAATTTTAAATAGAACATTTTATTTTTAATTTAGTAATACAATTTTACAATATTATTTTTTTTTACTGTTTTTTATTAAATAAATGCAGCCTTAGTGAGCATAAGAGATTAATGACCCCACACTTTTGAAAAGTGTATTAACATAACTTAGAATTAATTAATTTCAAATTATGTATATATTTTGAAGGAAAAAAAATCTAACTTTCCTCTTTAAGAAAAGACATTTATTTAAAGCTGCATAATAGATTATAGAAAATACACTTTAGAAATAAATAAATACAATTTTCTATGACATTATCTGCCACAGTGTCCCTTGTTCATTTATGTCAGTATGCTTTGGTATTCCAAAAAAACAAATCAAAGCCTTCCAGTTTCTATCTCCTGCAGTGAATCTCTTTATGAATCTCACAACCCATATTCATTACACCAGTACAATATGTACTCTCAAAAACACCTCAGCCGTCCTACAGTCTCTGACTTCATGTTGGCTTCCAAAGACAACACGTATTTTTTGGTAATGCACTTCCTGTTTTGTCATAATCCGTGCATTCTATACATGCTTCAACATGCTAATAGGAGATGAGATTTCAGCGTGGGAGGTTGCATAACTCTAGAGTTACTCATTCTGTAATCACAACTCATTTTCAATTCCAGTTTAGTCAACTTCAGCAAGCCAGCTCATCTCTCAATAATGTATGGCCTACATATGTAGTGTACTTGATATAATGATGGAAGGAAATGTGTTTACTTAGTGTTTTGAATTTCTATATTTCTTGTAGGGCTGGGCGATGTTTCAGACTTTATCGATTCATTCAAATTACATTTTTGTAAAGTCTTTTTCTTGATTATTTCTGAACATATAGACAAGTTTGTACAATAAGTTGTTGTAGTTCATGCATCTTTTAATCAAGCATCATTTTTTGTTTAACATTTACATCATGTTGACACTTCATGTGTGCTGCACTTGGAATATAATTTTATTTAACAAGAGTGTTAATAAAGAACAAGTTACTTGAATCATGTTGTAGTTACATTTTCAAGTTGACTAGTTAAAAATCATTAAAATTAAATCTAAAATCGGTCAAATGTTCTCAAAAAATAGAGATAATAATTTTTTTTGCCATATCGCCCAGCCCTAATTTCTTGCAAAAGAGATTGTTGGTAAAGCCTAACAAAAAAACTGATGTATTTATGTGAATCTCATGAAAACTGAAGAACTTCAGAATTTTTTTTTTTTGGCTTAGTGAAACATTAAGGTCCTTTGACATTTTCTTGACAATTATGCAAATTTCAACCAAAGATTGCATTGCCATAATTCAAAATTCAAATGAAAAGACACCAATACTGTACAAAACTGTCTACTTAAAACTGACTGTAAAAGTCAGCATAAATTAATAAATTACACAGTATTTTGTACAGTATTGTTGCTTTTTTAAATATATACATGCACACACACACACACACATATATATATATATATATATAAGAAATGAGAATCACAAAAAAACTCTCAACAAGTACAATGTCTGGACAAAATATGTTAATGACAATTAGAAAAATGGAAAATGTCATAAATGTCACCGTGCGAACAAACAAACCAAAAAAAGTAGTACACTTCATTTCTATATACAAAGTACTAGTTGTTTTGATTATTTTTGGGGTGGAACTTGACTTGGACATGTTCATGAGATCTCACCCATTTTAATGTTGAGAACTATTGTCAATCATGTCACCCTCAGCTGCAAGACGATTTAAAGGGTTACTCAACCCCAAAATGAACATTTTGTCATTAATCGCTTACTCCCATGTTGTTCCAAACCCGTTGGACACTAGTCAGGGATTTTGAACTGGGATCAACTAATGAACTAGGGAATGGACTGACATATGTCCCGAGTGAACACAACACATACTGTGTATACTTAAAGGAGGGTGGGTGCTTTGCTGGGTCTGCAGGCGGCATGCTCCTTGCTCTTCTTCATCTCTCCAGATAGAGCCAGCAGCAGGGCTGGGGCGGACAGGTGGTGCGCTGCTGCTTTTTGTTGTTGTGTGCAGTTAATGTAGCTGGCTATGAGCAATGTCACGTCTCGAACCTAAACAACACAAGGAAAGCAGAGAAATGCTGTGAGTCACGCTATGCTATACATAACAAACAGAAGTACACGAGTCTGTGTGTTCCTGTGTACTTTGGTGTGTGTGTGTTGTCTCTCTACGTGTTAAAGAGAATATTCTGTATGTACAATTATGTTCAAACGATTTGTACAATTTTATTTGTTTTTGAAGATCTTTTAGGGCCGACGTCATGATTACATCACAGCGCTAGCTGGAGGAAAAACGAAGCGAAAACTGGAGGCGGCCCATTCAAACTAGCGCAGATTCTGCTACACAAGGAGCTTAAAATATCATCTTGTTGTAAAGTTGGGTGCCCGAATCGATGTTGTTGAGGCTCCAATTTGAAATTTCAAGACATACCTGCTGTCTCTGCCAGACAAAAAAACGACGGCAGCTGTGGTTAAACAAGATAAAACGAGTGGACTGGACAGAAACGGTCGTCAAACAAATGCTCGTGTTTGCAGCGCACACTTCTTTTCAGAAAAGGTTCAATAAAGTTTTGTCTTTTGTGGTTATGGGCATCTAACGATTTTTATGCCTCACGATTATGTTGTATATGAAATAATGTCCGTGTGCATGTGTGTAAAACATCAAACTGACGATTTATATGCTTAATCATATGTAATTGTATATACATTGTTGTGATTAATTGTGGCAGGAATAGTAATGTAGCTTTAAAAAATAGTTGCCATCATCATGACTAGAGAGACAGTGAATTTGTTTCTACTCTACACTCAACCGAAGGGAATCCTGTCAGATCGTCTATTCTTTGAGTAAAAGCGTGTGCGGGTCGGCCAATCTGGTTTCGTCCGTTAAAGGTAACCTTTTCAAATAACAGTCGTGGTCCCGGACAGTCAGTGACCTTACATATATATTGGTAAAATCTGAACTTCTCCAGTTATTGTAAAAAACAAAAACAAAAAAAAAACAAGCTAACAAACTTCACAGCTAGCGTTAGTGAAGCGGTCAGGGGACTCTTTCTGCCTCCAGCTAAGCTCCGCCCACAGAAAAACCTCACCATGTTTACTAACAGAAAAAGGGTCTATAGTATCTTATTCTCACCAGAGCTGCATTTATTTGGTCAGAACAGGACAACAGCAATAATGTGAAATAGTATTGCAATTTAAAATAACTGTTCTATTTTAATATATTTTAAAATATAATTTATTCCTGTGATTGTAAAGCTGAATTTTCAGCATCATTACAGACAGTCTTCAGTGTCACATGATCATTCAGAAATCATTCTAATATGCTGATTTGATGCTCAAGATACTTTTCTTATTATCATTGACGTTAGAAACAGTCGTGCTGCTTAATATTTTTCAGAAACCATGATATATATATATTTCAGGATTCTTCAAGTCATTTACTCACCCTCCACTTGTTCTCAACCTGTATTCATTTTTGGGTGAACTGTACATTTAGAAAGTTCAAAACAGCAGCAACGGTTTGAAACAGAAATCTGATCAATTTTAATGTGTCTTTGCTGCATGAAAGTTTTAATTCTTTAAATGTATTTTCTCACTGGTACAAACAGAAGTAAAAAAAAAAAAACTGAATATTTAATATCACTTTCACACAAATTACAACTGTGCCATAGTTGTCATTTCCACAACAACAAAAACAAAAAGACCCTTTTAAGAGCACTAAATACCTACCTTTGACGGGGCCATGGAAAACAGATGCTTCTCAGTAGGCTTATCTTTGGATGTGTTGCTGACAGAACTCAGAGCTACTACCAGCATAAAGTCCTGACCACATGCTCCAAATGTCACGATGCTTTTATAAGGGTAGGACGCAAGGACTTTCTAGAAAACAAGCAGTGAAAACTCATCTTAGCTCTTCACTAACAACATGAAGTGATTGGGAAATACTGTGAAACTCTGTAGAAAATGTGTTCACTTACTACAGAGTTAAACTCTAGCATGCTGACTCCATCTTCATGCACTGCCAGCCAAACACGCACGTTCTTCTGTGATGGGGTTACAGACTGCAGGGAGAAAAGAGTGAGATTAAGAAATTATTCCACAGCATTTACACTTTTTTGACTATTTAATTGTACACGTCACCTTTAGACTTAGAAGGACACTCACCTCAGACTCAAACAGTTTGGCTCCAAAAAATGACCACTTGCGAGCCACAGTCAGGTAGATTCGTATGCACTCTGATGAACTCCGACCTCTCAGAGATGCCCATCGGGCACAGAGCCTCTGCAGCAGCTGCCTGAGAAAATGTGTTTCAGTGCATAAGATGGCCAAACAGGTTCTTTGTGTTTATATTTGTGATCATGTCATGCACTGGAGGCATAAATACCTCATTTGTTCCTCAGTGCAGGAGTATCGGTAATGCTTCGGGTAGAAACGCTCTAGAATCTGTTTCAGGGTCTGGTTAGATTTAGTCTGTGCAGCCCCTGAACTACCTGGACTAGAAAATGGACGCTCAAAGTCCCCAAACTCCACCTGTATGTCCAAAAAAAAAAATATATATATATATATAATAATACAAATTTGTACTTAAGTAAATGAAGCCTATTAAGACCATTACGATTTTTTAGGATGGTGACATTATTCTCTGACAATTAAGCACATTTCTACTCAAATGACCATTACTGTAATGTGCTATTACACATTAGAATAGCCATTATCGTCCATTAACAAACGGTTGTAATAAAATGTGTATTTCTTTAAATGAGAAATGTAGAAAATACAAAATATTAAGCTACAACACTGTATAACATCATTGAACTAAATTATACACATGCAAATCACATTTCTTATTAATATACATTTATAAAAAAATAACGATTAAATATAAAGATGCACATTACAAACACGTCGTTGTAGCCTTAGAAACTGTGATGAGTCGAGCAGCATTAATAAGATGACAGATACAATTTCAAGCAAAACAATCATATTTATTCAAGCTTTTAAAATGTATGAGTCAATTAAATGTCAGTAATAAACTGCACACATTATATCGATCACGAAGAAGCTCCTCTGTCCCAAATGCGTACAGTAGGCTTATGTGGATATACAGTAAACAACTCCCCATCAGTAGTTCTAAACTGCCACCTGTTAGCGCAGCTGTGTAACTTAGAGAACAACCTTTTTTATATCGTGATCATGAGAAAAATAAGGCGTGGTAACGAGAAAAAACATTTGTTATGTCGAGATCATGAGACAATTAAGTCGCTAATTTGTGTTTCTGACATTAAAACAACATTCATTAAAAAATATTTCATAAGAATCATATATTTGCAAATCAGACTGTGCCAGTTGCGTTGCATTTTTGTTGATACATGCAACCAGCAAGGACAACAGAAAAATGTATTGTCTTGAATTATTTCATGGCACGGTCTTTCTCTGAGATCACACATTTAACTCAGACTGCAAATTTGCAACTTAAAAAAAATCTATATTTTTGAATGGTGCAGTAGATTAAGTAGCAATGCAGGAAACACTTTCAAAGTATTTTGATATCATGGAAATCATTTGGTTCTAGATATTTTAAAAAATTGAAAATCTTCTGAGTTACTGCACTACTACCTGACATCTATCACTGAGATAAACCACATTTGCCTCTGAAACATCCCTAGGCTGTGGAAACAATTAAAAGAGACATAGGATCACCCCACAACTTTTAGCAAATTAAAAAAAAGAACACTAGCCAATCAGATCCAAGGTGAGCCTGAGAGTCCTTTTGTTTGAGCATTTGAGTTTGCTGACATTGGGTTGATGTGTCTTTGGAGGCGTGCTTCAGACAGAGGATGTGATTTTAAATGGAGTGGGCTGTTTAATTCATTGACAAAGAGAGATTAAATATAACCTGAACAGGTTTGTGAGACACATTAATATTCTGAGGAGCAGCAATGCGTACCTGAGCAAGCAGGGCGGCCATTTCTAAAGCAAGCTCTTTGTTGACAGGGAAGTGACCAGCTGTAATTTCTTCATTTGTTTGGTACGCCAGAAGCAAACGCTCTCTCTCGGTCTCCCCTCTCATCTGCTGGGAGAAGTATAACCTGGAGGGAACAAAGTAGTGGTTAGTCACAAATTATGGCCTTTTGGAAATAGGCATTAATAATCTGTACTCTACCGGTTCTTATAAGTGAGTTTCACCGTCCTGGCATTCTCTGATTTGCCTGTGTGCTGCTCCTTCGAGGCCTGCTCCCATTTTGAAATAATGTCACAGATCTGAGGACACAGCACATTTTTTAAGATAAAGACACAAAGTATAGTTTCAAAAATAATAGGGTGTTTTTGTGTGAGTCAGACCTTCAGTTTTCCCTGAAGACAATGCTCAAGGTCTTTGCCAGTGGGGTCGTCAGAATAAAGGCTGAAACCAGACTGACCAGTTTTCCTCGTGCCTGTGTCCTGGTTCAGCCGACTCTGAAACTCCTCCACTGTGGTTGAAGCATCAAAACTAACAACCTGACACACACAGACTGTTAGATTAGACCGATAGATGGTCAATTACCTGTTGTGTGTAATTTACAATACCTTTGTGATTCTAAACTGTTTTTATTGTTTTCCATGGAATATAACAAGAGAACGTCTGAAGAGTTCTCACACTTTTTACTAACTAATTTCCTTCCTATATACATGCATGTGTGTGTATTTATATATACACATAATAAATATACACACAGTACACACACAAATACATTGTTATGTACACAAAAACTTTTATTTCAGATGCGATTAATCGTTGCCCAGCACTAATAATAAGAAATATGTTTGAGTACCAAATCATCATAATAAACTGATTTATGAAAGATCATGTAACACTGTAGACCACAGTAATGATGCTGAAAATTCAGCTTTGCCATCACAGCAATAAATTACATTTTAAAATATATTCAAATAGGAAAAATGTATTTTGAACTGCAATGATATTTTGCTATTTTTACTGTAATATTTGTTAAGATTTGTTGAGAGCCGAGCATAACTAGAAAAAAAATACTATAATTAATTCTCATAAAAAAAAAAAAATTAAACGATACATCTAAGGTTTATGTGACTATGGTATTTTTTTTTTAAGAATCTTCATGCAGCTTTTTTCTATAAGTTTGACAGATACTGAAAAGCAACTAGCTTAAATAATATTTTTATTATAAGTTGTTAACATCATGCTTTTCCATTCAAGCTACAGTAAAATTATTCATAGTTACTACATAAAGATACAACATACACAATAAACAGTTCTTATAATATTAATTAATTTTATAGTGTAACTTTTATAGTACTTTCATTTTTATTTATTTTCCTTTTTGCTCCATAGTATTAAAAAGAGCTGCATGAACACGTAGAAGACCACCAGGATGAGTAAATAACGTCAGATTTCTATTTCTAAATGTTTTCTTTCATCATGAGGCTGTTTTGCATATGTGTGGACCTGGTAGGTGTTGTTAAGGAAGTGTACAGGGACGCTGAAAGGCAGAGAGTGATGATAAGGGTTCCTGAGTAAGATTGATAGGATCTCCATTCGTGACGATCGGGCTTGCCGATCCCCTTCTGCTGCGTTCGCTCCAATGAGCGCTGGCAGTAAATGGCATACTTTCCCACTTCCGACCTGGGAAAAAGCAGAGACTAAGCGACTGTGGGATGTGCTTACAGGAATCCTAAGACAGTTTCTGTTTTGATTTACCTGAAATTGCCATGCCTTTTGAGATGAACCTGCAAATACCAAAGAATAGGGGGCGTGGAATAAAAAGCCCCACACACAGAGCCAGGAACTGCCATCCCTGTGTTATAGAACATGGAAACAAGTCAAGACATATCATGTGGCTTCACTCCCGAGATGAGGAGAAACACAAAACAAAAGCAATCACTCCCTCTAGTGGTGTGTGTTCAGATCTGACCTGTAGGGTTTCCGGAGGTTCATGTTGCTCCCTCTTCCGTGTCTGTTTGATAAGTTGGCAGTAGATCTCGTTTTGCAGCTCTGGGTGGGTGAGACACACTTGTAGAGCACACTGCGCAAGAGTCACGTGATAATCTATGGCTGGAGTGCCAATGGCCACGTTAATGAAGAGCTGACATGTCTGTAAAAAAAGAAAAGGAGTGTTTCTGCCTGTTTTTGTATGGGTTGTTCCTCCAAATGTGTAATGAATGAAGAGTTTAACCTTAAAGAGCTTGATTGCTTCGGTTTGTAGAGCTTGTGAAGGAAGGGTGGTGAGTGGAGACGACAGCCCTTCCTTAGTGAAGCAGAGCGTCGGGTGTCCCCAGAGCTGAGACCCTGAGAAACAACAGGACAAACATAGACATTAAATTGTTTTGATGCAGCTACACTTTAAAAGGGCAGAAAGGGGCTGAAGTAAACAAGTTGGGAATAAACTGAATTTATGATGTAATTTTTGCCATGCTTTTATTTAATAACATGTCAAATCAGTCTCAGCCTCAAGCAGCACACCCACACACCACAGTCCTTTCAGTCAGAGGTGTTTACCACCGCACTAATGCTTGGGGCCCCAGAGATTTGAGTTCAAACTGGTTATGGTTCAAACTGTTAAAGTGGCCTGACCAACCCACTTTCATGCTTTCATCTCTCAAGTTTTGAAGTTTTATTTTTATATATATCAGATTAAAAAGTTTACATGTCAATTTACAGAGATTAAATAAATTATTTTTTTTGCCCAGGAAAAACATTAAAATAATTTATTTAACATGTTAACAGCTATTACTGTACAAACCTGTTTTTGAATTTTGAGCAGAAAAACACCACATCTTTATTTAAATAATGTAATAGGTAGTATTATAGGCTATTCTTTCCAGCAATAATATACACATTAAACCATTATGAAAAGCAAAATCCATAAAACAGCAGCAATGAAAAATTATTATCAAACAATTATTTTGGACAACAGAAAATGAAATAATAGAAAAATTACACTACTGTTGTTGTAAAAACACTTTAACTTTGGTCTTAACCTTTTTGACTTTTTGGCCCATTATCTACAACAATATTTGAAAGGCTGAATGTTCTTCAGATTCCCACAATTTTTAACCAATTTAAATAACTTTTCCAGTTGTTCATCATTTACTGAATAAAGACAAAAGAACAACAATTTTGAAGAATATTTTTTATAATACAACACAAATTCAGGAAATGTTGGGACGTTTTTTTTATTTGAATAAAATTAATACTAAAATAATTTCAAATCATATGAGACACTATTTTATTCACAATTAAACATAGATAACATAAATGTTTAAACTGAGAAATGTAAAATTCATTTCAAATTTGATGCCTGCTATAGGCCTCAAAATAGTTGGCATGGGGCATGTTTATTATGGTGTAGCATCTCCTCTTCTTTTCAAAACAGTTCGAAGATGTCTGGGCATCGAGGTTATGAGCTTTGGTTATGAGTTTTAGAGTTTTGGTGTTGGAATTTTGTCCCATTCTTGCCTGATATTGGTTTCCAGCTGCTGAAGAGTTCGTGGTCATATATTTTTTGTTTAATGATGCAAAAAATGTTCTCTATATGTGAAAGACCTGGACTGCTGGCAGGCCAATTCAGCACACTGACTCTTCTACTACAAAGCCATGCTGCTGTAATAGCTGCATTATCTGGTTTTGCATTGTCCTGATGAAATACACAAGGCCTTCCCTGAAATACACGTCATCTGGAGGGGAGCATATGTTGCTCTAAAAACTTTAGGTAACTTTCAGCATTCATAGTGCCTTCCAAAACATGCAAGCTGCCCATACCGTATGAACTTATGCACCCCCATACCATCAGAGATGCTGGGTTTTGAACAGAACGCTGATAACACGCTGGAAGGTCTCCCTCCTCTTTTGCCCGGAGGACATGGCGTCCGTGATTTCCAACAATAATGTCAACATTTGGACTCGTCTGAAAATAGAACACTTTTCCACTTTGAAACAGTCCATTTTAAATAAGCCTTGGCCAACAGGACATGACGGCGCTTCTGGACCATGTTCACATGGCTTCTGGTTACTTGGCTTCCTTTTTGCATGATAGAGCTTTAGTTGGCATCTACAGATGCTACGGCGTACAGTGGTTTACCGACTGTGGTTTCTGGAAGTATTCCTGAGCCCATTTAGTAATATCAATGACAGAATCATGCCGATGAATGATGCAGTTTCGTCTGAGGGCCCAAAGACCACGGGCATCCAACAAAGGTCCCTTTTATCTTTTTATTAATATCCCTTTTAAAGCTAATCATGTTACAGACCTGATGTCAATTAAGTTAATTAGTTGCTAGATGTCCTCCCAGCTGAATATTTTGAAAATGCCTTTTTTCTGCCCTTTAGACAGCAAGTGTTAATTAGGTTTATTAAGACATGTATTTATATTCCAATAATTGTACTATTGTTCTGTAAAATAATTAAAATGAGAACTTATTGATATAATAATAAAATAATAATAAATTATTATTATTATTATTAATAATAATAATAATAATAATAATAATTGAGATTCCTGTTTCATTATTTGAATGGTACACTATGAGCTATATCTCATAGCTGATTTTTCAACAGGTGGCATGTCTTCTCCTTATACTTTCTGTGACTGATGTGAGACATTCGATCACAATTCAATATATGAAATTAATATATATATGAGACTTTTACCTGGATCTCCATCTATGCTGAGCAGTTTACCAACCAGCTGCTCTAACTCAGTCCCCACCTGCCCCACTGCGGTGCCCGCGGCCACGGACAGATGGTACAGCCAGGCCGTCTACAGGACAGGAACACAGACAGACAGGCAACAATGACATTTCGTTTCATGAACTACGCAAACATTTATGATTTTCTTTGAATATATCCTTTATCTGTGCCATGATGAAATTAGATCCTTTGTTAAATAGAAGTAAACATACAAAAAAAACTATACTATGTACTATGTAAATAATATACATTAAAATAATATAATTAAATAACATTAGACTGTTAATTGCATATGATTTACAATTAAATGAAAATAATTAAAGTTTAAATTTATAAATGTAGTATTACTTTTATTATATTTGACATATGGATAAAGTGTACTGCTGAATGTACTGACAAGCATTTAAGGTAAAATAAAGCATACTTTAATGTAATTTCTATAGAAACATGTTATGTATGTCATGTGTTTAATGTTTTAATATATATATATATATATATATACATATTTTATATATTTAAATATATTTAAATAACACATTTGTAATAATGGAGTCACAATTTACTAACTTTACAACTTACAGTTAACTAATCTGACATTATTACAAAGTAGACGTTTTAAAAGTGCACTTAATTTAGTCATGAAAATGTGCTCACTTACATTTTTATTTCATTTATTTTACATTTACATTGTCTGCAAAGTACAGGTTTTAAAAATATACTTTTAAGATTTGAAATACACATAAAGCACAATTAAGTGCACTTCTTTTTCATAAGGGATGTGCAACAGTTATTTGTGGCTCTATTTCAACTAAATTCATTATGGATTGCCTACCTTCTCATGAGGAGAGTCGATGAGCAGGTATGTTGGGTCCTGATTCACTGACTGAATGGAGAGTGTGTACTGAGCAGGGACTACGTCACATGACTTATGCACTTCCTCCACACAAGCCTCCCACAGTTTGATCTGACCCAGAGGAAACTGGGTAGTGAAAGACAACATCAGTGCATTCACACATACAGAAGTCATGTGCAGGATGGCTGTAATTTAATTAGACAGAATACCTTGTCCTCTTGATTTCTGAAGTAGTAGAGAGTCTTCCCAAACAGTGCACACCACACATGCTTAGAGTACCCATGCTTAACCTTAAAGAGTTAGAGACAAAATGTTATTAACAGCTACAACTTGATACTGTATATACTTTATATATTATACCTGGGTGGGTTATGGTTCAAACTGTTAAAGTGGCCTGACCAGCACACTTTCATCTCTCAAGTTTTGAAAGTTTTTTTATATCAATTTAAAAGATTTATATGTCAATTTACAGAGATTAAATAAGTGATGATGAAGGTTTTTGTTTTGCCCAGGAAAAAACATTTAAATAATTTATTTAACATATTAACAGCTATCACTGTACAGACCTGTTTTTGAACTTTGAGCACAAAAACACAGCATCTTTATTTAGATAATTTAATAGTTAGTATTATCAGCTATTCTTTCCAGCAATAATTTACACTGTAAACCATTATGAAAAGCAAAATTCATAAAACAGCAGCAATGAAAAATGATTTTCAAACAATTCATTTTGGACATCAGAAAAATAAATAATAGAAAACTGTACACTACTGTTGTTGATTTGTTTTTTAAAGAATTTAACAATTTAATTTAAAAAAAAATTCAGCGAGAATGCATCAAATTGTTCAAAATAAACACTATAAACATGTATAATGTACAACATGTTTTTATTTCAAATAATTGCTGTTCTTTTGAACTTTCCATTTATCATAGAATCCTGAAAAACATGCATCACACTTTCCATGAAAATATCAAGGAGCATAACTGTTTTCAACAATGATAATGAGAAATGTTTCTTGAGCTGGAAATCAGCATATTAGAATAATTTCTGAAGGATCATTTGACATTGAAGACTGGAGTAATGATGCTGAAAATTCAGCTTTGCATCACAGGAATTAAAAAAAATATGTTAAAACAGAAAAGCTATTTTAAATTATAATAATATTTCACAATATTACTGCTATTATTACTGCTATACCGTAATGCAACCTTGGTGAAGTAAAAAAAAAAAACAATAACATAATAATAAAAATACCTTTTGAACAGTAACTACTCCTAAAAAATATTTTTCTTTCTAACAGTATACCTTTGTCAAATGTCCTTTCATAATGGGCCGTGTGTCAGGGTGAGTGAAGAGCGGACTAGCAGCTTTGATCCTCAGGATGCTCTGCAGGACCCTCAGCCACTCCTCCAGCAGGTTTGGGGAGTCTGCCTTCAGATTACACACACTCTTACCCGTCACCACCTGGAGGGACACATCATCAGCATGGACGGACATGTGGAATAATCTGAGATGCATGAACAAACACTCTCTCTCACACACACACACACATGCACGCACGCACACACTTTACCTGAAGCATCTGTTTGCCCTCCCCACGAGCTATAGTGCTGCATGCATTCAGCTCAATCTGACCTTGGGGTTTACGGATAACGTCACTCTATGAAACAAAATCCACAGGAGATGTAGGAAATACAGAATGCATATAATAATAATAAATAAATACAAATTAAGATCAGATCATTAATATATATATTTTTTTTATGAAATAAAAGATAAAACAGAACAACCACCATAAATAAAGTAAGATATAAATGAGTCATTTAAACTGACTGGTGATTTGTAGTAGAGAAGCTCCCCATCCTTCAGAACAAACCAGTGTCTCTTCCACGTCTTCTTCCATGTCTTTACCATCTTGAGCAGGTAACCAGACTTCTCCATAGACTCCTGAAACACAGCACATTCTCATTTGGTCTGGCATGTGTGTGTGTGTGTGTGTGTGTGTGTGTGTGTGTGTGTGTGTGTGTACATGGGTCTTACAGTCTTGCCGTTGTCAGTGCTGGAGGAGCAGGTCTTTGGGAGTTTGTTTTCAGGTTCAGAGCACTCTGTGTCAGTGGAGTAAGCATCAGGTGGGATGGCGTAGTCACACTCAGATGTCATAGAAGACAATGACACAGCTGAGAAAAAACACATAACACATTCAGTGACTGGGGGAAGGGTGTAGGACTCTATGAAATCCATTAAAATTCTCAAATTCTGTGTGTTCCATTTTACATTTTCTGGATTCTGTTTTAATGGGTTAATTTAATCAGCAAAAAAACAAAACATGTCTATTCTATTTAATTTACAAAACTTTCACTATTTAATCTTTTGAAATGAAATCAAACAATAATAAGGGTTGCTAAAGTTGAAAACTAAAACTATAACAAAAAAACTTGCTTGAAATAAAATAAATGTCAACTGAAATAAAATATGCAAAAATAATACACTTTTATTTCAGCTAGTTGCCAAGGCAAAATTGAAAGTTTTCATCAAGTTTAACTTGATGCACTAAAATTAAAAGTGAAACAAAACTTACTAAAACTTTAGACATTAAAACTAATAAAATGGGAAAACACACACAGATAATAAAATTACTAAAATAACCCCCCCCCCTCAAAATATGAATATTATAGGCTCTCAATGAAACTAAAATAACACGGATAAAAATATAACAATTTCTCCACAATATAACTGCTTTTGTTTTGTTTTGTTTGTGCTACATAACAGAGACTTATTTTTATTTTTTAATACATACTTTTAATGCAATATTTACATAACTGAACAATATTTGAAGGCTTACATGCTAATTTTTGCAAATTAATGCATTATTTACATACTTAATAATATTATTAATAATTAACTAATATTATTTAGTTAATATTTTTATTTTCATATCAAAATAAAATAGTTACAATATTTTTTGCTATGGTACCGAAATTGGTACAGAGAATTGTGTAATTTTACTAGTATTGGTACTGACTACTGAAATTTTGGTACCATGAGAACACTTGTACCTCTCTTAAGTGAGCGGGGGCTTTCATGGCTACTGCTCTTGTGTGACTCTGATCCAGAGGTCTGGGAGTTCTCCTCCTCTCCAGAGTTAGACTGACCCTCCTCCGAAGTGTCCTCCTCCTCAGAACTAGACGACTCCACGGAGAACTGACTGATGCTTAACAAAGTTGCCTTCTATGAGAGTAAAAACACACATTGCATTCATGAAAACGGAATTCAAATATTTCCTTCTATTACTGAAAGAAGTGCTGACTCTTATGCAAATAAACAGTCATTTCTGATTAATAATTTAGCCAGTGAACACTGCTGAGCATTATGGTCTTATGACACACACACACATGTTGGTTTTTATGGTTTACGGGGACTTTCCATAGGCGTAATGGTTTTTATACTGTACAAGCTGTATGTGCTATTGCCCTACACCTACCCTACACCTAAACTTAGCCCTCACAGGAGACGGTGCATTTCTATTTTCCCTCAAAAAAACTCACTCTGTATGATTTATAAGCATTTTAAATTATGGGGACACTGAAAATGTCCTCATAAATCACCTTCTCCTTGTAATACCTATGTCATACCCATGTCATTATACAAATTTGTGTCCTCATAAACCACATAAACATGCCTACACACACACACACACAGGTTCCTACCCTTTTGTTGGTGACAAAGACAGGTGTGCTAGTGTTCCTGTAGATGAGGGATGTGTAGAGCATGTAGGCGGAGCATGAGGATGGGTGGGAGGAGTCTGGAAGAAGAGGATTGGACATTTTCTCTAGCTGCTAGTAAATACGCAATATGATTAAGGCAAGTAGAAATGTTTCTTGAGTACTTTGTTATATTTATATTTGTACATACACTGAACAAAATTATAAATGCAACACTTTTGTTTCTGCCCCCATTTTTCATGAGCTGAACTCAAAGATCTAAGACTTTTTCTATGTACACAAAAGGCCTATTTCTCTCAAATATTGTTCACAAATCTGTCTAAATCTGTGTTAGTGAGCACTTCTTTGCCGAGATAATCCATCCACCTCACAGGTGTGGCATATCAAGATACTGATTAGACAGCATGATTATTGCACAGGTGTGCCTTAGGCTGGCCACAGTAAAAAAACAACAACAACAAAAACACCACACCTTTATTAGCTACATCTGTACACGACGTCTCTGACAGACGAATTCCAGAGTTTGCCACAGCATATATTCTGCTCTCCTGCAGATAACACGAAACCACAAGTTTACCACATGAACCAAAATGACAGAAATTCAGATTAGTTGTACTATTTGTGGCATGACTCACCCAAGAGGGCAGTCTGTGCAGCGGAGGGGTCGGAGGTTTACTCCCGGGCACGGCTGCAGAGGTGTCGGGTGTTTCTGGGTCTTCAGGTGGCACTTCACCTGAGGGCACATCAACATGCTCTCGTTCACCAGTCTCCATAATTTGGTCTTGGTCCATGTCTGTTTCCTGAGGCCGTAGAGGACGTAGCATGCTGATGGCATTTCGTGTCCGCCCATGGGCGGCTTCCCTGTACAGCGGAGGCTGACTCAGATGCTTTTTAGCCAATGCCAAACTAACATTAAACGCATTTGGATTGCGCAGTCGTAACTGTTTGGGGGAGGCTAGGGTGTCTTGGGAGTCCTGGGATGGGGTGGGTCGCTTTGGTGTGAGAGCTGGAGTTAATATGGGGCTGGGAGTGTTTGTGTCACTGGAGGAGGACGATGAATCAAGACATTGTGACTGGAAGCGTTTATTCAGCTCATCCGAGGATCCATCCTCAGTGTCCACCTTCTCTCTGTTTTTTTTTGATGCGCTCTTGGTGCCAGGAAGGCAAAGTCTGGAGAACTCCACACGCTGCATGTCATCGTCAAACAGCGAGCTGCTGTCGTCTGAGGCTGTGTGGTAGGTCTCACTGGCGGGTCGACTGAAATGCAAACCTCCAAACAGACTCCTCTCCCCTTCAGAGGCAGCACTGGACATGATAGAGGACACACCAAAGGACAGTGTTTGTCCGATACTGTCCCGCTCATCCTCGTCCTCTGATCCTGCCTTAGGGCAACGGCTAACACACTCTGTTTCTGGACAATCTTGTTTCATTCCAGAATCTGGATCAGAGACCAAACACAGACTTGGTTAATATGTGAATACATGTAGTAAGTACTAGATATATTAAAAGACATCTCTGATTCAAAATGTCAAAATGCTGATAACTGGATCAATTGATTCAATTTAGCAAATCACTGTCAAGTCCTTCATTTCAATGAATGAGACTTAATACAAATGACTCATTTGAGTGGTTCATTTAGTGAGTCAAAATTAATTCATCATAATGAATGCAGTATGATTCTTGAACAAATGACACTTTTTAGTCAGTTCTGCTGAATCAAAAACAGAAAAAAGATTTGAGAGAATTTCACTCTCTCTATATATGTTGGTATTGATAGATAAATGCAATTGATGGATCAAAATGATGGCTTCTCTTTTGAAGTTGACAGACACACACACACACATATATATAAATATACCATATGTTTTATTTATTAATTTTAAAGATGCTTACCAAGGCTGCATTTATTTGATAAAAAACTATTGTGAAATATTAGTAAAATTTAAAAGGTAACTGTTTTCTATTTATAATATATTTTAAAATGCAATATATTACTGTGATGCAACTGATACTGTATTTAAAAATTGTAAAAAGTAAATTATTACTCCAGTCTTCAGTGTCACATGACCCTTCAGAAATCATTCTAAAGCCCTATTCGCACTGGATTAGTATTATCTGGGGACCTCTATAATTTAGAAACTAACACACAAAATACTACCAAAACAATCCAACGCAGCCCCCATTCTATGCAAAGATGGATGCAAAGACGCACACAGGAATCAAAAACGTAGAAAAACAATTATATATCCGACCCCGCCAAATTACAGCGGTTCTGATTCGCACAGTACTAATATTATCACAGGAACTTGGTGTTCAGGTGAAATATGGTGGGTCATTTGCGAGGGAATTTTTACTTTACAAATAACAGATATGGCCGATTTGCACAGGATTAACATCACAGACAACCTCCGCAATGTTTACAAATGACTAGAGGTCACCAGGTAATACTAATCCTGTGCGAATAGGGTTTAATATACTGATTTGCGGCTCAAGAAACATTTATTATTATTATCAGTTTTGAAATCAACAACAACATATTATGAACTAATACTTTCAGTCAAACAGCTACAGATATCATATCAGTCTTCTGACCATTAGGGGGTCTTCTGCAGTCTGTGTGTGTGGGGTCACGATCCGGCAGGATGCTGATGATCTTCTGGGACGGCTCTGGGCCCGTCAGTACCTGAGGGTTCTTCCCTCTAATTTGGAAACATCCAAAAGTCAGACTGCTGAGTCGCAGGGCCTCACCCACATTGGGCTGCACTGGGCCACCAGAACCCAAAGTCGGCTCCATAGCTAAAACACAACACAAAAACATGACACTTAATAGCTCTTTCCATCACTGGAAAAATATGAAATAAGTCCAGTATTTTTTAAAACCTATGCTATGCTTGTTAGGCTAATTCCTGCTATTTATTTATTTACATATTATATATAGGGACAATAACAGCATTAACGCATTGAAGTCATCACCGCACTTTTTTTTGCAAGGTATTTGCAGGAAGGAAGCTAGAAGTTTGCATTCCGCGGGACCCAACCAGATTCCTTGCAACGCGGGATTAGATTCCTGAATAAATCACGGTTGGCAACTCTGGTGTAATTTGAACGGGAGTTTGCGGTTTAACAATATCACTTTCCCGACATCCTTTCAGAACTGCATATATGTGCTTCACTCACTCTTATTGCTCACGCGTTGCACGCACGGACCAGTGCTTTCTGCATCATGTATTTTATTGCGGGGTCTGTGCGATTAACCACCAAACCGCGATATTTGTTGCTTCTTCACCACGGTAAGAAAAAAATCACATACTGTCACAGCCATATATATATGACCCTGGACCACAAAACCAGTCTTAAGTCGCTGGGGTATATTTGTAGCAATAGCAAAAATACATTGTATGGGTCAAAATTACAGATTTTTTTTTAATGCTAAAAATAATTAGGACATTAAGTAAAGATCATGTTCCATTAAGATATTTAGTAAATGTATTACCGTAAATATATATAAAAAACTTAATTTATTTAGTAATATGCATTACAAAGAACTTAATTTGGACAACTTGAAAGGCTATTTTCTCAATATGCAATATTGCTATTTTTTTGCACCCTCAGATTCCAGATTTTCAAATAGTTGTATTTCTGCCAAATATTGTCTTATCACAACAAACCATACATCAATGGAGAGCTTATTTATTCAGATGATGTATAAATCTCAATTTTGAAAAATTTACACTTAAGTTTTGTATGTTCATAATACAGGTGTTTAATAGTGTGAAGTGGTTTCGTTGTGCATCTTTGTGTGTGAGACTGATTAGACTTGGTAGTTAGGGGTGTGCGATAAGAAGATTTCTTTCATCAAGAAAAAATGTCTTCATGATCTGCTTTTGAAGAAATATCGTGGTATCGTGCTACAGCACACATTCTGTGCAGCCGAATCTATATAATATAGCCTACAGCGCACATACATTCACTTCAGATCCAGACTGAAGCTTGTGTAATTGTGTGTAGCTGACCATCTCCTCCAGCGTGTAGCTGACCATCTCCTCCAGCCTTCAAGTGTGTAGCTGAGTATCTCCTCCAGCCTTCAGTGTGTATCTGAGCATCTCCTCCAGCCTTCAGTGTGTAGCTGAGCAGCTCATTCAGCCTTCAGTGTGTAGTTGAGTATCTCCTCCAGCCTTCAGTGTGTAGTTGAGTATCTCCTCCAGCCTTCAGTGTGTAGCTGAGCATCTCCTCCAGCCTTCAGTGTGTAGCTGAGCATCTCCTCCAGCCTTCAGTGTGTAGCTGACCATCTCCTCCAGCCTTCAGTGTGTAGCTGAGCATCTCCTCCAGCCTTCAGTGTGTAGCTGAGCAGCTCATCCAGCCTTCAGTGTGTAGCTGAGCATCTCCTCCAGCCTTCAGTGTGTAGCTGAGCATCTCCTCCAGCCTTCAGTGTGTAGCTGAGCATCTCCTCCAGCCTTCAGTGTGTAGCTGAGCATCTCCTCCAGCCTTCAGTGTGTAGCTGAGCATCTCCTCCAGCCTTCAGTGTGTAGCTGAGCATTTCCTCCAGCCTTCAGTGTGTAGCTGAGCATCTTCCTCCAGCCTTCACTGTGTAGCTGAGCATCTCCTCCAGCCTTCAGTGTGTAGCTGAGCATCTTCTCCGGCCTGGTGGGTCATCGTCTCAGCATGCTGCAATGTGTTTTATTTTCTTAACTGCTCCCACTTCCTGTTTAGTCACACCTAGCTGAACTATATGGTTGTTTAATAGTGTTCCTGTGGCTCAGTGGTAGAGGCTTGCATTAGCAGAGCAAAAGGTTGTGGGTTCAATTCCCAGGGAACACACATACTGATAAAAAAAAATGTATAGCCTGTATAGTAAGTCGGTTTGGATAAAAGCGTCTGATAAATGCAAATGTAAATATGAAATAAAAATGTAGTCAGTACTTTTTTAAATTGTAAGAAATAAAAATGAGAAACATCAGAAATGTATTTTAGTTAAATATTCAGTTTAAAAAGTACAACCCCCCAAAACAATATTCAAATTCAGTAACGTTAGTGAAATAAATTCTCCAACTACAGAACACCTTGGCTTTGATACCTTACAAATGGCAGCGATACCCAAAATGCACTTCGATTCTTGTGAGTGCGACATCACCTGACAAAGACCCAAAGAAATACAATTTCTGTCATTAGGCTATTTAAAGAATATATTTCTGATGTGCAGCAAAAGCTTCACAAATTAGTGAAGTGGCTTTAAGAAAAGAGCTAGAGCAGTGAAAATTCCCATTTCCACCATCAGGGCAATAATTAAGAATTTCCAATCAACATAAAATGTTATGAATCTGCCTGGAAGAGGACGTGTGTCTATATCGTCCTAATGCACGGTGAGGAGGAGAGTTTGAGTGGCTAAAGACTCTCCAAGGACCAAAGCTGAAGAATTGCAGAAAATAGTTGAGTTTCGGGGTCAGAAAACCTTTAAAAAATGTCAAACAGCACCTACATCACAACATGTTGTTTGGGAGGGTTTCAAGAAATATTATCCTAGCATGAACCCCATAGAAAATGAGTGAAGTGAACTGAAGGGAAGAAGCACCAACATGGAGCTGTGAATCTAAAGGGTCTGGAGTGATTCTGGATGAAGGAATGGTCTCTGATCTCTTGTCAGATGTTCTCTAACCTCATCAGGAGTTATAGGAGAACATTTAGAGCTGTTAAACTGACAAATGGAGGTTTTAAAAAGTATTGCATAAAAGGGTGCCATTAATTGTGGCCAATGTGTATTAGAGAAAAACATTTATTTCATAATGATATTTCCCCCAATTTGAAACTCTTATTATCCAATGAAATGTTAGATTTTTGTTAATTTTTTAAATAAAAAGATAAAAAGGATTAACAATGCAGATAAATTTTCACAGCCTTCTTTGATCATATTTACCAAGGGTTCCAATAATTATGACCACGACTGTATGTATGTATATACAGTATATATATACATTATATGTGTTGAGACTTGCTGAAATCGCGTTTGGTCTCATACTGTATCGCGTGTCTGCGCTTGCTTGGCCATTTGTTGTGATAAACAGGAAAGTGTGTTCAGCTGAATTCAAATAGTGATTTGTTAGACGGGTTTAAAAAAGGCAGCAGTCATGTGAAGCCCTCCTTGTGAAGACTGAAGAGTGTAAAGACCATCGACTCTACCGTGCGACTCCACCGGGCATGGGACACCGGCAAGGGATATAAGTATCGCTTTTTATTTATCCTCTTTTCTACAACTTGTTTCACTGCTGTTTTAGTTTTAATAACCAATACTTACTATGTAAAAAAAGATGTATACTTAGGCCTTTAGTGTTATGTTAGAATCGTTATAATACTCATACCTTTTCTTGATTTAATATTTTAACTTGATTTTAGCTTTATTTTTTGTTTTCATTTAAATGTTTAGCTTTGAAATGTTGTTGTATGCATTTGTCATTTTATTTAATTTCTTTATCTTCTTGAATGTGTATATATAATATTTATAGTTTTAACTTTTAATTTTAGTTAATTTTTCTTATTTGTAAGTCGCTTTGGATAAAAGCGTCTGCTAAATGACTAAAAGTAAAGTAAAGTAAAGTAAGTAAATATATATATAGAATAATAGAGCACATTGCAGTATGGGTTGAATGCAGTGTGCTTTGTTCCATACTGCAAATTTTGGCAAAAGTCTGTACTTTGTACAGTGTGCACAATATGCTTGATACATACTCAGTGTTCATTTTTACACAGTGTTTTAAGTCATAGATTTGATTAAAAAAAATATTATTTGACAGGCCTAACACTGGACATAATAATATGGTAGAATGCTATTCTGAAGATACCGTAGCCATGGCTTAACCTAGTATATGATCACATGCATGAATACCTTGCAATCGTCTTCTCAGGTCTTGTATATCAGCCTCCTGTTGTTGGTTGATCTCTCTCAGGGAGGCATTCTCAATATCAAACTACAAGAGTGAAACATTTACACACAATTTATATCCTTCCACCTATTCTAGAACAAACACTTGTACAAAAAGCAGGAACATACTTCATTCAGCTTCCTCATGACCCATTCTTTGATATTTGCTGCTTTTTCTTCAACCGTCTTGGCATCTTGAATTCGGTTCTGTTTCTGAAGGTGTAATGTAATGGATTTAAATAGGCCTCTATGATGCTAACCTGATAGTTTTGGAGACTGGAGTTGGGACTGACCTGTTCCTCCAGCTGTTGCTCCAGGTTGGCAATAAGCTCGTCTTTCTCCTGCAGTAGCGTTTGAAGATTTTGACAGCGCCTGAACAGCCGCAGCTCTGAATCACTCACTGGATGTCTGATGCCTTTAGACGCTCTTCCATCCATTGCACCTGAAACACACACATGAACATTCACACATTATTTGTAATGATTATATTATATCAAAAATAAAATATACAGGGTTTGGACAAAATAATGCAATAATGTGAACACCCATTATTATAGGTGTTAATATAATTTGTGTAAGACTACAGTGAAAACTTGTGGTTCCGTTGTTTCTCCTTTCTCCTCCTCCTCCTCAGATTTGACACTCACGCAGGTTGCCAGATTGAGGACATGCTACAGCAGGGGTTCTCAAAGTTTACATTTAAAGGTCCGAATCGGAATTATCGTCAACGTCAAAAGGTCCGAAATAGTTATTAAAAAAATGTTTTTATAAACATGCTTACAACTTTATATAACAATTCAACTTGATATATGCTTAATTGTCATATTTATGACATCATCAGGTCGTACTTGCGTTTACGAAAAGTAACCATGGTTTTATACAAATAAAACAAAAATAAAATAAATTGCTTACTATTAAACCATGATAACCACAAATTAACCATGGTCTTGCTACAGTAACCATATTTTAACCATGGTATTTGTAGTAAAACTGGTTATATAAATTGTAATCAATATGCAAAAAAAATTAAAAGGTTACTACACTTTTATTATAATAAAACCATGGTTATTTTTCATGAGGGTTACTCAACAGTAGTACTGCATTTTTATACAACTAAATGCCCAATAAAGTAGTTCTCATTTAGGCCTACATATTTTATGTTTCTGAAATAGTACTTCAATGTAACCTGCAGTCCCTTCAACTGAATTGCCAAAATCTTTAATTATATATATTTTTTTATATATATATTTCATGGAGCACAAACGTCCGAACTATGTTCATATTTCATCCCTTTACAGACGAACTACATTCATGTTCATATGCCAGACAGTCAACAGTGATAGGTTTTTGGAAACGCTGTTTTGTACTCGTTCATTCACAAGTCTGCTGCGGTTCGGTTCTTTGAATACGCTGCTCACTCTGCCAGTGGAGAAAGACTGCGTAGGGAGGGCGAAACCGGTGACATTATTCTACTGAATGAAAGCTAAGGTTTATCCGAAATGTCACTAGTTGCTATGTGCTTTGTCTTACAAAATAGCCTGTAAACACTGCAACTCTGGTTCAAGCGCCCGTGTGAGTGTGTGTGTGCCACGCTCGCCGCACGGAGGTCTGGGTGATACGAGCGCTCTTGAAATACGAAGTGGAGGCGGGTCCAGATTGAATTCCCTCCCAGTTCGGATCCGGCCGGGGTCCGGACTTTGAGAAGCGCTGCGCTACAGGAACGAGTGCAATTTACACTTGGAAAGTGACAAGCCTTACACACTATAAGTTGATGAACCGATTTGCCTGTGTTTTTATATTAATCTGTTCATTGATCTTTTTAGATGGATGCCAAGGCTTTTTAGGTCGAGTAGAATCTGTGATTGCGCTGCTAAAACGCTGTGCTTTCCACCACCTGGCAAACCGGGGAGTCAGTTCAAAAACAGACCTGGAACCACATACACTTAGAATGTTACCTAAATATTTGCAAACATATTTTGGTATTTTATGCTTTAGTACAGTCAAACACTGTACATACAGCACCTTTAATAAAGGAACATTGAATATTTTCCAAGGTGTTCATATTATTTTGTCCAACCCCTGTGAATGATTAATATAAATTCTGATATAGTTTTGTTGAAATTATCCTTCAAATGTAGTCATGTAGCCATTTACTCCCAAAACAATAACAATTAATAATTTGAGGCATTTTAGTTGATGATAATATGCTGATGATAATATGCAAAACTATGAAAACTTTGACAAACCATAATAAGTCTTGAAAAAACATTTTTGTCAAGAAATATTTTCATATACATTTGATACATTACATTAGTATTAATTGTACCAAAATAATCAAATCATTTAGAAAGCCATTTAGGTAAAGATTAATAATTTAAATAAATAATTGGCAGTGCAAATATTTAACATTCCTAATATCGGATTAAATGTCCAAGAGAGTGTTATTAGTATTTACCTGCTGGTTGGCCTCATATGCCCGACGCTCGGCTTCCAGTACCTGCGTCTCCAACTGCTGCATCTGAGAGAGCAAGAAGTACCTTTAAATGAATGGGAAAATGAGCCGTGCTTGTGCATGAATATGAGAATTATTATTATTATGAAAGTCTACATAAAAATTCTCCTCAGGTATAATATTTTCCAAACAAATATGTCACGGTGTGGGCGAGGGGCACCGAGGAAAAACATTAGTCTGGGTCCAAATGCAGGAAAGCGCAGTTTAATTCTAACAAAAAGGCCAACAGGCAAAAAAACAAAACATAAAATAGAACGGGACACCACAGAACGCAACGCAGTGCTGGTGTGCTCAAGAGCTTAGACCAGAGTGTGCAACAATACACAACACAATAACACATATATGTAATCTAGCCAGGCAGGGTGGTGAGTCAGGAGGGAATATCAGGACTGTGCAAATGGGGAACAGCTGAGGATGTGCTTAGTGACAGGTGTGTGGAATGAAGGGAAATGAGTCCAGGAGGAAGGGAGATGGCGACCTCTGGTGGTGAGAGGGAGGAACTGGACATTACTACCCCTTAAAGGAACGGCTTCCAGACGTTCCCGAGGGTCCAACAAGGCGAACGGCAGGGGCAGGGGCAGGCCCATGTAGTGGAAGAGGGCCTAGAGACGGAGGCAGCCACGGGTGCCAGGGTGGGGCAGGCAGAGCAGGAGACCAGGGCAGGGCAGGAGCGGACTCTGTGGGCTCACGGAACGGAGCAGGCTCTGGAGCGACTCTGTGGGCTCCCGGAACGGAACGGACTCTGGAGCGGACTCCGTGGGCTCCCGTAACGGAGCGGGCTCTGGAGCGGACTCTGTGGGCTCCCGGAACGGAGCGGGCTCTGAAGGCTCCCGGAACGGAGCTGACTCTGGAGCGGACTCTGTGGACTTATGGAATGGAGCGGGTTCTGTGGGCTCACGGAACGGAGCGGGCTCTGGAGCAGACTCTGTGGGCTCACGGAACGGAGCGGGCTCTGGATCGGACTCTGTGGGCTCACGGAACGGAGCGGGCTCTGGATCGGACTCTGTGGGCTCACGGAACGGAGCGGGCTCTGGATCGGACTCTGTGGGCTCACGGAACGGAGCAGGCTCTGGATCGGACTCTGTGGGCTCACGGAACATAGCGGGCTCTGGAGCGGACTCTGTGGGCTCACGGAATGGAGCGGGCTCTGGAGCGGACTCTGTGGGCTCATGGAACAGAGCGGGCTCTGGAGTGGATAAAACGTGGAGTGAGGAACGTGGAGATGAGGATAAACTCACATAACAGTCTTTAATAAGAATCCAAGGGTAAGACGTTGCAGGCAGAAACACAAGTAGCACATAACACAGAGATGTGAAGACGTTTACACCGAACACTAGACACTGGAAAACACAGGGCTTAAATAAACAGGGAGTAATCGAGGAAAATAATTGAACACAGCTGAAACCAATGAGCAATCAAACACCAGGGAGAAACTAAGGCTTTTTCTCAATTCCAAGAACGCAGAGAACGGACCTGTGTTCTCGTGGAGACCAGTCTAGCAAGTCTTCCATGGAAGAAAGAACTCGGAAGGACGCGAGAACACAGAACACATCCTTGTGAGAATTGAGATGTACTGCGTTCTTGCTTAACTGACCGCATAGTCTCAGCATAAGCAGTGGCCAATGACCAATAAATGTAACATAACATTATTAACAAATGTCATAACTTGTTAAAACATTTCATACTATTATATTATAGATATTTTTTTCATACAATTGTATATCATTTTATTTTAAAGCATTGCATGTTTAACTATGACTATGTTAAGATTAATTCTATTATGCCAATACAAATGCAGACTTTCTCCGGGTCTCATAACTTTATTAAAATTAAGCAAAACAAAAATATAAATGTTTACTTTCAACTTCAAGAGCCATCGAGATATAAATACATATAGATTTGAAGTCAAAACAAGCAGGTATACAGCAAACGAGAGCGAGTTTAAAGCTTAAAGGCTTCCGTATACCCAGCCGCCTGCAGTGTCTTCTGGGATTTCTAACAGCTCGATTCTCTCAAGTCTGCACTGGATACATCCTCGATACCAAGAACACATCCGGGAACTTTCATGCGTCCTCTGTACTTGGGTTCTTGAGAATTGGAACTGGACTTTGATGGTCGATGATGACGTAGAACGAGAACACAAGGACGCAAGATCGCTAAAGAACACATATTGAGAAACAGCCAACGTCACGGAGCACATGGAAACAAACACATACAGACAGTCTCTGTGAGAAGTACTGAGAATGTCATTTTTATCGACGGCATTGTGGTAATGATAAATTAGGGGGTGCCTAATTGTCAAAAAAATCAAGAACAAAAATACAATGTCTATACATTTGCTTTATCTTATGCCATACTTTATCATAACGGAGAATTGTTTAAGATTAAAAAAGTATATTTATGTGGAAATGTGCTAAATTGTTTTGCTTTTTTTTGGTGCTTTATAAATATAAAAATCCAAATATGACTAATAATCTTATATTATTAATATATTTTTATATTAATAATATTATATTATTAATTATAATATTATTTGTCATATTAGGGTAGTGAAAATATAAATTGAATTGGATAACAATAATGGATGTAATTTTTTTGGGGGGTAATTATTTTGTCTTATGTCTTTTTTATTTTGGGTTTAAATTGCCATGATTAAAATAACACCATACAAAATGATTGAGATTTGCATAAGACCAAACATTTTGGGGTTACATTTGCTTGTTCGGTGTTATGCGCTTGTTTCTGCTTTGGCAGGAGCTCCATCAGCAACCTGTTTCTCTTCATACAGTTCCCAAAGGAGAACATACTAATATGACCTAACACACTGCTAATAGTTACCGCTCCACTCATGTTTTCCACTGAACACCATACAAAAGTGTTTTATGCATCTCTGTGTGTGTGTGACCAATGGTATTCAGATCATTCTAACAGCCTCTTTTCTTTGCAAGCCTCCATTAAAGCTGTTTAATAAGTCCCAACACACAAAAGCACTATTGACAAAACTATCTTAATGATGACTCTGGATCAGTCCAGTCCAGTCCATGTTCTGCTCTAGTTCTCTTAAGTTATAGCAGATTTTGTTGGATTTGTTGATGGTACATTAGTCAGAGCTTGATGAATGACGTAAATCTCTGATTTGCAGATGGAAGTTAAAATGATTCACAGACTCTGGTTTAGGGGTCGACCGATATGTGCTTTTCAGGGCCGATGCCGATACCGATTATTACAGATCAAGTAGACCGATAACCGATATTTTGAACCGATATACGTGTCTGGTGTAAAAATGAAAATGAATGCCAAAATTAATAATAACAAGAGCTCTGACAAAAAACGTTCTTTAAATGCTTTTAAACATGTCTTTAATTCTGAAAACTGTTAATAACAACAACATTTCCGTTGGTTTTAATTTACAGTACAGTGCAAATGAAGGTATAAAACATTAATTTAATTTATCTTTTAATCAAATGAGAGTTAGACTTTATTTTTGGCAAACAAATGAGTTTACTATTAAAATTAAAACATGGAAGAAATAGCGTATTGTGTTATTATTCTCAACAAAAGTTGTAATAATTGTTGTAGTTGTATTACGTATACAGTAATATATTCGGCTAAACCGAACTTATACTTTGACAGGTTGCCATGAGGACCTTTTAAGTTTCTGTAGCCTATGTATATATGATATGACGATCGTTTTACTCAAATGAAACGGTCAAATGCTCATGAAGTGACTGTCCGAGCAGTTCTGGGGATGTTGTTTGTGTATTTATGTCCTCATTTATGCTGAAAACACCGCGAGCATCACGCGCTCTTCAGTATGCATGTGTGCAGTAAATGAAACCGCACGTCTGTGTCATTCATTAACAGAGATGCAGAACATGCAGGATTCATATTTAAAGTGTTTTTGCAGCTTAATATTTATAGATACTAGTCCATAGCGCGAGTCGATTTAAGTGTACTGACCTACTTTTGATTAATTCATCCAAACTCACATTCACATTCCGCGTTATACGGTAAATTCCATTATATGACTGCATTCCGATTCTGCCGCATTTTCCGCATCGCGGACATCATAGGTTATATTGAGGTGTTTTGCAACTTCAGTGTAGTGGATTGTGATTTATTGCAACTTCAGCAACGTCTGCTGCTGCCTTACCTTTGAGAGACAACTGATGCGTGATCACTGACGCAGCTCTAGTTAGCAAGTGCTTTCGGTGTGAGACTGCCTTCAGTTTTCCGCGTTGATTGGTCGGACTCGTGACTCTACATATCAGATGAGCGGTGGGCGGAGATTGCTCTCAGAGATTGAGAGATCGCCTCACTCTCACAGAGTGTTGAGCTCAGACAGGCTGCATCGAGCCAAATAGTGCATTTAAAAATTAAATAATTTCACCTGTATTATTTAGTCACCAATAAATAATGTCACCTGTAAATAGTATGTTTGTTTGCATTATAAAAAAAAATACAAAATAATTATCGGCAAATCTGTTTTGAAAATGGCCGATATCGATAATCGGTAAAATGCTTAATATCGGCGCCGATAATCGGCCAGGCCGATAATCGGTTGACCCCTACTCTGGTTAGTTTTACATGATATAAGTCTATTGATATTCAAGGTTTAGTGAGCCAATGCCTACCGGACTAAACCAAAGGGTGTGTCCACCAAAACACACTGATGGTCAGAAATACATTACACATTCATTATCTCTGTTGTCTACACACACAGCCACTATCCCCACAGATTATTTATACACACAAGCTTAATGTGGAACTAACTACATATATGTTTATATCGCAACAACCACACACACACACACACACACACACACACACACACACACACACACACACACACACACACACACACACACACCCTCATTTGTGGTCCACCACTGCCCAACGGTGCAGATATAGAATATAAAAAATAGCAGAGTAATTACAGACTGTTCTTAGAACAGCTGCACAAACCCAGATAGACTCTGAACGGTTCAGCCACAGGTTAGCGCTACATATTAAAATGTGCTATTTTCTAAAGACCATCATTGAACCTGTCTTGGTGAAGACTTGGTGCTTGAATCGCCAATGAACACATGTGTGTGCTATGTGACTGTTTGACACATCTGATTACCTGGTGCTACATAAACTAACATTAAAAAAAAAAAAATTATTAATTATTTTCAAGAAATGAATGCTTTTATCCAGCAAAGATTCATTACACTGATCAAAAGAGACAGACATTTATAATGTGTGTTCTTTTGAACTATTAAAAAAAAACTTGAACAGAGGATCTAGAAAATAAATACATCTATATATTCAGTGCTGCTTGAAAGTTTGTGAACCCTTTAGAATTTTCTATATTTCTGGTTTATGACCCAAAACATAATCAGATTTTCGAATTATTTATATGTATGAATTATTTATTCATGACAATTATCCAATATTGCATATCTGTGAGTGGCAAAGTATGTGAATCTCTTGGATCAGCAGTTAATTTAAAGGTGAAATTAGAGTCCATTTGTGCAGAGGTGTTTTCAGTTTTCAGTGCAATAACTATCAAATGTCAGTACGTGACCGGTATTATTCAAAGAACAGGGTTTTATCAAAGTCTGATCGTGTTTGTGGAAGTGAATCACGTCACGAAAAAAGGAAATTACTCAGTACCTCGGAAAAAGAGTTGATGTTGCTCATCTTCAGGCTAGAAAAGTTTACAAAACCATCTCTAAAGAGTTTGGACTCCACACATCCACAGTCAAACAGATTGTGTACCACTGGAGGAAATTCATGACCACTGTTACCTTCCCGAGAAGTGGTCGACCAACAAAGATCACTCCAAAGCAGAGCGTGTAATAGTCTGCGAGGTTGCAAACGTTCCCAGGGTAAATTCTAAGCAACCAAAGGCCTTTCTCACAGTGGCTAATGTTAATGAGCCCACCATCAGGAGAACACTGAGCAAGGATGGTGTGCATGGAAGAGTTGCAAGAAGAAAGCCACTGTTCTCCAAAAAGAAAATTGCTTGCTAAAGATCATGTGGTCAAGCTAGAGGACTATTGGAGACAGGTTTAATAGATGGATGAAACCAAAATAGAACATATTGGTTTAAATTAGAAGCTATTATGTTCAGAGAAAAGAACACACTGCATTCCAGCTTAAAGGTGCCACGGAATGGAAAACTGTATTAACCTTGGCATAGCTGAATAAAAAGAGTTCTGTACATGGAAATGATATACCCAGAGCCCCAAACACCATTGTTTCCTCCTCCTTATGTAAATCCTGTGCGTGTACAAGACCACTGAAAAAGAGGAGAATCCCAACAGAACACCAACCGTGACGTTACAGTCGGGATCATTCATGTTTAAGCCCCCGACACTTGCATAACATATACCAGCCCATGTTCTAGGCCAGCTGGACCCGCACAGCCGAATCATCGATGCAATGTTGCCAGATATTGCAATTAAAACAAACACAACCCGATAAATAAATAAAAATAAACCAAAATTATTTAAAATATTTTGCAATTCAGATAAGATAAAGATATCACTGACCCTAAACGTCCTACTTTATTAACTTTCCAAAGTGTCAAAAAGAGTGAAAAAAAGTCCAAAAACACAGCTTATAACAGCTGGCAACACTTATAACAGCTGGATCTGGCAACACAGAGCCTGTGTCACTCACAACTCTCTCTTAAGCCTCTCTCGTTCACTCCACCATCTCGCAGCAATCATACCACGGACGCTAAACATTCTTGCAAAATCTCTCAAAATCTGCATCTTTGTCTGATACTGGCTCAAACACATAAGGTTGGATGCCTAATCTCTCCACTGTTCATTGTGCAGTGGAGATCTGTTTGCTGTGTGAGCTACTGAAATGAACCACGCTGTGAAACAGCCAATCAGAGGAAAGCTCCACATTATTATTAATGACCCTTCCAAATAAGGTAATAACAGAAAATTTTATTCTAGGGACGAATTCTAGGGTTATAAATGGACATGTAAAACAGTTTCAGGATAATTCTTTGCCCTTACCTAAGCCACATACATTCTATGTAAATGTTGTATCAATGCATTCTATGGCACCTTTAAGAATCTTATCCCATGTGTGAAACATGGTGGTGGTAGTATTATTACTTGGGCCTGTTTTTCTGCATCTTGGCCAGGACAGCCTGCCGTCAATGATTGAACAATAAATGCTGAATTATACCAGCAAATTCTAAAGGAAAACTTCAAGATATCTGTTTAAAATATGTGTAAGACGTGGGCATGCAGCAAGACAACAACCCCAAGGACTCAAGTAATTCTACCAAAGAATGGTTAAAGAAGAACAAAGTTAATGTTTTGGAATGGCTGAGTCAAAGTCCAGAACTTAATCAAATTAAAATGTTGTGGAAGGACCTAAGCAAGCCATTCATAGGAGGAAACCCACCAACACCACCGAGTTTAAGTGGTTCTGCACTAAGGATTGGGCTAAAACTCCTACATGTTATTGTGCAGGACCGATCAGCATTTACAAGAAACTTTACCTTCAGTAATGCAGCAAAAGGGGGTCACATCAGATACTGAAAGCAAAGGTTCACATACTTTTGCAACACACAGATATGTAACAGCGGATAATTTTTCTCAATAAATAAATGACAAAGAAAATATTTTTCTCTCACTTGTTTGATACTGTTCTCTGTCTACTTTCAGGACTTATATGAAAATCTGATGATGTTTTGGGTCATATTTATGCAGAAATATAAACAATTCTAAAGGGTTCACAACTTACAAGCAGCACAGAATATCTACATAAAGGTTATTCATAATAATAAATGTTTCTTGAGCAGTAAATCAAGATACTAGAATGATTTCTGAAAGATCATGTGACACTACAGTAATGATGCTCAAAATTCAGCTTTGAATAACTGGAATAAATTCCACTTAAAAAAAAAAAAATAATAATATTTAAAAATATTACTGTTTTTACTGCCTTTTTGATAACAAAAATTTAGCCTTGTGACTTTACAATACTAAGCATAAAATAATAATAATAAAAAAATATCCAATAATAAAAAAGCCCCTAAACCCTAAAGCCCCTGATCTTACTCATTTGGACATTTATAAATGATAAAACATGGCCAGGAGTTAATAAGTCTTAATTTGTGGCCACGATATCTAGTTGTTCTTCTTCATGTCGTGCAGGGCTCCAAACAAAAATGCATTGTTCTGTTTGAACAGGAGATGGTGCTCTAGGAGGACAATGGGGTGATTCGAAGCAACAAAGTGACCAGCTTTAATTCAATTTCAAAGATATATGGCAATTACCGGTGAAACAAGGTGAAACTGCTGATGATGCGACAAAGCTCAACTTTATGTAAATTATTTGTGCCCAATGGGAGTGCTGTAAACCAAAACAAACCAAAAAAACGGATGCTTTCATCAGTTTGCACATGTAAACTTTATATTTCCATCAACAGCTCTTTGGATCTTCTACAATCCCCCTCACTTCTCTGCTCCATACGCTCCTGGCTACAGTAAGTTTTCCATTCCATGCATTCCATCCTCGGCCTTCTGTGGCCGGCCCGCCCTGCACCCCTCATCCAGCCTTCCTCCACAGGCCAGTTCACAAAGCCTGTCTGTGTGACAGCCTTCACTGCACTACGGCTCCAAATTCCCTAGCGTCACCCGGCCTGTCCTCCACACTGCACTCATCTGTGTCCTACAGCAGCACACTGTATACCACACTAGAAGCTCGCGTTTCCATTAGTAGAATCCCTTGCTTAAGTTAGCATTGAAATACATATTTAGATGGCTATTTATTATGGGGCTAAATTCTGAAATACCATTAAACTAAATACCATTTATTACACACGTGACCCTTGGACCACAAAAAAAGTCTTAGGTTGCACGGGTATATTTGTAGCAACAGCCAACAATACATATTATAGGTCAAAATTATATATTGTTCTTTTATGCAAAAAATCATTAGGATATTAAGTAAGGATCATGTTCCACGAAGATATATACAGTCATGGCCAAAAATATTGGTACCCTTGGTAAATAATATCAAAGAAGTCTGTGAAAATGTTTTTGCATTGTTAATCCTTTTGATATTTTATTTAAAAAATCACGAAAATCTAACCTTTCATTAGATAATAAGAATTTAAAATGGGGGTAAATATCATTATGAAATAAATGTTTTTCTCTAATACAATTGGCCACAATTAGCGGCACCCTTTTATTCTTACACTTTTATAGTTTAACAGCTCTAAATGTTCTCCTATAATGCCTGATGAGTTTAGAGACACCTGACACGAGATCAGAGACCATTCCTTCATCCAGAATCACTCCAGACCCTTTAGATTCACAGCTCCATGTTGGTGCTTCTTCTCTTCAGTTCACTTCACTCATTTTTTACATGGTTCAGGTCAGAGGACTGGAATGGTAGCAGAAGCTTGTTTTTTTGCTCAGTGAACCATTTTTGTGTTATTTTTTAGGTTTGTGTTTGGATTATTGTACGGTTGAAAGATCATAAGATTTCTAATAGAGTCAGTCACTTATTGTTTTTTTAATCTGTTGGTATTTGCTAGAATCCATGATGCCATGTGTCTAAACAAGATGTCCAGGACCTCCAGCAGAAATATAGGCCCACAAAATAAAAAATACAGCAGTATATTTCATTGTACACATGGGGTACTTTTTATCCCAGTGTTCACCAAACCCATCTTGGGTCTTTGCTGCTAAAAAGCTAATTATTTAGTTTCATCTGATCTGACCATAGAAGCCAGTCCTATTTCCAGTTCCAGTCGTGTCTGATAACTGAATATGCTGGAGTTTGCTTTTGAATAAGCTAGCAGAATTTTTCCTGAAACCCTCCCGAATAACATGTTGTGATGTAGGTGCTGTGTGACTTTTTTTTTTAAGGTTTTTTGACCCCCGAGATTCAACTAGTTTCCTCACCGTGCATTAGGACGATATAGACACACGTCCTCTTCCAGGCAGTTTCATAACATTTTATGTTGATTGGAAATTATTAATTATTGCCCTGATGGTGGAAATGGGAATGTTCACTGCTCTATCTCTTTTCTTAAAACCATTTCAATAATTTGTGAAGCTCAATTATCTTTTACTGCACATCAGAAATATATTCTTTGGTTTTTCTCATTGTGATGGATGATTAAGGGAATTTGGGCTTTGTTTTCCCTCCTATTTATATTTCTATGAAACAGGAAGCCATGGCTGGATAACTTCATGTTCATAATCACCCTGGAGTGCTCAAAATTGTGAATATGAATGGAAATGTATTTCAGAGATATTTTACTCATAATAATTTCTAGGGGTGCCAAAAATTGTGTCCAGCGTGTATTTGAGAAAAAACATTTATTTCATAATTATATTATTTAAATAAAATATCAAAAGGATTAATAATGCAGATACATTTTCACAGCCTTCTTTGATCATATTTACCAAGGGTGCCGATATTTTTGAAGAAGCACCAACATGGAGCTGTGAATCTAAAGGGTCTGGAGTGATTCTGGATGAAGGAACAGTCTCTGATCTCTTGTCAGGTGTTCTCTAAACTCATCAGGCATTATAGGAGAACATTTAGAGCTGTTAAACTGACAAATGGAGGTTTCAAAAAGTATTGAATAAAAGGGTGCCATTAATTGTGGCCAATGTGTATTAGAGAAAAACATTTATTTCATAATGATATTTTATCCCATTTGAAACTCTTATTATCCAATGAAAGGTTAGATTTTTGTGATTTTTTTAATTAAAGATCAAAAGGATTAACAATGCAGATACATTTTCACAGCCTTCTTTGATCATATTTACCAAGGGTGTCGATATTTTTGGCCATGACTGAATATACTGTGTATATATATATATATATATATATATATATATATATATATATATATTGTAGGCCTGTTGAAGAAATATCTACATAGAGACTCAAGCCTTAGAAAAATATAACAATAAAACAATGTCTGTAACATCACTGAATCGTACAAAGTTCTCTCTGGCTACTGCCACCCAAAAGTGGAATCAAGGGTGTTGCCACAACAGATTCCTGCTTCACATAATGAGCTCTCAGTGTGAGAACACAAGTTCATATATATTCGACTGCACTTGAAAGTTGCCCATATTTTGATCATAATGGTTAAAAGGAAAGGTTTGCATCTGTTCATAAACAGGATATGGTGTAGCCACTGAAGTCTTTATGTGCACCTTTGAGACATTCTTTGAGGATGGCTCACAGCGAAAGTTTGTTACTGTTTTGAGATTATTTGCATGATGAGCAATTGCTGTCCAAGTCTGGTTGATTCATTTAAACTTCACCAAACAGGATGTAAACCAGGGGAGAAAATTACCTACATTTCTCCCAACAAACCACACTTGGATTAGCATATATGTGTTTGTTTGTGTATGTATTTAGCATGCTAACTTCCTGTATAGCACGAGGCCAGGAATTTCCTCCCTTGGGAGTCTCAGTGATTAAGGGATAGTTTGTTTTGCCACACATTCTGTCTCTCTCCTCCTATTTTACTTCTCTTTCCCTTTCACTCTTATGCCTTCTCATCCGTCCTAGATGTGTAAAACATGTAAATCATAGTTTGAGACAACCCACTGATTAGGAGAGATAAATAGGGTCCACTGTCCCAAATCAGATTCGTTTCGCTTTATACATAAAGTAATAAAAAAAGACAGAATACAAGAATATCTTTTGACACATAAACAGGCTAAATATTTGTAACATTTTATACAACAGTTATATTTATTAATACTGTATGTCAGTCTGGGAGGAATTTCTTTTTCTGCATGTTTTCATGCAGTTTTCATCATTACATCAGTAGATGGGAGTCATTTGAATCACTTTGAACTGATTCATTCAAAAATACTGATTCACGTGGAACAAAACGTCTTTATTAGCGAGTCATTGAATAATACACTCAACCGATTAGTTAAAAAGCATGCATACATTAACCTACATGATGAAGTGTTAAAAAGTGCACGTGTGCATTTAGAGTGTTCTTTCATTGCATGATTTAGTCTATTAAA
Source organism: Gymnocypris eckloni scoliostomus (assembly GCA_027564155.1). NCBI lineage: Eukaryota > Metazoa > Chordata > Actinopteri > Cypriniformes > Cyprinidae > Gymnocypris > Gymnocypris eckloni. The sequence goes on from CM050429.1 coordinate 16,310,246, forward strand.
ATGCATTAAGAATGATTCAAGATATGAGGGCAGAAAATGTATATATTTCCATCATTTCATATAATTAAAATCACACGTAGAGTGCCGTTTTTTCGTCAAAAATAAGCATGATTACAAATTTGATATTGGTTTTATACAACAGTTATGTGAATACAATGTGCATACTATCCATCTTAAATTATATGTGATAGTAGTAATTTTAAATAGTATTTAGGGCAGACAGGGTGGATAGAACGCACAATGGGATGCAGGGGATGTTTCGTTCAATGTTTTATGTTTAAAATGTCAAAACATTTTGCCTTTGTAACTGATTAAATCACTCCATGTCCCCTTGAACTGCATTAAATAGTGTGTAAATACATCTAAATGCCAATTCAGATGCAACTTATGCAAAGATTAATTTTGATGATACTGGTTTCATTTGTTTGGTAACAGCCTAAACGTCTTATTATCTTAATTGACTGATTAAATGTAAATATAACAATTTGACTCAAAAGATGTACACTTTTAGAAAAAAAATGGCTTTATTAAATGTAAAAATCTATTTAAACTTATATGAAAGATGAATTAATCACTGATTTGAGCTGACCACACAGAATATGAAGAATATCACAAACTGCAGCTGTCCACGGTAACATTAGTCAGATATCAGCACAATAACACACTCTGCAAAATATCGTCTAATTATCGTTATCGAAAAGATAACATATCATTTTTTTTTCAATATCACACACCCCTACTTTTCAGTGTTGTCAGTGATCGGTAGCAATGTCTATAGTGAGAATTTAAGTTTGTTTTCTTCACGAACAGAGCCCTTGTTGCTACATCGCTTGTGAGAAGTCATGTAGCTTTTAATTTCTTAAACTATGTTACTGATAAAATCACCAGAGTAGTGCTCACTACATTAGCGCTTATGTTAAGGTGTGTGCAAACTATAACGTTATGTGCGTCTGTGAGGGAGAGACCTAGAGCGGGAGAGAGAGAGTAACGTTAGGCTATGTGCTTTCCGTACATAATAAGACATAAACATGGATGAGATCTGTCGATTGTATCCTTTTGTTTACTGTATTTATTTGTTTGGCCAATGTCGTTGTGGGTTTTGGTTATTTTGCTGTTATAAGACCTTTGAAATAACAGAAATCGTTTGGCGAAGGGATATGGTCATGTAATGTGGTCAAGAGAGCTGCCTGGAACTACGTTCGCTGTGCGTTTCCCTGAAAATAACTGCACACCTCAGAATGTTCTTCAGCCAATCAGATTCAAGCATTCAACGGCCCCGTAGTATAAATGAAGTTAAGGCCTGCTCACTCAAAGAGCGATAACGATATTCTAATTCTATGAGAATAGTGAAATCTGTTTATTGAGTAAATAGCAAATAACGTTAATGTCAATTAATTAACCTCGCTAATATATTTATATTAAATTCTCTTTATAGTTATTATTCTTGGTGTAAATGACACAACTTAATAGTAGGCTTTAGCGTCACAGGATGCAAAAATGCTCTCTATGAAGTTACATCTCTCAATTATCCGCCTTTAAAGTGCCGTTGCTTAAAAAAATCTACATAAACTAGTCGCCCTTTATTTGATTATTTGGGTGACTAGTTGATCATCCTGTGTCAGGGTGGCTGGAAGGTATGAGAACGAGGATTCAATTGCTGGAGGTAAAAAAGGGCTTTATTAATAAAAATTAAATAAACAGCAAAAACTACCCCATAGGGGAAAACAGACGGGCAGGGCAGGGCATCAGGCACAAACAGGTGTATTCGACTTCCTACAGTGCCAAACAGACCTAGAGGCGAGAGTAGCCGCTTGCAGTCAGGAGTGGAACTGAAAGCGGAGAAGTGAAGTCAGACTTTTTCTGCTCCTGGTAATGATGCTCTCGCGGTGTTTGGATACTCTTATCACAGATGAAGTGAATAACATGCAATATTTGTCAAATACACAGACGTTTCAGAAATGTTTTTCATGAGCAAGAAACACTTTTTATATACTGCTTAATAAAGGGGCATCTGTTCAAGAATAAAGTAATTCAACATAAGCTTGTACTATTTAAATACCAATAAAGTGGGGGTATATTTGCTTTTCAGTGTTTTTTATTAAATGTGACTCAATATAACATATTGCGACTATACAGTAAAATGCCTTTATAGTTCTAAAAAAAGGTTTGTGAGCAGTATTCTTTTTAATGCAAAATTTATACAAAGGTTTGTACAAGCATATACAACTCACAACAAGTACAAAAACAAATAAATATTCATAAGAATATGTAAAGAGAAACAATTAATGCCAGGGGTAACATTACAACAATTTAAAGTCTTGCTTTTTTGTTCTTAATTTTATCTAATGCAGTACCATGTTGTTTAATCTCTTTTATAAAATGTTCAAAGTTAGGCTTAATGTGATATTTTCCAAGTAAAATCAGATTTGTGAGCAGTATTGGATTTGAATTTGTTAGAAACACACGTCATTATTGTCATGTGGTTAATTTGGCCAATCGGGAAACGGCTGTGTCGTCATCAGCACTACTGCAGCCTCTCTGGAGAAACTGCGCCGGCTGAGTGAGCCGGCTGCTCTCAAACTGCTCTCGCTGTACTTTTATGCCACACTTGTGACAGTGGCGCCGGTTCAAGTCAGACAAATTTTCTAACCGGCATACACTGCTTCAAGTCAGCCAGCTATAGGTTTTCATGGCCACTGCATGAAGTCAAACACACCTAACATTCGACTCGCACAGAACAGCAAACACAAGGAGATTTTAAAGGGAGCAAATGAGGAGGGTAACGAGCTGACACAGGTGGAGAAAATTAACCAATAATCAGGAAATAAGATGGGTGGGGTCAAGACAATTGACATGAGAGCACATGGCTCACAGAAACTATGACAAAAGCCATGTGCTCACATAAAACAAAAACACAAGCACATGGTCAGCAAAACAGAATCACTAGCCATGTGCAGAACGGGACATGAACACGCAGCAAATAAGGAGACTCATAAGCCACATGTTCACACAAAACATGACAAACATGAAAGCATGCAGCCAATGAATACACAAGCTGCATGCCACACAGAACAAGACAAAACAAGAGAAAGCAAAACGAAGACAACGAAAACACACGGACAGAGGAGTGCACTGCCTGAGCAAACTTGAGACCGCATGCTCCCACAGCAAGAAAAAACCTGGAACGTAAGTATACGAACCCCAACACGAAACCATAACGGAGCCTGAAACAAGACAAGAGTGCCGGGATCCGAACACCACGCTCCAACTAGGGTGGCCATGCATCCGGATTTTGGCCGGACAGTCTGGATTTTTTAAGCCCCCTGTCCGGCGCAGCCTCAAGCCGGACACTCATTTGTCCTCCTTTTTGGAGTTGTGTTATGTTGTCAGGCACTGTGCACTTTGCAAGACAGCTTCATCTCAGTGGTCAGTTTTTGAAACAGACATCACAATGTCTTGAATAAATATAAATACTGTGAACAAACACTTATTTGCCTCTTCTGTTACACATAGGTCTACATCAAGATATATTGTAGATCAAATTGTCTGGCAATGAATAGAGTAGGCTATTTCAGAATCATTGTATCATGATACCATCGATAAGATGGACAAAATTATATTGTAGTTGTATTGTAGTTGCCAGAGTCCTATGCAATTATTCTTGCCTTCTTTTTGGTGTTATGGGAATGGCCACCCTATTTCCAACATGAAACAGAGCACGTAGAGCACTCTCGAAGCCGTGTGCTCACCAGAAAACAAGACAAGAAGGGAGTGTCAAGGCTATGTCACAAAACCATGAATAAACTAGACCGAAGTGACAGAACCCTGACATCCTTCCCACTCCTACTTCCCTACTTTCTTTATCCATGTGCCTCAATCCTTCCCATTCATCCTCTTCCTGTTTTTTCCCACCACAGGATTAATCTCTGACATATCCTCAGCTAAACTATGCTTCCCAGCTATCTGTATTTTAACAACTCAGCTGATCCAAGACCTACAGTGAGAGGACAGTTCAGGAAAGAGGCCCTATGTAAACATTTAATGGCAGCTTTTAATTACTGCAATAAGGGATTCTGTCCACATATACAAGGGAGGAATAATAGATGACACACATAAGTGAGGCCAGACGCTACCCAGCTGCTAACAATAACACGCCTATTGATGAAGGAATGAGAAACAATTACAATTACATTCTCATATGATGAAATCATACACTTGAATCAGCATCATAGGGGTTAGAGGTCACACTTCCTGAGACAGAGGCTGCATATGAAATTACGTATTTCCCTACTATATAGCAGGCACAAAACTGTATGTGAAAAGATATGTCTGAATTCACAGTATTCATAAAATAATACGAGACATGTATGTAGATCACCAACTTCTGATAAATTCCTGAAGTGCACGCTTTAATATCCCATGAGGCCATGGGAGAGAAGTTGTGAATCAACTCAAATGGGTTATTTTTGTTTTCTTTTGCACACAAAAAAGTTCTCATAGCTTCGTAAATTTACAGTTGAACCACTGATTTCACATGGACTATTTTACAGATGTCCTTGTGCCTTGATCGAGGTAGGATCCTTGCTGTCTATGGAGGGTCAGAAAGCTCTCGGATTTCATCAAAAATATCTTAATTTGTGTTCCGAATACAAACGAAGGTCTGACAGGTTTGGAACGACATGAGGGTGAGTAATTAATGACAGAATTTTCATTTTTGGCTGAACTATCCCTTTAAAACTGTATGAGATTCAGTTACAAAATACTTTGGGGCACCAATCGTTAAAATTGCTCAAGAAAGAGCATCATCACAATAGCTGACTATACATTTCGTAAACTTGACCTTTCCCCAAGGGCAAGACATTTAAAGCACCCGAATACATCCTGAGTCTGTAATTCAAAGAGGATTCTGCTATCCCAGAATGCAGCAGTCTGGAGCCTTGTGGTCAGGCGTCTGTTTATATTAACCTCTAATCTGCTCTCCCTCGAGATAGGCCAAAGAAATAGGCCATGGCATGCATATACACACACACACTCTTTCGTGGAAATAAAAACCAAACATGGAAATGAGCAAATACTTTAATAGGCGGCTTCTTTGCTTTTCCTAGAATTCTCTTCGATTGAGTATCTCGGCAATATAAATACAGAGGGAATTAGCAGGGCGGAGACAGTTACATACAAATCATATGCCTGTTCTGTTATTACTTTAATAAAAGATGGCTGGGGTAGGTTGAGTTTTACTTGCTCAGCATGCGGTCTGATGTAATGATTTTTAAAGGTCCGAGAGCAGACCAGCAAGCCGAGCGAAGGGACTCGGGGACCGAGATGTAGTGCGTTTAACTGACCTTTTCTGCCGTGAGCTCTCGGATCACGCCCATCTGTCCACGGAACTTGATGAGCAGGGCCTCGAGGGCCATGTATTTCTCTTTCCACTCCCCGCCTGCGCTTTCATCGCCCTCCGCCATGCCTTCACCCCAGGCCCTGTCACATCACACAACATGAGGCACACTTAAGAAGATAAACTATGAATCAGATGTAGGACTGGCTGTGTGAAATATAGCAATACAACTATATTTATATTTTTCAGCCTCTTCATGATATTTGATATACATCTTTGCTCTAAGGAACCATGCTTTTGACCAACCAGCCACATTTCAACATTGAAATACCGTTAAGATAATGTTTTTTCAGCACTGAAAATCATTGAAACAATACTTAATGTGGTAAAAACATTGTTTGTTCGCTTAAGTGGAAATTAAGATGTTTAAACAATGTCGCAATATCAATTAATGTTTTTTACTTTTGCAAAATTGAAACAAAAATTAAACTGATTAAACCTTGATCCATGACGTTGAGTCACACATTCAAAATAACATCCATTTAAAAATAGTTTAAGCATGTATCCACATAATTATCTACATGCGTTTACTGAAACATTGTAGCACACAAAAAATGTCATGGAAAATAGGCCTAAGTGCCAAAATTTGTCTCATGACATGGTCTTTCGGAGACTTATTGGCCAAACAAACAAGTCGGTGTGTGAGTGTGACCGACCTTCAAATGTAAAAACAATATCAGTTGTTCTTTCAATGGTGAAAAAACTTTGGAACAATATTGAAACAATGTTTAATGGTTGTAAAAATTATTTTAACATATTGGACAAAATAATCTGTCTCCTCCTTTCTGCAAAAACATGCTTCTTCCACAGTTTGGGTTTTCACAGCTTCCCATGTTTCACAGAGCTCATAATTACATTTGTTTGGACATGCACAGATGTAAATGAACAGTGAATATTCTGAATAGGATGTTTGTTTGACACAGAATTCTTATTAGGTGTATACCAGCTGTCGATATTAACTGAAATGTTCATATAGCTGTGTGCCATCTGAGATAATTTTGAACTTTAATCAGTTGGAAAGAAACTGTATTGGCTGGAAAGAGAGGCAGTGAAACATTCTTAGTCTCGAATGGCCAAAGTAAGTGTTTAAGGACAGGCAGGTAGAGCCCTGGACAAACTGACCACCACTACAAAAACAAACCATACCAGCCAGCACTGATGCACCATCATCTCACTTTTTCATCATAAAAGTTGAATTATAAAAACGTGTCAACTGATGTAAAGCAGGTAGGAGAAAGCACAACAGCAATGTGTGAGTGAACACATTTCACTACAACTTCTCTAAAACTCTTGGTTATAATAAGTGTATGGCACTGGCATGGGTACAAAGAGAGTGCACACATGTGCTGAGCTCAATTAGGCTGTCCTGGTAAATAAAACTGAGGGTTTGAATCTTAACCAATGTGGAAAAAAACAACATCTTTTACTGTGGAACTAATTTCTTAAGAGGAAAATGTAGGGAAAGTTAGCCAAAGTGAATAACAGGGTCGTGTAGATCTAGAATACAAGGATTTGTCTGGAAGATCAGTTACTATATACTGTGCAGTATGTGAGGAAAAGACTCCTTTCCTAATCTTGAAAAGTTGAAATATGTGTTTAGTAATGAGGTTTCCAATATGCTACACAAGCATTTGTTGTGAATTACACTGTTGAGACCAGGTATGAATTTCCATCTGAGGAGTCAGTGTCCTGGTTCTGGCTCTATTAAAGGTTCTGTAAGTTTCACTACATAACACAGATCAAATATACAGTGATTCAACATAGCATTATATATAGTACACATTTGAACCTAACCAAAAACGGTCTATGGGTATGTCATATTATAACTGTCTAACGTTATATACCATTTAGCTGCAGTTAGTGACAGTTAGCTACAGTTAGTTACAGTTAGTGACGATGATGCAATAGGTATAATTAGAGTTGTATTAATGAAAATTAAAAGAACAGAACATAATTATTTAATATTAACTGAATTTCTGTTACATCAAATCAATACATTTATTTCAAACGTGTTCAATATATTAAGCTTTTCATTTTCAAAATCACCTTTAAAATAATAAACAGGGTACATAATATAGGCTACATTTCATTTTAGAATCTATTTTCATCTAAATATATAATTTGAACTTTCATATTTGAATAAGTAGAAATATAAACTTCGATACTTTATTATCGTATACCCTTCTACCTAGAAGCAAAAACAATACTTTTTTTGTTAATAGTTAAATATTTTATACGTACCCGGCAATCAGTGTTACAGTGCTGAAGATGGAACTGGTTTCACACCATAATACAATTAATATTCCGTCTTGTCGTAGTCGTTATTTTGCTCTAATGACCTAATTATGATATAAAGAGCGACCGTTTTCTAGCTCAAAGTTTTCGCTTCTGCATCGTCCTGTGGAAGTGGGCGGGATCGGGGGCGTGTTTTTACGAGCACGCACAATCAAACGATTGTAGGCGTGATTAGAGAACGGTGTTGTCATGACTGATTGACTTTGTTGTGGACCAATCACGCATCAGAAAATGTTTGCCTGAACCAATCACCTTTGTGTTGGGCGGTCTTCCAGCGCGACTCCGGAATTGACGCGTCACACGTGTATGTTATGTTGCTGTGGAAATACTTATTTCTACATGCAGCGTTGAACTTTTTCACCGGTACCTGCTTTGTTACAAAGGTATGATAATATATTTTCGTGTTTCATGTGTAGTAGAACGGGGTGTTCGGTATGGAGGAGAATGTAATATAAATAGCTGCAGGAAACAGTAACTGACGAGCACTAGGTAACATTAGGTTGAGTCGGAGCTGTTATAACTTCATTAACTTGATCTTCAGCTCTTGTTGTATAATCGTTTTATGTAAATATACAATTAATTTATGATACACATCTGCAGTTGTTGTTATGTCTCAGATCTAGTCATGGTTGTGAAGAAGAAAACACCTAAAGTGGAGGCTGTAGCTTTGGATGATGTCCAGCTGAAGAGTCTGACAGGTAAGTGACAGAAATAAACTTGTCGTGGTTCTGCATAAGTTACCTGTAATATTTCACGCTTTCTCTCAGATTCCCTGTCTGTGGAGGGGGATAGTAGATCCACAGAGCTTGCCCAGGTTCTGAAGGACAGTTTATCATCCTCTGACCCGGTTGAGCAGATCCAGCTCATCTCTAAGGTTGGTCTGCGTCACATTCATCTTAAAGATCTTCATTGGGTTATACTGAATGTACTGCAATCACACAACACTTCATTGGTTTGTATGTTGACTGCAGGCAGGCTTTCTGTTGGAGCAGTTGAAAGAGGATGAGTCTCCTATGGGTCCTTTACTGCAGGCTTGCCTGAGCACACTAGCGTTCCTGTTTACCACACTGCCAGCTAAGAACCCACTTAAGAGAGCCGTAGCAAGGTTCCCATATTTCTCATGCTACTGGAAAATCAATAACTCTTATTTGAAAGTGATTGACTTCTGTGTGCTTTGTTTACATATTTATCACATTGGCATTAACCTTTTCTTCTTTATCAGTGCACTAGGTAGTGGCCCGGATTGGCTGCAGGAGCAGATGGTTGGATGTCTGTCTGAGAACCTGTCTTTATGTCTCTCCTCTACGAACACAGATCAGTGCTCACATTTAACAAATAGCATCACTTCCTGTCTGGATGGCTTTAAAATCGGTATGTTTAAGTGATGTAATTTTATACGATTATTTCATAATAGCAGACACACGCTGCCTCAAAAGTTTGGAATCAGTAAGTGTTTTTTTTTTTTAATCAGCAAGTATGCATTAATTAAACATGACACTAAATGCATTTATAACAAAATCATGTGATTTACAATTACAAAATGTTACATTTTAGATAAACATTGTGCTGTTAAACGTTCTATTTTTTCAGAGAAGCCTGAATTTTTTTTTTTTTAAGAAAATTACTTGTCAACACAACTAGATTCAACATTGATGATGATGATAATAGGAAATGTTTCTTGAGCAGCATATAATAATGATTTCTGAAGGATCATGTGACACTGAAGACTGGAGTAATGATGCTGAAAATTCAGCTTTACAATCACAGGAATAAATTGCAATTTAAAATGTATTAAAATAGAAAACTGCAATTTTAAGCTATACTAATATTGAACAATTTATAATGTTGTTTTGTATTTTTTTTAAATGAAATGTTTCCGCACCCAAGCGGTAGTATGTGCAGTGTAATGTATTTTAACAATGTTCTGCTTGGTTTACAGGCGAGAAATGTGTTCACCGTTTGCGAACAGAAGGTTAGTACACAAGTTAAATCCTTTGGCGTATCTTGACTTTCTCCTTTCGGCTCAGTCACAATCGTTTTTTCTCACAGTCCTCCAGTTCTTCCAAAGGATTTTGAATTCTTATGTGGAGCAGAACAGGTAAACCGTTTGCTATTGTATAATGTGCTGTATGCATGGAAGTACATGCTGACATCTAATTCCTATTACCCAGAATTCTTGTTGTGTTATTGACTTGTGATGTGTTGTTCAGGGGTTTGTCTGGTCGTCATGTGGCCCAGGCTCAGCTGATGCAGTCGTGTCTGGCAGCGGTGAAGGCCTCAATGCTGGTGGTTCAGAGGTCTCAGGAACCCATCAGTACTGCAGTGCTTTCAGCTTCAGATGACCAATCGGATCTACATCAGGCTCTCAGTGGACTACTCAGCTGCTATACACGTATCTTGACTGACGGTAAAGGCAAAGACCACTATATTGGTCAGATGCAACTTCACATTGAGTGTTTTTGTATTTATTTATACTTTTTTATATATTGTATTTATTTCTGTAGATTTTTGTATTATACTGAAGTTCTTTTCCCATCTAGAGGAGTTTGTTCAGACGGTCCAGAGCACCGCTGGGATGGCCGTTGTTTTGCTCATCAGATCTATTATGGGTAATGGAGATGATGTACCCGTCATAGTAAGTGAGAAGCAAGACGCTTATTCTGTACTCTGTCTCAGCTTGAGCTGCATTTGAATCCGCTCCTGGCTGTGGAAGTGCTGTTAAGTGTGAAGTGTGTTTCTAGGTTGCTGGTCTCCTGCAGTGTTCAGTGGATGCAGGCAGCATCGCCCCCGAGTGGCTGAGACAGAGCTGCGCAGGTCTGTATGAGAGTAGCAGGCCTGCAGCAGTGGCTCTGTATCTCAGTCATGGAGCTCTGGCTATGCTCAGCTGGAGAGGGAAGACTCTTGGTCCTCAGGCTGAGAAACTGCTGCTGCTCATACCTGAAGTGCTCCTGTCTCTAGATACAAGGTACTAGAGGATGCATTCACTAAAAAGGACATGCAAAACTACAGATGTTAACAGTTGACAAGTCTGAATGAGGGATTTGTTTGCAAAATTAAATAACTGCACTTGCTACAGCCTAAAGAAGTATTATTTACATTCTATTAAGTTGACAGCGTATTTTTTGGCTTCCCACAGTTACATGTATAAACAGATTTGCTGACGGACACCAGCAAAATAAAAATAAAAAATGTAATGCTTTTATATATATATAATTTTTATGTATTATATCGAATTTTTTCAAAACTTTTTAAAATATAAAATGTGTTTATATGCAACAGTTATGATAATAACAATAAAAAGGCATTTAAACAGCGACATCTGCTGAGTTGTCACGGGAACATCCCAGCTGAAGACAACGAGGAAGATCGCTCCCTTTGCCAAGTGCATTCCTCACGACTGCGTAATGACACGCACGTGCCCTGCTCACTTCAAAGTCTCCAATTCAAGGGGATAGGGATACGTGTATCGTTACACCCCTACTTAGGAGTGCAAGATATTAATTTCACAGTGTAAACAGCTTTAGTGATTTTAATGGGAGTTTTAGAGAGTGCCTGAACTCTGTCTCTAGACTGAATGATAATCGTATTTGATAATGTAAATGTTCTTTATTCTCTGTAAAAAAAAAAAAGTGTTATCATAAGTAACTTACCATATTGTTATTATTAAATTAACATTAAATACAAAGTCAGTTGTATTAAAAACATTTTATGGCATGACACCCATATCTGGTACTGAAGTTTAAAGTCTGGGTTTATGTGTAGCTAATAGATTACACTATTAGTCTACTTTGCCCATCATCATATTGATCAAATAACAATCTATAAAGGTGCAAAATGCATTTACTTACACATATTTGAGAATCGAGATATTTCCTAATATAGTTAACATGTTTGGAAATATTTATAATAAAAAAAAAATATATAAATAAAACATAAGCCTATATCACTTATACAGTGCTATCGTGGCTGCTGTATCACATGACATCCATGACCCCCTAACCTGTGCCCCCTCAAAAATCATGAGTGCTTGATGCCCCTGAGAGTAAATATATATATATATATATTATACATTTTTTGTTAAATATTTTTGTTTATTTCTTTTTTTACTCTGATCATTTGCATCCTAATTCACATTGTACTGCTGAGCTTAGTTGATTTTTAAGTTGGTCAGCCTGGATTTTCATTTGAACTGCTCTTTGTCATGGATCTGTCTCTCAGAGTGAAGGAGTCCAGTACGGCGATGGTAGTGGCTCGGGTTTTGACACTTTGGAGTGGAGCTGCGGTTGACTGCATCCAGGTGGACACATGTCCCCCTCTCCTTCGCTTGTCTCTAATAGGAGGCTCTTCTCTAATCGTACGCCTTCACCACCACATCTATGCCCACTGGGAGCACCCCCTGGACGGGGTTCGGCACCAGACGCGCTCCATGTTTCAGAACCTCCTCACGCTCCACCAGCACTGCAGTGAGCACAAGTCCGATCCCACCGGTGACCCTTACATCACCCAGCTCACCCAGGACCTTCTAATGCTGGAGTGGCATATGAAAGGGAAGTACGGCACACTGGGCTGCCTGGTGGAGCATTTAGGAGCAGAGTATTTACTCAAGCTTGATGGTGGACTCCCATCCAGGCTGCTGGGTCTGATGGGGGATCAGACGATGGCACCATACGCCAGCGACCTTCTGGAGAAGCTGTTTGTCAGCCATAAGGCCCAGTTGTGTGCACGGTTTAGGGATGGGGATGCCTGGATAGATGGGTGGCATGAAGTTTGGGTGAGGCCTCTGCTAAAGGTACTGTGCACAGTCCAGTTGGATCAAACCACTTATATACTGGACTACTTCCTGCCCAAACTGCTACGCTGCAACCCCTCCAGCCTTAGCCACATGGTACAAGCCCTGCAAGAGATGCCAGCTTGCACTGAGGGTAAGAGTCTTGTGTATATACAGTACCGAAAGATTAGGGTCAGTAAGAGTTTTTTAAATTGTATTTTGTTTTTATTCTGCAAGGAATTTGAATGAGGAATGAGGAGTATTGTGTAGAACTTATTGTTTTTTTTGTAAGTGTTCAGTGTTTGTTCCTCAGGGTCAAATGGCAGCAGAGGTGCGTTGGGGGCTCTGATGACGTGTCTGCATGCCGCCCGGTCTCAGGGTGTTCTCAAGTCTGTGGAGGAGGAATTGTGGGGTGGCCTGGTGCCGCTCGCACTAATGCAACAGGCTCTGGTGCACAAACACGAGCAGGTAAACGGGAACCACAATATATTTTACTGTACCTTTAATAATTAATGTCTGACATGCTAAACTGTGTCATTTCTATATCACAAAGAAAAATTAAGTCTGTTTATGTGAATTCAGGTGCGAATGGATGCTCTGGGTTTGGTATGTGAGAGCCATCGCAGCACAGAAACTCTGTCCAGACAGGAAATAGAGCTGATCCGCCACTTCCTGCCCTTAAATCTAAACAGTCAGTCACCAGGAGTCAGACAGCAGACTGTCAGTCTGTTAAAGAAGGTAGAACATGATGACAGCTCAAGCTTTGATTGGCCAGAGGGCATTGTAAGCGTGTTCTGATTGGCTCGTGTCTGTTTTATGTTGCCAGCTCTTGTGTAGGGTGAAGGACAGCGCTCAGCTGCTGCAAAAGAAACTTGACCAACATCACAACCACAAAGACCAGCAAGTTTTCAACATGTACCAGGTAGAACTGTGATACAACTGAGCTGTAAGATAAACTCCACAGACAGAAGATTCATTGATTTTAAATCTTTCCGTTAATGATTTTACTCAATAGACATTTTTGCATTTGAAACCGATTAGATAACTGACTAAACCAAAAAGTCACATGGAGAATCTAGCTAAAGGAGTGAATTTTAAAGGTAATTTTGTATTCGTGTTTTGTTTTTTTCATGAGTTAGTTGGGGATATTAATTAAACATCATCACGCTGAACAGGAAAACTAAACTAAACTCACTAGTTTACTCTTGCAAACTATTCTAACTCAAGTCAGTAAATCAGTTGGAAGCTTAATGGTAGTGACTTTGAAGCCATGCGACTGTTGTGTAGTTTTTGTACAGCCAAGCACCACTCACAATTTAGTCCCATGTTACTCCCATGTTGTTCCAAACCCGTTAAACTTTTGTTCATCTTCGGAACACAATTGAAGATATTTTGGATAAAACCGGGAGGCTTGTGACTGTCCCTTTGACTGCCAAACGATTTTCACTGTCTTGGCCCAGAAAAGTATGAAAGACGTCATCAGAATAGTCCATCTGCCACCAGTGGTTCAACCGTAATGGCTCTACGATGACACAGAGGAGACGAATTATTGAATAAACTATTATTATTTGTATTTTTTTGCATACAAAAAGTATTTTCATAAAATTCAGATTGAACCACTGATGGCAGATGGATTATTTTGACGATGTCTTTCATACTTTTCTGGGCCTTGACTGTGTTATTTACTTGGCAGTCAATGGGACAGTTACAAGCCTCCCGGTTTTCATCCAAAATATCTTCAATTGTGTTCCGAAGATGAACTTTTACGGGTTTGGACCGACATGGGGGTAAGTGATTAATGACAATTTTCATTTTGGAGTGGAGTAACCTTTTAAAGGGGTCATGAATTGTTCTCTGAGGTCCACTTATAATGTTATCGAGATTTTTACATCAAAAACATCAAAATTTAGAAGTAATAGGCTATTTTCTTTCCTGATTTGACCCCTCTCATCTGAATGCTTTGTTTGAATAGATGTGGAGGATTGTAGACTCGGAAGTAAACACCCACTGCTATGATTGGCAAACAGTTGGGCAGGGCTCTAGACTAACTTTTTGCACTGGGTGCACTGGTGCGCCTAACTTTTTTTCTTAGGTGCACTGGCACAAAAGTTAGGTGCACCCAAATTTTTATATAGGCAATATTGACTAGTAAACGACTAACTAACAATCTGGTCAACATAAAGTTCTTTATTTGAAGCACAATTCTACAAGAAAGGTAACTTACTGAAAAAGTGTTGGTGCTTAAAGTGCTTCACTGAGCAGAGATTTAAACTTAAAACATCTCAAGATAAATAAAATCTAAATTAAGTGTTTTAAGGGTGTCAAACTGAACATCTCATGGCTCAATGTATTATGGACTATCCTCCATTGCAGTTACATGCCCCTCGGATGGCCAACTCCTGTAGTTTGGCCTTCTTGATCTTTGGCCTCGGCTAAACCAGCTGACCACACTCTCTCTAGCATCAACATCTTCCAGACTTGGCCCTTCTACTAGGGGTCGACCGATATGTGTTTTTCAGGGCCGATACCGATACCGATTATTACAGATCAAGTAGACCGATAACCGATATTTTGAACCGATATACGTGTCTGGTGTAAAAATGAAAATGAATGCCAAAATTAATAATAACAAGAGCTCTGACAAAAAAACGTTCTTTAAATGCTTTTAAACATGTCTTTAATTCTGAAAACTGTTAATAACAACAACATTAAATAAACAGTAATATTAATAATAACATAAGTACAGAGATCACCCAGAAGCATTCTGTAAACATTTTGTAAAACTTAAAGTAAACGTATTTAGCGTATTGTGTGATTATTCTCAACAAAAGTTGTAATAATTGTTGTAGTTGTATTACGTATACAGTAATATATTCGGCTAAACCGAACTTATATTTTGACAGGTTGCCATGAGGACCTTTTAAGTTTCTGTAGCCTATATATGATATGACGATCGTTTTACTCAAATGAAACCGTCAAATGCGCATGAAGTGAATCTGCGAGCAGTTCTGGGGATGTTGTTCATGTATTTATGTCCTCATTTAGTGAGACGGCAGACGCTGAAGTCACTGCGGCGTCACGGCGCTTCAGTATGTATGTGTGCAGTAAATGAAACCGCACGCCTGTGTCATTCATTAACAGAGATGCAGAACATGCAGGATTCATATTTAAAGTGTTTTTGCGGCTTAATATTTATATATACTAGTCCATAGCAGTCGATTTAAGTGTACTGACCTACTTTTGATTAATTCATCCAAACTTGACACATTCCGTGACATTCCGCGTTATACGGTAAATTCCATTATATGACTGCATTCCGCGATTCCGCCGCATTTTCCGCATCGCGACATCATGGGTTATATTGAGGTGCTTTGCAACTTCAGCAACGCCTGCTGCTGCTTTTCCTTTGAGAGACAACTGATGCGTGATCACTGAGGCAGCTCCAGTTAGCATGTGCTTTCGGTGTGAGACTGCCTTCAGTTTTCCGCGTTGATTGGTCGGACTCGTGACTCTCTACATATCAGATGAGCGGTGGGCGGAGATTGCTCTCAGAGATTGAGAGATCGCCTCACTCTCACAGAGTGTTGAGCTCAGACAGGCTGCATCGAGCCAAATAGTGCATTTAAACATTAAATAGTTTCACCTGTATTATTTATTCACCAATAAATAATGTCACCTGTAAATAGTATGTTTGTTTGCATAAAAAAAAAAAAAAAATTAAAAAAAAAAATTATCGGCAAATCTGTTTTTAAAATGGCCGATATCGATAATCGGTAAAATGCTTAATATCGGCGCCGATAATCGGCCAGGCCGATAATCGGTCGACCCCTACCTTCTACACTGAGTCTTATCAGATCTTCCACTGTGTCTGAACGAAGGGATGCTCTAGTGCAGTGCTTCTCAACCCCCTTAAACCCATAAAACAATCCTGCGCCCATCCCACCACAGACTACCAAATAATTGCCCTAAACATAATGAAAAAAAAAGTATTTACAGTTTTATAACCAATTCTTACTATGCAAAAGAAGTATACTTAGGCCTTTAGTGTTATGTTAGAAGCATTTTTATACTCATACCTTTTCTTGATTTAATATTTTGATTTTTTTTGCTTTATTTTCATTTAAATGTTTAGTTTTGAAATGTTGTATGCATTTGTCATGTTTATTTCATGTCTTTATCTTCTTAAATGTGTATATATTATGTATAGTTTTAACTTTAATTTTAGTTACTTCTTATTTGTAAGCCGCTTTGGATAAAAGCGTCTGCTAAATGACAAAGTAAAGTAAAGAAAAAATAACTGTTCTGTTCGGTCTAATCGCTCTCTGTACTCATACTGTATTTTAATGCAGCCAAATTCTCAATAAAACTGTTTTACTTTATATATTTGACTGTTTATGTTGTCAGTCAACAGGATAAATATGAAATAATGACTGAAACACGTCCCTTTAAGAATTCATAACCAGCTCTCCCTTCCAAGAAGCTAGTCTGCACAAAAATACTAATTTATAATTGTATTGAGCCGTTGTCTGATGAAATCAAATAAGACACAATATAAGACAAGACAATTCCAGTGCTGTGATTTCTTCTATATTTGCATGTACATTTAGAGAAGCAATAATATCTGTTTTAACTGAACGGGCTCCTCTCAGACGCTCGCTGAACAGAGCAGATGCAGAGAAAGCGCGCTGATCTCGCGCCGTTGCTGCGATCACAGAGACACTCTGAGAGACTCGATTTGTCACTAGTTGCTTTTTTTGGAAAACAAAAAGTTGCTATGGGGGTCTACAAAGGCGCTAAATGTCGCTAAGTTGGCAACACTGCACGCATCTCTACTACTCACCTCTTTCTCTCTGTCTGACTGCAGCAGCACACGTGACGCATTTGTCAACGCGCACACACACATACAGGAATATCTGGACCACGGCCAATCAGAGGGGGGGTCCGCCCTTCACTATCTCTGATTGGTTTAGACCACGATATAAGCCTAATGGGGGTGTCTTTTGTTGAACCACAGAGTTTCTGAGTCGCGGATACTTTTTTTTTCGTTTCTCGAATGGCTGGACGCACCAGTGCGCCCTAGGATTTTTGTTAGTCGCACCCGAGAGAAATTAGGGCGCACGTGCGACCAAATTGGTCGCACTCTATAGAGCCCTGTTGGGTGTTTGACAGTGTACATTCTTCATAGATGGACGCTGCTGTGGTTTAGGTTAAAAACACAAAAATACTCCGTATACGTATCTAACAATGTAATAACAGACAAAGCAGAAGTGACTATGTAAGAAAAACAGTTACTCACACTTGTGCGTTGCAACATTACTGTCAGATCCAATATAGTCAGCACAGCACCGTCTTTTAGTTTCAATTTTCTTAAAATCTTGTGTTGAACCGAGCCTTGTTTCTAAACAAATCTGTGGTAAAATTAAGTGAACAAAGGACCAAGTTCTTACTGATGTGGTCTGGCACTTCATTTTAAATAGTTATTCAAAAAAAGTTTATAATTTGGTTTCTGCATAGACCTGCGTTTGTTCCTCTTTTTATTTGCACTACATGCATGAATCGGTGGGCGGGGCTAAACAGGCAGCGATGTAGAAGCAGGCGTTGATCATGTTCTGCAGAGGCGGTGTTTACCCACACTATTACGTCATAAAGTAGAACATTCCTTCCACAAGCTGGCGTTTTGGTAGTTTGGCTTCAATATAAGCTGTTTTTAGAATAAGGAGAACGTTTTGAGTTCTGAAACTTACAGGATGCTTTTATATCAAAAGATCAAGGGATTTTGATTTCTCAGTTCATGACCCCTCTCTCTTATCAGGAGTTTCTGCGCTGGTTCTGTGAGACGCTATTCCAGGTGTTTCACCCAGGAGCCTCATTCTCCAGGTGTTTAATGGCTCTACACCTGCTGGGGCTGATCGCTGAGCATTTCACCTTTAACACAGGTATTTTTAGCACTTTTTTATAAGAGTCACCTTAAATGGTCAACTAAAGTATTGCCAAGACTAATATTATTGGTCATATACAGTATGCAAGTCTTTGAAATTTAATGCTGTTTAAATGTAATGCTATTGGTAAAATAAAAATCTGTTTATAGGTTTCTCAAATTAAAATATTTTTTCCCCCCTAAATATTTCTAATCATTTTAGTACATATTATATAAAACAAATATTATTATATTGCATAAATTGTTATCCATGTGTTATTTACTATCTTTAAATAGCATGGTATCATATAAGCCTCTATCGCCATTATATCAGCCGCCTGCTCTCCGTTCACTACTTCACTTGTCACCTCAGTATACATCGATTCATCTGTTCATCTCTTTTTTCACTTTCAGGCTGTGGTTTTGCTCTTGGAGAGTTAGTGAGCTTTTCTCATGCTCAAGCTGTGCTGTGCTGTCTTGCAAACAACTTTCTTGAAGTCAAACAGCTCGCCTGCAACCTCTTACAAAAACTGCCCCCCGCAGCAGTGCGGCTCCAGGTCAGTGTGGAAGTAAGAGTCTGAGACTAGTATTGAGCAATGTTCAAATGAACATGAATGCATGTCCTCCTCTGTGTAGGAGCCGGAGAGGCTGCAGTCTTTGCTTCAGGTCGCTCTGGACCTCAGCACCAGCACCAAACCCTTCGACAGCATCACTGCCGCTCATCTTCTCAACCTGCTGCTGCACCAGCCGGGTCTGAAGGATGCGTTACTCTGCTGTATCCAGAAGCAGCACATCCCTGTCCAGTCACCAGTACTGATCGAGTCCCAGACATCTGAGGCTTCCAGTCTGGAGCAGAACACCTTGGCAGGTACGCTAGTGTTAGATGACCATCACTCAAGATGGCTGAAAATACTGGTTTATGATCCAGGCTGCCATCTGAAAGATTGTAGGTTTAAGCAGGATATACATTTGCAAGACGTCATCATTTCTGTAATTTAATTGTGAACTTTAAAATTGCAAATGCATGTACAAGACTTCAAAAGCCAAGTTTCCATTCTTAAAGGGACAGTTCATCCAAAAATTAAATTGGCATCAGTTACACACCGTCATATATCTTTCTAAACCCATAAGACTTTTGTTTATCTTCTAAACGTACAATATATTTTTAATGAAAAACCTGACAGATTTCTGTCCCAAAATTGAAATTCCATGAAACCAAAGTTTTGATTCAAAATGTTTATGAGGACATTGTAAAATTAATATTTATGAATCGAGCAGTTTAATCAAAGTCTTCTGAAGAGATGTGATGACTATATAATAAACAGATTTTATTTAGGGTTTTTTCACATATAATTTATTTGCTCCTTCCATTGAAAATGTATTTAACCAAAATTTTGAACATTTATTTATTTTTAAATTAACTTTTTGAATTATGAAGCTTTAGCTTACTTGTGGAGGGACAAAAATCTTTCTGGTTATAGTAAAAATATCTTCATTTGTATTTTTAATATTAATGTAAGTGCATTTCAAAAGACATGCGGATGAGTAAATGATGATCATTTTTTGGGGTGAATTCACCCTTTAATCTACAATTTTCAGAAATATACTTACACATTTTATATAAATTATATAATGAATATATTATGTAAATTTATTTAGCATTTTAATCATAAGAATTCTGTTACACTACTGTTATTATCAATAATAATAATAATGTTACAGATTTTTAATATACAATTCATAATTTATTTTGATTTAATAATGTTTTGTAGAAACCAAAGATTCAAACACAAAACATACATTACCAATCTACATTGTTTTTCATCAGTGAAAATGACCAGTGAGACTTTTGCGGTTGTTTTAACTCTATACATTTATCTCAATTAAATCACGTGTGTATGTATGTATGTATCTAAATAATGTATGTTTAAATTGGAGAGCATATTTGTGATGTTTCAGTGGTGCAGTGGCTGATGGTGTGTCTGAAGGAAGAGGTTTTGAAGGCCGAGTCGTCTCTTCTGCAGGCCGCTGCTTCCTATCCTTTATATGGCAGAGCTCACTGCATCACTGCAGTCCTGCAGCAGCTCGACACTGGGTACATCCACACACACTCGACCTTCAATCGTCTAGTGCAGAGGTCTTTGCGTTTCTTTTGTCTGGTGTGTGTGTGGTTGATGTGTTTCTGTGTGTTTAGATCACTTGTACTGCTGTCTGAGTGGAGGGCTGTTGTGTCGGAGCTCATAGGCCTGTGCTACAGGATGTCTGATGTCGTGTCACCTGTGGTTCAGAGCTCTTCCCCTGAGGGGCTCATTCCCATGGATACAGAGTCTGGTAAATGCATCTAACACTGTCTTAACCAGCTGGCAGCATGTCCAGCAACGCACTAGTAGACATTTTGTCGGTCCCTTGATTTGCAGAAGGTAGCCTCTTGTTTGCTGTGGTATGTAATGTGTGACAGAAGACATTTCAACTGATTGCTATACTGTTTATACTGTATCAATTGTGATTGCTACACATGAGAGGGATGTTAAAAACATGTAGTAATACTAAAAATGTAAAGCGGGACATGTCCCAAGAAAGTTAAGGCGATGAAGAACATCTTAGTTTGTGTTGTTGATCAAAATTCCAAGTTTTATGTTCAGTTGTCCAGCAATATCACAACTTTGCACATTCATATAGAATTACATATAGGAGTATTTTACAACAACTTCAAGCATGGATTATCCGATTACAATTCAGAGGCAGAGCTGTGTATTTTATAATGTTAGTCTTTTTTTGGTTATGTTGGTTTATGTCTATTAAGTTCTAAATGTAAGAGAAAATTATTAAATTATATATAAAAAATAATAAAAAACTTCCCTTCCTTTGTATTTATTTCACTAGAATGGGGTTCCTTATTTTTATTTTTGTCTCCTTATATAGTATAAAAAAATTTACTTGAAGTACCCACTGATATTTTAAGTGAATATTTCCATAAACACATTCATACGAATTAATATTCTTAACAAAATGCTATATTATTATAATAATAATAATAATATTGTATAATAATAGAATAATGAAATAATGTTTGTAAGAATATAGTTGTAATGACAAATATTGAGTATTCATTAATTTATGTCTTAACATTTTCACTCTCAAACATTCAAAGTTACAAGATTTTAACATTTGAAATGCTCAAGCTTTTATTTTGGTGCAGTTTTGGTGAAGTGCTATAACATTCGGTCTACAATTTTTATGCAAATGTGAAAAATAAAGTGAGCAATAGCACACGTTCCTGCATGCATGTTAAACGGATGTGAAATGGACTTGTGCCTCTCTTCACTCTACAACACACTATATATAGTTCTTTACTTCATTCACAGCCTATACATATGATAATCACACTAAGCCATATCGTGATTTTAACTTTATTTTTATTAATTGTGCAGAATTAATTGTTAATTTATTTGTGTTTGGGAAACCTTACTTAAGTATTGTTTTACTGACTTTGCAGTATATATTGTTTTCTTTTTGTTTTATGAAGGCCACTAGCTATGAATGCTAGCTATTAAATTAGCCTATTGGCAAATCAGCTTTAGTCACAGTCATTTCCAACCCAGAATGCTATTAAAAACAATGTGTCATTTGAAATTTGATTAGAAATGACATCGTAATACAAACATTAAAAACAAAAAAAAAGACAAATCTCCTGTGATGCATTTTGGATATTGTAAGTGTCTAGAAGTCCACAGGGTTGTAAATATTTCAGCTGTATTCAATTTCAATGTGGCACTGTGCATGGTTAGGAGTCAGGACAGTATGTTGTCCCACTTTAAATCTGTCAATTGATGTATGTGACATCTCTCCACAGAGACCTCTGCTGGCCTCCAGAAGATCCTGCAGGAGATTCAACCTCGTGACACCAATACTTTTTTCACTAGTGCCAGAGAGCTGGACCCCAGCGAGAGCGACTGTAACAGCGAACAGAAAGAGCCAGAGAACGCAGTTCATAAACCACAATCCTGTAACAGCGGTACAAACACAATCGCCCTTCACTAAATACGGTTCAAGCACATCTTCAATAGCATCTGTATCAAAAACTCATACATTCAGACACGTCATAAATTCACTAGTATTATATCTATAGGAACCACACTCATATTTGAACCATAATACTTTTAGTGGACGCAGAATTTATTTACATTGATTTGCTGTAATACATGTTCTGTCCATGAGAGGCCGACATTTGATCAGCGTTTTGTGAGTGTTTATTTGGGTGTGTGTGTATTTGTGTTGTCTAGGTGGCGGTGATGGAGAGGCCTATCGAGTCACCGCTCAGATGGTGCTGGTGTGTTGCTGGAGGACCATGAAAGAGGTGTCCATGTTGCTGGGTCATCTGTGTCAGAGCATGCTGCTGCGCTGTCCTCTCACACACACTGACGGCAGAGGAGTCGTCACAGAGGACCAGGTCAGACACAGGTGTCACCTGATCTAGTCTAGCATTCATTGTCTGACATACATACACACGCTTCTCTCAAAGAGACTGTTTTGATGGAAGCCACCGAGCCTCCCTCAAGCCAAGGTCTCGGTTACATAAGCGAGTGAGATATAATGGAGAACTGTACCTCATGCCGTTGAGTTGAGACTTTTTCCAGTAAGCTGATCGTTTTGAGCTCAAGGCCGAGAAATGAGACATCATGGTAATTGCTAATACAGGCTTAAATATGGTCTAGCGGACAACCCCTGAAGAGGTGTCAGGAAATGTGATCACGGTGAATACAACTTCATTTGCCATAAAACTGAGCCTGGCGGCCATTAAAAAGAGAATGTCAAATGTATTTCCAGTACAGACTCAAAGACTCTGTTCTAAGCCCTGCGGACTAGGCTTCCTTCTAAGGTAGCACCCTATCCGCAATATGTCTTAACTTTAATATAATAATGATAATAAAAATTAATTTAAGGGATAGTTCACCCCAAAAATTGTATTCCACTTGTTCCAAAAGTGTATATGTTTCTTTCTTCTGTTAAATACAAAAGTAATTATTTTGAAGAATGCTGGTAACCAAACAGTTAACATTAGCCATTTACTTCCATAGCAACTGTTTGTTACCAGCATTCTTCAAAATATTTACTTTTGTGTTCAATAGCTGAAAGAAATTAATGAGTAAATAATAACAGAATTGTATTTTTTTTATATAATATTATATACAATTACAATGTTCTTGTGTGGCTCAGTGGTAGAGCATTGCGTCAGAAGGTTGTGGGTTCGAATCCCAGGGAACACACATACTAATGAAAATGTATAACCTGACTGCAATTGTAAGTCGCTTTGGATAAAAGCGTCTACTAAATGCATAAATGTAAATGTAACAATTAGGTCCATATTTGGACACAGACACAATTTTCATAAATTCAGAAAAAATTGAATAAACCGTAATAAATAAATATATATATATATATATATATCATCCTATTTAGCTGAATATGCTTGTACCTGTCTGTTTTTCTGAGAATAACAGGATTCAATACTTATTGTATGGTAGCATGATTTTTCTCCATATGGTTCAGGACAGTGAAAAGCACCATCTGCCTGTGCTTAGCAGTGCAGTTATTTTCCGTCGGCAGTAGTTTAAACCACGTTAATGCATATGTTGTCTCCTGCTGTGCCCGTCTACAATTAGCATGTGCCCTCCTAGCATAGCGCTTTCATTTCAGACCAGCCTGCTGTTTAATGGGCCGACTACCTTTCCTATCCTGCATTCTTTTCAAATGGCTTCCTTTTTCCCTGAAGAGCCGAACTACTTCACACAGAACTCATTCAGCTGCTTTTTACACCTGAGTCTCTGGCAGCATCTCGCTCCTGTGTGCCGGTACAATACATAAACATCAACGCCTCCTACATCCTGGTATATGTTCACAACCTCACTTACAGCCACAAGCACTTGTACACAGTTTGTAACTCTGTACGTTGAACGTTGAGGTGTAAAGTGAAAATTCCCACTCTCAAATGGGTCTTGTTCTGAAACCCAAGCCAAAAATAATCTTTTACTCAACCTTGAATTGCTACAAACACATTTTACTATTTTCTTTTTCCTGTGGAAAAGAAGACGAGATATTAGTCAGATCTTTTCCGTGCTGTGAAAGTGAATAGGAACAGATGCTGTTGAGCTTAAAAAAAAAAAAATGATGGTTAATATAGCTTTTTGTATTAATCAATTTGAATTTAACTTTTTTTCAGTTTTATTTATTTTTTAATGTATTTATTAATTGTATAAAGTTTTATTTTTGTACTTTACCATTGATTTTGTTTATGTTAGTTACCACAATTAATTTGTCAACTGGTATCATTTAAAAATACAAAATCTAGTGCTTTTACTATCTTGTAGCACTTTCACGTTTAATGGTTGTAGGTTTTTATAATATACCATGTACCAAATATATAAATCATTTTGTGGACATGTTTTAATTTTCATTTCACAGTCTGAAGCCAAAATGCAAGCCATTATTTGTGCAAAATCATAAGATCTTCTAACTGATGAAGTGAAAAAGCAAAATAAATTTGAGAGGTACATTAGAGATTTTTTACTGAATATCAGGTTACATTTCAATCTCTTTCTCACACAAAACTAATGCATGACTTGAGAAGAATATATTGCATGCATTGTATGGACATATCTTGTCATTTTTGAAGCTCTGACTCAATTTTAAGGCATCCGACCCAATATGATTGTAGGTTTCTTTTGTAGCACATCCTGTGGAGAGCAGCTTTTCAGTTTAAGGGGCAGAAGGTTTAAACTCTTAAATTAGTTTTTGATGTCTTAAGCTAAGAGCATAGCTTCGGCCAAAACCAGACAGCTTGATCAAATGTTCCCACTTTGTTTTCCGTGACAGATCGCTATATTTTCCAAATCCAGAAATTAGCGAGGGAGTGAGCAGACCTTGCAACATCTTTGCACATACAGAAAAATGAAGCAATATATAATTCGATCTGTTACTTGATATCTGTGCGACGGTTTCCGAATGGGAATCGGAGTTGGTCGGCCAGAGGCCTCGGGGAGCGCATTTATGTGTCGGTGCGATTGTTATTTTCACCGCTCTGTCCTGCTGAATGACCTCAGCGCTTTAACAGATGGAGTGGAGTTATTCAGTGATGTCACCATGGCATATTCGCCTGTTATATAAAGGATGATCTAATGATGCTGCCGGGGTCCACATGGCTTGTGTTTGCGGTTTGTGTTTATGCCTCGTACTATATCTTTTTCCAGACCGCATTTCTTCGGCTGGATCGGGCCGAGCGTGTGTTGATGACAGCGACGGTTCTATTTCCCAAACGTGTGTGTCCTGCATCCTGTTATGTCCTCCGTCTCTGTGGAAACGCGGCACATGTTTTCGGACTGCGGAGGAGCCATGGTAACTGCAAACAGTTAGTCACATCCCAGTGATGGATAATTCCTTGAGTAAAGAGTAAACTGCCTCTCGGTAGGGGATCATAGTGGTACCTGGAGAAGTCATACTCTGGTCATTTGAATATCAAATCTGACAGTTTCTATTGCATTGGTCGCCTTTGAGAAAGAAAGTTGGTGTGAAATTAAGGTCCTTTTCCTTTGTTTCGAGATCATGTTTGGTTTGGATAGACGGGCTAATCTGAAGATAAAGTTGGGTCTGTCTGGCTCTCCCATGGCTTTGGTTAAGCCGGGGGTCTCGCCGTCCCCTTTGGGCAGAGCTGAGGGAGTTGAAAGTAATTTGGATAATCCCGGGCCCTTATAAGCTTTAAGTGCTGTTGGAGCGCCTCGCTTTGTTTACAAGTTGGTTGCATTAGCTTGAACTGTTCTGAGAGCTCATAGTGATTGTAAATTAATACTTTTAGCACTGCTTTGCAATTTTTCGTGGGCGAAATCCAGGTGTTTTAAAAGGGAACTATTTCCTCATCCATACTTCACAACAGGTTCACCAACAGAAAGCTGCTTGGTAGAAACAGTGTTATTGTTTATTGAAACTTAAATTATTTAAAAAAGCTTAAAAAATAAAATACAATAAATCAATAAATATTGAATGAAAAAAATTAACCTGTTAGTTACCAAGGCAAAATGTTATTTAAGTTTAAGTTAAAAGTAACTACTTAAATTCTTAAACCGCAATAAAACAAATTGAAGCTAAATAGAACTATATAAAAATTACAATCACATAAAAATACTGAAACTTAAATTAAAATGACTACTGAAAAATATATTATTCAATACTATGTTAGTATATGAAGAGCTCTTTTCCAAAACGCTATAAATCCATTTGAATAGTTTTCATGAAAATGACATTTTTTTACCAAGACCCATACATTTTGTTAATATTCAATTTATCCTGTTAAAATGGTCTGTTGGCTCAGTCTGAACATGTTAAACAAAGATTGTTAAATGAAACCACAATATTGTCGATTACAAATGCAAAGTTTTTTTTTTTTTTTTTTTTTAAACGCTACAAATCCATCTTTTTTTTTTTATGTTGGTTCATGTCATAAAAAAAGACATCTCGAACCCGGGTTTCCGGTGCGGGATGCGGGTGCTCTAACAAGGAACGCCAAAGGCTACAGCCTCTAGCGTCAGTCGGTTAAACACCACCTTTACTGGTATACACATCTGTTACATTGACATCCCACTGTGGGTATTAACGCGCCACCTGATAACCTTGTTTTTTGTGATTTTCTTTGTCCAGTCTGCGTTTTCTACCCCCAGGTGTAGGTCTCACTGGCTCATCCAGGCCATCAAAAGTGTTATTAGAGTTTAAAGCACTCATTGTGAAGACTGAGCACAAACATGTTGGATTGCATCAAACGAATTCTGATTGATCGAGAGGATATATCGCATTTAGGCTAAAAACAGGTTCGGCACTTATAGCGGTTTGGAAAAGAACTGCATCTTGCAGTACATTTTAAACAAGGAAATATAGCGATTTGGCATGAAACATTGATGGAGCAGTGAATAGGTTCAGTACACAGCAAAATGGCATGACGAACTCATTTTTTTTTTATTTGGCGTTTATCGCGTTTTGGAAAAGAGCTCTTCATATCATTACACTGGTTTGAAAGTGACTTTTTGTGAGCTTTATACATCACTACACTGTTGATAGCCGACAGTAGACCTTGTTTGCCATCATTCTTTTGCTAATGCACCTTTATCCTTCATATAATCTTTATGTAAATATTGTTTTTCTCAACTGTAAACGGTATGTTTAAAGAAAAATACTGTATGTTTGACCAAAGACACTTGCCACTTGACTCTTGGTTTAGGTCCACGGTTCTCGGTTGGTTTTGCTATAGGATCCAGAGTTTATGTTGAACCAGACCTGTACACAAGCATGCTCTTAAAATGAAGCGTTGATGTATTATTATAACTAGGGATGTGTTGAAATTTTGTAAACATTACAAAAAGTGGCAGAAAAACCTGCCACTTTTTAGGAAATGAGAAACACCCTGTTGTTTCTAAATAATGAAACCCTGTGTCCTCAAAGTTGGTTTTGTGGCATATTGTCAAGCACTTGCATGTATCAATAACATTTAACCACAAGCAAGCTTAAATGGGGTTATGAGGTTTTTTACCAGTGAATGTCAGAGAGATGCATTTTGTCCATCATTAGAAAGGCTGCATCTGAGGCAGTAAGTGCATCACATTATGTTTTCATTAGCTTACAGGTTACATAGTTTATTGTAGCTATTGGTTTTTCCTGTTGTTTAATACATTAAAATTGTTTTGAGTATACAGAATAATTATAGCTGAAACCGTGGACTTTGACGCGGCTGTCTGTGTGCACGGAAAACTTCGCACACAGCGCTCGACTGTTACTCCAACAATCCCGAGCGTCTTTTATGCTTGCCTTGTGCCTTCGGCAGTCCTTATATTGAGTCCTGATACATGAGATTGAACGATAACGCGTTGGCTGTAATGCATAGATGGACATTATGTGAAAATGTGGACAGTGCCAAAATAAAGGTGCCTTTTATACTACAGATATCGATATTTTACACGTGGCATCGTATCATCATACATCGTATCGATATATCAATGAATCGTTACACCCTTACTAGTTAATGCTAGACTCTTCTCCATTCTTCAAATGCCTTGATAGACATATATTGTTTTTGGAGTAAAGGAAATGCTGTACTTTCTCACACAAGACACAGGCACTTTTTAATACTTTTCTTTGGTCAAATTTTTGTAACACCAGCAGACAGACATATGTCAAAATTTGGAGATTGTGCAGGTTTCTGCCTGACTGTATGCATGTCAATTTGTATTTTTCCACTTTGTAAGTTGTGACCAACGAGGAATTACTTGTTACTGACTTGTATAGGTCAAAATAATTCTCACTGCACTCTGCATCCAGTCTTTCATAATTTGCTGATCACACAGCATGGTGGTATTTGTTTTTCTCAATGTCTGTTTAACCAGAATGTCCTAATCCACTGAAAGTTTGAGCTTGAAATCAAAACAACCAGCAAACAACAGCATTAGACTTGAGTTAACCCCTCTTAGTGCTCGACGTGCAGGAAACGCTTCTATTTAGGTCACTGACCTGACGTGTAATTAGCTGGCTGTATTGGGAAATTTCTCAGTGCACGTGGAGCGTAAGCAAAGTTTAGTGGTGGTGGCGGTGGGGGGTGTGGGTGAAATTGCAAACAGGAAGTGTTTGGCTAAATAAAGTCCTGCAGAAGCTGAAGCGTTTGGAGCATGATGTAAATAGCTGCTCTGCTGCCATGTGGACCTTAACCGCTGGCCACGTGTGGAAGGAGCCGTTTTGTTGATTTGAGAGCCAGGCTGCACATCTGTCGTTTTTTCTAGGCATATTCATTAAAGGAGTAGTTCACCCAAAAATGAAAATTTGTCATTAATTACTCACCCTCATGTCATTCCAAATCCATAAGACCTTCATTCATCTTCAGAACACAAATTAAGATATTTTTGATTCATTCCGAGAGCTCTCTGACCCTCAATAGATGGCAATGTAATTACCAAGATCAATGTCCAGAAACGTAGCAATGAGATCAGTAAAATAATCCATGTGTCAACTGGGTTGAACTGCAATTTTACAAAGCTAGGAGAATACATTTTGTATGCAAAGAAAACAAAAGTAATGACTCCAAAAAGTCCCCCCCTCCCAAAAAAAAAAAAAAAAATTTTTAATTTAAAATCCCCCAAATATCAGAAGAATCTCATACAGGTTTAACGTTCGTTGAGTGAATAAAGGATTTTCAACATTTACAATGAAATACATTTACACGAATGCTGTAAAAGTTTTTCAGTGCTATTGTTAATTTATTTTTAATTGTAAATTTGTAAACTATTGTAAAATAAAATACTGGGTATTTCCAGAAAGTATATTAAATGTGTAAACAGAACATGATTTATTTATATATATTTTTGTAATTTGGAAATATTTTATGTAAATATGTAATTTAAAAAATATGTATTTATTTATTAAAAAAATATTACAAATATATATATATATATATATATATATAGAACATGATATATATATATATATATATTAAACATTAAAGTAGAAAATTGTTTCATTTTAATGAACTAATAAAAAAGAAAATAGTTATAAATTGCTTTATTATTTAATTGATTTTATGAGTCTATTATATTTTAAAAGTGTGTATAATTACACGGAACTCCCTAATATTCTCATTGTGTTTAGTAGATTCAAATTGTAATGACTGATTATTTTAGATATTATCTGAAAATGATGTAGCAGACATTTTAGTGGTGCTATATGGAAGTAATAAAACTTGTATTGTTGTGCTAATAAAACAAACAAACAAACAAAAAGTAAAATATTGGCAACCTCAAAAGGAACGCTCTATGTCTGGTTCAACATATATACAGTACTTATGGGTTCAAAAACCTAACTGAGGCAGTAAATGCAAAATGAAAAGGTTTTATTCTACACGTCTATCTTAATCTCTGTCCGTCTCTCTGTCAGGTGGAAGGTGTGGGGAAGTACTTTCGGGAGCAGCTGCTGCAGTCTCGTCACAGGGGGGCGTTTGAACTGGCCTACGTGGGTTTTGTCCGGCTCACTGAGATGCTGTGCAGGTGAGAGATCTAAGCCAATCAGATTGCGTGACCTATCCCAGCGGTTATATAATAATGATTAAAACACACGTCCAGACTCATCAGCTCTCGGTCCAGTAAAATAGGCCCCTTGTCATTACACAAAAGATGTTTTCAACCCAAAGGCCTTAGTCAGAACAAGTGCGCATCTTTATTAATGAGGGAGTCATAAGGACTGCTCCACCAGAGATGTTGTGCTTGGCTATAATTCTTCATACCTGAATGAGTCCAGTCCTCCTCCTCCCCTCAGCTGCTGGGCTGGAAACCAGCGCAGCTCCTTAAGGATACGCTTCAAATAATCAGGACGTTTGAAAACTGTTAACATCTGGAAATGTGAGATTTAATGAGCTTTGGAATGTGGTCTCTGTGCAGAGGTTAAGGAAATTGACTCGCTCGCTGCCACGAGTGTGACATGAATGGGACATCAGATCGCTTGTTGTTGAGTGAGCGTCTTTAATGATCTGACTCCTTTCCTGCCTTCTGCTTTTAATTCTCCTCTCTGCAGTTTCTACTTCGTTTTCATGAATCTCTTTTGAAATTTGGAAAATATATATATCAGTGTCATTATCATAAACTTAAATTATAAATTAAAGTTAAATAGAAATAGTTATTTAGTAAATAGAATAATATTCAAATGTTGCCTCGGCAACTCTCTGAAATAAGTTTAAGTGCTAAAATCAGATTTTCGTTGGTCTGAAAGGTTGTAGAAATCTTAAATTAAACTAAAATAAATAAATTAGTTAATTTAATATACTTCAATTCATGAAGTAATGGCATTACATGTTGCATACATCTTCATCAGTATTTTTGTTTTCCCAATAAACACATCCTTAAATCCAGATACTCAAGATGCAAATGTCAAATTAAGTCTTAAAACTGAACAGAATTATGCGAGTTTACGCTTAAAACAACATAAATATGTCAATGAGGTATGAAAATGTACTATTTATTTTTAGGCAAATATTTTTTATTATGAACTCTCTTCATTTAATTTCGCTGTTCAAGTTAATGTATCTTGAAAACAAGACAAAATACTGATGAGCATCACTCTTGTTTGCATCAGAAATACAGTAAAAGTTACTTTCATATTATTGTGGTTGGGAGCAAAGGTGTTTTTTAGTCTTAAAAGGTCTTTAAAAGTCTTCAGTTTACCTTCATAAAACCTTCAGAAACTCAGAACATTTGGAGTAATATTGAAACTTAAATCCTAATAAATTGCAACTGCTTAGAAATATTTAAAACTAAAAATAAATGACGAAAAAGACAAAATCATCTACAATTATTTAAAAATAAAAAGTTAAAATGAAAACTGAAAAATAAAAGCTAATTGAAAATAATAATTGTAATTACACAATAATATAAAAATATCACTATCAGCTGTAGTCTGTTAGGAGTGATACATAGTTTTGTAAAATAGTAATAGTAATCAAAGCATTATACAATAACAGAAGAGAATCGTTTACATTGTCAAGACTCGCAACTGAAATTTGAAAGTGAGTTTGGTTCATGTTTGTTGCATAAATATCAACAACCAGTTGTTTTTCGTCATTTACATCCATACGACTTGAGACAAGCACTACACATTAATCACAATGTTGGTGCTGCCAAACTCCCTCAGGTTATGAGAACTGGCGAAAAGTAGGTGTATTGTGTGCTTTTAAGTGCTTGGGCAAACAAAAATTGAGCTAGATTAAACTGGATAGTTATTGGACTGCGAATCTGAGAATAAAAGAAAAGTGGGTACTACATACCATAATGAAGCCAGACCTGTTCATAAATGTTTTTTTAGTGTGTAATACTGACTAGCGTTTAATATGGTGTGCTCAAGGGAGTGATCTGTTTTTATTTGTTTGCCTATAATTTACTGTCATTTTTCTGGCATCCCTATCTATTAAACAACAGGCAGACAAACGATCGAACCTGAGATGGCAACATTTTTTTGAAATCCCTGAGGAAGCGTTTGTGGTGGATGGGCCTGGATTAGTCGTTGTGTCCGTATGGAGTCTCAGAGGTGCTTCTGGAGGAAAAGCATTGCTGTGTGATTACACGGCTCCACCGTTAACCACTAAGCCCGTTACGAGGTGTTGATTGTAGGGCGTTCGATGCCTACCTTTTGAAGGGTTCTCCTTGTGTTTGGGGTAGTGTATTACTGAGTGAGGTGTGTGTGTGCCCGGCGCTCTGTGTGGTTTGGATTGTTTGATCTGGCCTGTTCGGTCCAGCGCGTCTGGTATAACGGTACTTTTCATAACAAGAGCCTCGCATTTTTCTCCGCTCTCAAAGTGGGCGCCCTGCACACGCTTGGGCAGCTCCTGCTATGTGTTTGTGTGTATTCAACTGAGGTTTGCAGTGTAATTACAGTGATTGCTTAGGCAAGCATCTCTATTATTATTGCTCATACTTTGGAATAGGGTTTTGAACAAACTTTTAAGATTAATCGTTGTTAACTCATCCTGTACTGTTTGTGCTACGAACATGAATGATCGCTTAAATGGTGTAGCTTACTGAGATTTATTTTCCTAATCAGGGCTTTGTAAGTAAGTGTTCCTGTGGCTCAGTGGTAGAGCATTGTGTTAGCAGCGCAAAGGTTGTGGGTTCAATTCCCTGGAAACACACATACTGACAATAAATGTATAACCTGAATGCACTGTCGCTGTTTTGGATAAAAGGTCTGCTAAATACATAAATGTAAGTACAATTATTTTCCTGTAGCATTTGCTACAGTTAAGGTTTGGGTTCTTATATGATTTTGGTAAGAAGTCTATTTTGCTCACCAAGGCTGCATTTATTTGACCAAAATACAGTAAAAATGTGAATATCATGGAACATTTTTACTGTTTCAAATAACTATTTTCTATTTGAGTATATTTTAAAATGTAATTTATTTCTGTGATCAAAGCTGAATCTTCATCATCATTACTCCAGTCTTCAGTGTCACATGATCCTTCAGAAATCATTCTAATATACTGATTTGCTGCTCAAGAATATATCTAATAATATAACTATTATCAAACAGTTGTGCTGCGTAATATTGTTTTTGGAAACCATGACTGAGTGAGAACAGAGTAAGTCTCTGTATGATTACACCACGACCGTTTAAGTCTCAGTATGATTACACCACGACCGTTTATAAAAAAAATGATGTTTGTCTTCACAACTTTTCCTCTGTAGTATAACTTGGCTCTAGTCTGACATTTTCCAAGAATGAGTATTTAAATTCAATTAATTTTATAGTCTGTGCTTTGAGATCACATTTGGATGTGATTAGATTTTTAGATTTCTTTGAAAACTGTGGATATCATCACATCAGAGAAAACATAAACAGAAATGTCTGAGAGACACTGGGAACCACACAAACTTGGATACCGACAGTCCTGGGAGCAAATGTCTTGTTCAGAATTCCACAACAAGGTCTTATGTGGGTTTGTGTGTGTGTGTGTGTGTGTGTTAGGAGTGGGAGCGCTACGCTCCAGCAGCTGCCAGCACACTGGCTGAAGGAGGTTCTTGTGGAAGTGAAATCCAGTGACCCCTCCTCGAAACTGTGTGCAACCCGCCGCAGTGCAGGAATACCCTTCTATATACAGGTTAGTACCTTGGGCCTCCTTTATGTACAGCACAGACAACTAGATCTCTCGTCCTCCCAAATTAATCATTTACACCTAAAGAAACAATAGCACTTTCCTCTTGTATACATTTCTAAACTTAAAGTTCACAAATTAGAAATTCCCACAATATATTTGCACTATAATACTATATATATTCTTAATACATCTTATTAATTTTACTTGTGAATGATTTGTCCATGCACGTTATGTCAGACTTTTTCTAATCATTCATTCTGCTAAAACACAACTCCTTTCTTACTTTATAATCACCTGCAAGCTCACATTCAGATCTGCCTCCATCAATCAACAACCGATGGATAAAACCAAGTCCCCGCCCTCCAGTTACCCCACCCAGTAATCCATTTCTCTTTAATGTACAACACAATACAGAACGTACTTTACACTGCAATTGCAACTCTTAAAGGGGTCATTGAAATGCAAAATTGTCTTTAGAAGTTGTTTGAACATAAATGTGTGTTGGAATTGTGTGTACACATCCATCATATAATGATAAAAATCCACCCAGTGTTTTTTTTAAATCCCTATTATATTAGACTATATACTCATATTTTACTAAAACCGAGGTACGTACCGAACCGTCATATTTGTGTACCATTACACCCAAAATCACAAGTGTTTTTGTCATTTAAGTACACACAAAACGTAACGATGTTTCAAGACATTCTCATATTAACTCAATACAGAATGCACAAATGTCCATGTGGAATAGGTTTGACATTTTCACTAGTGGTCTACAATACAAATTAAGCTCAGATGAGCTTTATTTGTCACATACACAATTATACAGAGTATAATGAGAAGTGAAATGTGTTCTCTGCATTTAACCCATCCAAGTGGAGCAGTGGGCAGCCGACATTGCAGCGCCAGGGAGCAGTTTGGGGGTTCGGTGCCTTGCTCAAGGGCCTCACCTCAGTCGTGGACACTTCCTGCCAGAGCCGGGATTCGAACCCATTACCTCGGGTTTCAAGTGCAATTAGGCCACGACTGCCCCTAGTGTCTACTAGTAGCTGTATACAAGTTGCAGTATTAATAGATAAATCGAGTATTTTACAGTGAATTCATAATGAGAAAAGTATGGAGTCACTTTAGTATAGGGACCAATTCTCACTATTAACTAGTTGTACAGCATGCCTATTATAAGCATTGGCTGTTTATTAGTGCATACTCTGCATGAACATATTGGTCACACTTTATTTTAAGGTCCAATTCTCGCTGTTATCAAGCCATTATGTACGACTTTTGCCTCAAAATTCTAATTTGCTGCTTATTAATTAGTTAGTAAGGTAGTTGTTATGTTTAGGTGTTGGGTAGAATTAAAGTGACATTTTTAAAGTGAATTCTTTAAAATGTTCATAGATTCCTCTTTTAAATAAATGCTGTTCATTGAAACCTTATTTTCATCAAAGAATCCTGAAAAAAAAAATGCATCACAGTTTCCACAAATGTATTAGGCAGTGCAGCCGTTTTCAACACGAAGAAGACGAAGAAGGCTCTTATAACACTGTAGATGCAGAATCTATTATCAGGGGCTGCGTGAAGATAAAATTACTTTGGTGAATATTTTAAAGCCTCGAGGTACTTAACTGTAAAATTTCCCCACAAATGTATGTGTGTATTAGTTGCATAGTACCTCCAAAACAATAATACTCGCACAAATAAGTAATAACCTGACAATCTCTGAAGATTCCCACAGCCAGGAATTGGTTTCATTATTGTGACTTGAACATCTGCAGATCAGTAATTGATTCCATATAATTTTTATAATGGAGATCATCCCTAGTGGATAATCCTCTGGGAGGTCAGAATAGCTGAATACTGAAGTCAAGGAAAAATGGGCTTTGGATCTGAAACGCAAGATAACGAGAGGGCTTTGGGAAGAATAAGACAGGGAGAGGATGGATAGACTCAACACCTGGCATGAGCGCACATTCCTGTGGTATGTCCCGGAAAAGGTGGTCTTGTGCGATTGAGTTCACACCCTTTGGCACGAGGACAAAAGAACAGAGGCCGTATTCGATTACACGCTGTGAGTCATTTTTCCTCTGTCATGCTGTCATTCTCTGTCCCCACCTCAAAGGAATGTGGTGTCTGAAATACAGCTTAAAGGACAGTTCACCTAAAATTGAAGCTTCTGTCATCATTTTCTCAGCCTCATGCCATTCCAAACCATGTCAAATGTGTGGGAAACTAACTTGCGTGTTAATCTTCCGTTGTAAGTAATGGGTGTAATAATGTTGTCTCTTTGTAGGCCCTGCTGTCCTCTGAGCCCAAATCATCCAGCTGTGGACTCCTGAAGATGACCATGAGATCTCTGACAGCATTGGCTATGCCCTGTAATGATGGAGATACTGAGAGCAGCTCTGTGCCACAGGTGGACACACACACACTTAAACTCTAAGAGGAAAATATGAGTAGAATCAGGCATGTTTAATGGGTCTTTGTTTGTTTTTATATACACACAGGTCCACGCTCTGAACATCCTGAGGGCTTTGTATCGAGACACGCGTCTGGGGGAGAACATTGTGCCGTTTGTGTCAGAGGGCATGCAAGCTGCCATCCTGGGGTTCACTTCTCCTGTTTGGGCCGTGAGTGTACCCTTTTACTTATTTTTGTGAATTGTATACAAAAGGATGGTTTTTCAGACATGGTTGACCACAAAATATGTATCTCGAAGTGCCATCAAAGTACCATCATGCCATTTTATTAGATATAGTGGTTACACATTATAAAGATATGCATAATGTACAGTGTAGTGAATTATATATTTTTATAAATAATTCTAACCAAAATTAAAATGCATTATAATATTTGAAGGTTTGTTTGTTACATGTTTAATGCATTATCATTTCTACAGGTGTAACAGTTAACAGATTGGTTTTATAATGCATTATAACTGATTATAATTATTCTGAAGATCATGCAATGCATTATAAGGTTTAATATAATGCCTAATAAATGCACTAAAACAAATTTATAATGCATTATACAATATCGACATAGTCAATTGATTTTATTTTAATAAGTATTGTACACTGTTTTAGTGGTCACTAAGATTGTTTGAAAGAAATTGAGGTGTATTAAATTGAGCAAATATAACATTGTTTGTAAACGTAACTTTTAAATTGTTATAAACATGTAAATCTATTTCAAATTAATTCAGATCTGACATTGAAGACTGGAGTAATGCCTGCTGAAAATTCAGCTTTGAATCACAGGAATAACTTAATTCAAAACATTTAAAAAAATTCTAGACCTAACTTTTTTGAAAGCTAGTATATACTCTAAAATGCCTACTGTTTAATATTATTATTATTAAGTGAAATGTTTGGAATTATGCATTGTTAAATGTTTAAATC
Source organism: Gymnocypris eckloni scoliostomus (assembly GCA_027564155.1). Taxonomy (NCBI): domain Eukaryota; kingdom Metazoa; phylum Chordata; class Actinopteri; order Cypriniformes; family Cyprinidae; genus Gymnocypris; species Gymnocypris eckloni. The sequence goes on from CM050429.1 coordinate 16,347,686, forward strand.
TGTGATTTTGGTAGATGTTATTTACTGAAACTTATTTTATTAAATCAGTTAGGCTACTTTTTACAGCATAGTAACAATATACAGCAGTATGTTTGCTGTTTGCATGCAATATACAACAAAGCACATTGTGATGAATACAGTATCACAAAATGAAATGCACTTGACTCTACTTTCCATTTTCAGCATGATGAATTAACAAATAAATACATATATATATTTAACTGATAATATTGTATGACTCGTTACTCAATAAGTCTGAAAAAAAAACAATTACATTAAGTTAAATAAAAAAGGCAAAATAACTCTTTCCACAATGATCATGGGCAAAAAGTATAGCATACTCCCTCAGAATCAGTTGGCTCATAAAAATAGAAAAGCTCTAGCGTCATTTGTTAGCACTTGATTTCATATTTTGTATCTATTGTAATGACTTTTACATATTTTAGAGTTTGACTTGAAGCATCCCAATATACATGCATTGCACAGACTAAACATATTTCATTTTATTATTTTGTAAAAGGGGCTTAAAGTGTTTATAACTCTCTCTCCAGTGTTGCTCGTCTCTTCATCCTTTCTCACACTCATTTGTTCACTGTTCCTCACGTACACCCAGGCCATAGCGGTTGCTGAGGCACTGACAGGTTAATAATTAAAGTGAATGAGAACACTAGGGACAGGAGCCATACATGTGGACACACACACACACTCTCACACAGCTGTGCGGTGGTCCTGGCCGATTGCCCTAGATTGCTCGCTTTGATCACCTCCACACTGGCGACACTGCTCCTACAGGTCACGATGGCGACAACTCCATGTCACATTCCTGTGCTCTCCTCCCTCATACCTGTCTATCTGCTTTTACGTCTCTTTCATACATCTCTCCTCACTTCATTTTCTTATCAGTTCATTCCTTTTGAGCCCCCACTCGTTCCTTACTCTCAGGATGTCAAAAGATCTGCTACCGTAGCCGTTTCTGGAGAGCTCCAGCCAGCAGGCTTTACTGTACAGTACAGTAGGCCTAATCCTTCCCAGAATGCAGCAGTCGGCCAGTCACAGAGAACACACACAGTCTTCTTGTAGTCTGTGAGGAATGTTTCTTAAGCTGACTTAAAAATGTGATCAAAGTTATGAGGCAGTAACACTTTGAACATTAAGTTTGGTGTCTCCAGCATTACTTTAGCAACATAAGATTGTGATTTGAAGGCATTTTACTGTTCCTGGAACAAGATGTCTTCAGACCCTGCAAATCTTGCATGACGTGAACTTTGTGACTCTTGTAAAACCTTGAGCTCCAAGAACAATTTTTGCATTGTAATCGTCTCGAGGGCCATCATCATGTGCTCTGACTCACTACTCTCTCATGTTAAGGAGGTCATATCATATTTTTCTTATTACATTTTCCCCCTGAGATCTATTTAAAGAAATAATCCACCCAAAATTAAAGTTTTTCCTCTTTGCTCACCCTGAAGTTGTTCCAAACCTTTATGACTTCCTTTCTTCTGTGAAACATGAAGATGTTTTGAAGAACGTTGGAGCTCATTGACTTCCATTGTATGTTCACAAATCAACACTAATGCATTTCTCAAAAGAAAATTGTTTTGAATGTGCCAAAGAAGAAGTGACATAACATCATACAGACATTACATACAGAGTATATGTATAGGTACACTTACTGGGCACTTTATTAGGTACACCTTGCTAGTAACCTTGCCCTTTTGCCTTCAGAACTGCCTCAATTCTTCGTGGCATAGATTCAACAAGGTGTTGGAAACATTCCTCAGAGATTTTGGTCCATATTGACATGATAGCATCACGCAGTTGCTGCAGATTTGTCGGCTGCACATCCATGATGTGAATCTCCCGTTCCACCACATCCCGAAGGTGCTCTATTAGATTGAGATCTGGTGACTGTGGAGGCCATTTGAGTAAAGTGTCATTGTCATGTTCAAGAAACCAGTCTGAGATGATTTGAGCTTTGTGGCATGGTGCATTATCCTGCTGGAAGTAGCATCAGAAGATGTGTACACTGTAGTCCTAAAGGGATGGACATGGTCAACAATACTCAGGTAGGCTGTGGAGATTAAACGAAGCTCAATTGGTACTAAGAGGCCCAAAGTGTGCCAAGAAAATATCCCCCACACCATTACACCACCACCAGCCTGAACCGTTGAGACAAGGCAGGATGGATCCATGCTTCATGTTCTTTACGCCAAATTCTGACCCTACCATCTTGAATGTCGCAGCAGAAATCGAGACTCATCAGACCAGGCAACGTTTTTCCAATTTTGGTGAACCTGTGTGAATTGTAGCCTCCGTTTCCTGTTCTTAGCTGACAGGAGCGGCACCCGGTGTGGTCTTCTGCTGCTGTAGCTCATCTGCTTCAGGCTTCGACGTGTTGTGCGTTCAGAGATGGTATTCTGCATATCTTGGTTGTAACGAGTGGTTATTTGAGTTACTGTTGCCTTTCTATTATCTCTAACCAGTCTGCCCATTCTCCTCTGACATCAAGAAGTCATTTTCGTCGTGTTAATGTATTTGCATATCAGTCTATAAGTGTATTTCTGGCCTACAGTCCAAAGCAATTCATTTGCATTCAAGATTATCAAGTCTGAACTTGACTCATTGTTGCTCACTGAAAGCATTTTTGATATTTTCGTTTCAATTGTTTGCAATATTGGTTTCAATTGTAAAACAATTGTAAACAGCATGCTAATGTCCTGTGGTGCATACAAGCACCACATTTTAAAGATTTGAAATGAAGTTGACCTCTTTAATGTAATATTGTGCGTCAAAGCGCACAATCATTTACAATGATAAATGTACATGGAGGGAAGGTTTGCTCTGATGTCAGTTTCTCCATCCTGTCCTCTTTCTAGGTAAGGAACTCCTCGACTCTCCTGTTCAGCACTCTGATTACACGGATATTCGGGGTAAAGAAGGGAAAAGATGAGCACTCCAAAAAGAACAGGTGTGACTTCAGTTGTTTTATGTACCACTCCCAACTACACTGTAAACTAACAAAAAACAAAACATTAGTTGAGAAGACTTGAAGCAACCAGTTTCATAAAAAAACTTCATTTTTAACTTCAGCTCAACTTACAGAATAATTACTTGTCAACTTTAACAATTAAAGTCGGTCCGTGCTTTAAGCAAACATAATAAAACAAGTTTTATAAACTTTATACATTTGTGAATCCAAGTTTAATATATACTGAACAGTTTTTTGGTTTTGCCCCCATTTTTCATGAGGTGAACTCAAAGATCTAAGACTTTTCTGTGTACACAAAAGGCCTATTTCTCTCAAATATTGTCAACTCTGTCTAAATCTATGCTGGCCATGCAAGAACTGGGATGTTCCAGTCGTGTCTGATAACTGAATATGCTGGAGTTTGTTTTTGGATGAGCTAGGATAATTTTTCTTGAAACCCTCCCAAACAACATGTTGTGATGTAGGTGCTGTTTGACAATAATTTTTTAAGGTTCCCTTTCGAGCTTCCACGAGACATCACGGAGAATTCTCCGTTATGGGAAACTCCTTCCCTCCAACCTTTCCTGAAGACCTATTGGCTCACGCCAGTCAATGACTGGCCAATTGTCGTGAAGCATGCAAATATGATGAGCTCGAGAGGCAGTATAAATGCAGCGCCCGCAACAATTACGTCAGAATCTTTTTCTTCACTTTGCTGAACCTAGGTTATGGCTTAAAATATTACAGCTCACGGTTAAGGTTCACTCATTCGAGGGCAGGCCTCATGGCTGCTCCTCTGCAGCGTTCAGGTGAGTATGACATTTCTTAAAGGTAGTCCGTCTGCCCTCTGATCAGCGGTGGACCTTCGGGACTCAGGTGATGAGCTCATGCCGACTAAATGTCCGCATTCCTCTCACCGTCGAACCTGCAGGACAAGACATCAGCACGGCTTCTCACGCCCCCCTTCCATGGCGGTGTGGAGAGCCGAGGGCAGATGCGGGAGCAAAGGGATCTCACGTCGCCACAGATGCTGCACGGAAAAACCCACTGTGTAAGCATGCAGCCCCCGCCTCAGAGCGGCGTTCTGCTGTTTGCAAAGCACAATCGCTCCTCTCTCATTCACATGATAATAGCCCCTTATTAGCGGCTACCGTGTGTACGGAACAACCTCTCATTCACATGACAATAGCCCCTCATTAGCGGCTACCGTGTGTACAACCTCTCATTCACATGATAATAGCCCCTCATTAGCGGCTACCGTGTGTTCGGAACAACCTCTCATTACATGATAATAGCCCCTCATTAGCGGCTACCGTGTGATCGGGACAACCTCTCATTCACATGATAATAGCCCCTCATTAGCGGCTACAGTGGGTAGAGGACATTTATAATTCACATGGTAACAGCCCCTTATCAGCGGCTACAGTGTGTAGTGAACTTTTTATAATTCACATGATAACATCGGCGGCGCCTTGTGTGTAGAGGACATGTTTTTCTAATTCACAAAGCGCGCGAAGGCGATGGGATCTGATGCCCCTGCACGCAAAGCGCGCGAAGGCGAGTCACTTGACACCCCTACGCGGGAAGCGCGCGAAGGTGAGGAGTCACATGACACCCCTGCGCGGAAAAGCGCGCGAAGGTGAGGAGTCACATGACTCCCCTACGTGAGAAGCGCGCGAAGGTGAGGAGTCACATGACACCCCTGCGCGAAAAGCTCGCGAAGGCGAGGAGTCACCTGATGCCCTGAAGGGCGCATCCTATCAGCCTCCCAGATTTCGCCGGACTATTACGCCAGTAGTTTACGCCCCTTCACGTGGTGTTCAACTAGGTCGTATAGCATAGTCAGCCTGTAGTTATTACAGCCGCTATATTGTAGAAGACCGCGGGATCGAGGTCTTCTTGGACAAGTTAAGAGACCCGGGAAGAGGCACCACGACCAGTGCAGGAGCCCTCAAGCTGTCTCAAAATTGTAAAATGTGTGGGACGAAGTGTGTTCATTAAAAGCATACGTTTGCATGAGGAGCTTTTCCTCCTCGCTCAGTCACCACCGCCGCTCGCCCCTCCCCTCACGCTGGTTGCTCTGCATAAGAGCGAGGGTACACCCTTCAATTCAGACGCAGACCACCTCGTTTCAATGGCGTGGCGTAGTCTCTAACACTGACTCGAAATGCCCTTATCCTAAACAAGAGCTATACAATTGCTCGGAGAAGGAGCAATAGAACAATTTTCAGCGAGCAGGCGGGACGGCTGTTTTGTCCAGCCGCTGTTTGGGGTGCCTAAGAGAGAGGGTAGACTCTGCCCGATTCTAGATCTCGGACCCATCAACAGAGCGCTTGGAAAGCGTCCGTTCAGGATGTTAACGCTAAGCAGATCCTGGCGCACCGCCTGGGACTGGTTTGCGTCCGTGGATTTAAAGGAGCGTACTTTCACATTCGGATAGCACCGCATACACAGACGGTTTTTCTGAATAGCTGTCAACTGTCAGGGAGAAGCACAGCGTTCCAATACTCTGTTCTCCCGTCCGGGCTGCTCCGGCCCCACGCACTTTCAAAGTGCATCAATGCAGCACTTCCCCCTCAGATTGAGCGGAAGGCGCATCCTCAACTATCTGGACGATTGGCTGATTTTAGCTCGGTCCCTGGATACGCTTATCAGCCACATAGACTCTCTGTTTATTCACTTGGAGTCCCTACGTCTATGAGAGCCCGCCTCGCGAGATCGCGTGGGGATGAGACCCTGCCTCTCGTGAGATCGCGTGGGATGAGAGCCTGCCTCGTGAGATCGCGTGGAGATGAATCCCGCCTCGCGAGATCGAGCCGCCGCCAATTGTCTTCCCTGCGCCTTTCAGGCAGGGCAGCTCTGTTCAGTTGAGGGTATTACAGAGACTGCTCGTACTCAAGGTGGTGGATTCAGTGGTATTACATCCGGGATTATTACACATGCGCCCGCTGCAGCTATGGCTGGAATCTCGAGTCCCGTGAACGGGCGTGGACTTCGGGATGTTTGCGCATCGCGCCACATCAAAGCTCTGACGCACCCAGATGCGCCAGATGATCACGATGGATGCATCGACTCACGGCTGGGGAGTAGTGTGCGAGGGAATGCCAGCTTCGGGACTGTAGCTGGAATCTCAGAGCCGGTGGCACTTAAACCGCCTGGAGCTGGAAGCAGTCTTCTTAGCTCTAAAGGATTTTCAGCCACAGCTGGACCAGCAAAATGTACTGATTCGCACCGACAACACGTCTGTGGTTTCGTATATAAATCCTCAAGGAGAGTGGAGATTGCACCCCGAGTCGGTGGCATAAAATGGATGAGCGGACAGACAGAGATTCAGATGCGGTGGTTGCAGCGACTGTATCTCGACTTGTTACTGGTTAATAAGTCTAATTTTGACATCTGGAACTCTGCTTCTCGAGCCTCATTGACTAAAATGAAGGAATCCATCTCTCGTTCTTTGGGCCACGACAGAAGCAGTCTTCTTAGCTCTAAAGGATTTTCAGCCGCAGCTGAAACAGCAGCATGTACTGATTTGCACCGACAACACGTCTGTGTTTTCGTACATAAATCCTTAAGGAGAGTGGAGATTGCACCCCGAGTCGGTTCGGATGATCTGGAACCGCTAGCGTTAAGGGAGAGCGGAGGTGGATCTGTTCGCCAAGAGCGAGAACACGCATTGCCTGTTGTTCTTCACTCCCCGCTGACATCACGCTGACCAGCAGCTAGCCCGTATGCATTTCCTCCGATCAAGAAATGTTACCGCTGGTGTTATGAGAGATCAGGGTGGAGCGAGCATCAGTGATACTCATCGCCCTGAATCCAGCCTGGGTTCCCAGACTTGACGGAACTGCTGGAGGCACCGCCTTGCCGTTCCCCGGCAGGAAATATATGCTATCCCAGGTCGAACCTGGAACTATAGAGCCATCATGTGTGATCGCTTCAGGGGTATCAGAGATGGGCGCCTTACAGTCTCGCACGCTCACGGGAGAACCCTCTACAAGATGTTTGTATGCTTCAAATGGGAGTGTTTGTGAAGGAGTCAGGCTCATATCGACCCGACTACTTGCACCGTATGTTCTGAGTTTCCCGCTGCACAGACTGGATAGTGGATCGTTACCATCGACACTGAAGTCTATGTCGCGGCCATTGCCGTGTCCGTTCCCCGCAGAGCGGGCAATCGTTCGGTAAAAAGACTACATCCCCCATGTCCACTTTCGTTTCCGCTCTGGGACCAGGAAGTGGGGTAAGAGCTCTCTCATTGCAACCATTTGGGCTTTTAACATCCGTAGGTTTGAAGGAGCTATTCCTTAAAACTACAGTCCTTCTGGCCTTCGCTTCGGCTAAGCGCATAGAGCATTTACACGCTTTTTCTGTGGACAGCGACTGCATTCGATTCGGTCCCGGGACTGCAGTGTCACTCTCCGGCCGAGATTGGAATACGTGCCTAAATCACTGTCTACCCCCTTCGAAAGGACGGAGACGGTTCGCCGTCAGCCCTTGCTACTAAATCATCGCCCTCACAGAGTGCGGACGCCCAGACTGCAGTTTGCCCCGTCAGTGTTTTGAGATTTTACATCGACCGTTCAAGCAGTTTTCGGCAATCGATCCAGCTTTTGGGTGCTATGGTGGGTGTACGAACGGCCGAGCCGTATCGAAACTAAGTCTGTCACAATGGATTGTGGATGCTATCACGGAGGCATATACAACCCAAGGTTTGGAAATTCCCTCTGCACATTGAGGGCTATCGTTCCACCTAGCGTGGTCGAGATGTATGTGTATTCAAGATATTGCTTGGCAGCCGGTGGTCTTCGCAGAATATCTTCGCCAGGTTTTACAAGCTGGACGTTCAGTCCTTAGCCTCCCAAGAGCGGTCGGTGAGTAACTAATTCATGTTGCTAAAGTTACCTTTTTGTGGGAGGTGCTGTTTGTACAGTACATTACGCAGCCCTCTATGAGGTGTTTGTACAGTACATTACGCAGCCCTTTATGAGGTGTTGTTTGTCGGCCCTGAGTTCAGTGCCGCGGACATGGTCATGTTATGGTATGCTGCTCAAACACAGTTAACTCTGTATAGCTCCTATAATACTGCTATGGCTGGATGTGTTCTGCCCTGCTCTCAGCGCAGCCCATGTAGTCACTTGCCAGATATGCAAATTTAGTATACCTGAGGTGTAGGCGCTCATTGGCTTATCTCCATCTATCAGCTGTGAGCCCGCCTACGAGCGCTGTTATTGGTGGAATGCTATCGCTGTGTAACTGGTACAGGCTGACCGTAGCCTCTCTCACAGCGGGATTGAATAACGTTCCCATAACGGAGAATTCTCCGTGATGTCTCGTGAAGCTCGAAGGGAACGCCCGGTTACTATCGTAACCTCGGTTCCCTGAGAGCGGAACGAGACATCACGGTGATCGCCGTGATCGCTGCTCGCTCAGCCAAGCGCGCTCAGTATCAGATTCTGACGTAATTGTCGCGGGCGCTGCATTTATAATACTGCCTCTCGAGCTCGTCATATTTGCATGCTTCGCGACAATTGGCCAGTCATTGACTGGCGTGAGCCAATAGGTCTTCAGGAAAGGTTGGAGGGAAGGAGTTTCCCATAACGGAGAATTCTCCGTGATGTCTCGTTCCCGCTCTCAGGGAACCGAGGTTACGATAGTAACCGGAGCGTTTTCTGACCCCGAGACTCAACTATTTTCTGCAATTCTCCAGCTGTGGTCCTTGGATAGTCTTTAGACACTCAAACTCTCCTCCTCACCATGCATTAGGACGATATAGACACACGTCCTCTTCCAGGCAGTTTCGTAACATTTTATGTTGATTGGACATTTTAAATGATTGCCCTGCTGGTGGAAATGGGAATGTTCACTGCTCTATCTCTTTTCTTAAAACCACTTCACTAATTTGTGAAAGTTAACTATCTTTTGCTGCACATCAGAAATATATTATTTTGTTTTTTCTCATTGTGATGGATGATTAAGGGAATTTGGGCTTTGTTTTCCCTCCTATTTACAGGTGCATCTCAATAAATTAGAATGTCGTGGAAAAGTTCATTTATTTCAGTAATTCAACTCAAATTTCGAAACTTGTGTATTAAATAAATTCAATGCACACAGACTGAAGTAGTTTAAGTCCAGTGGTGGACAAAGTACACAGATCAAGTACTTGAGTAAAAGTACAGATACGTATAATAAAATATTACTCCAGTAAAAGTACTGCTTTTTCAATTTTACTCGATTGAAAGTACAAAAGTACTCAATTTTTTATGTACTTAAGTAAAAAAGTACTGATAGACAGATTTATTTAGCAATTTTATATAGACTGCTTTATTTAATTTTATATTAGCACATATTTTTATAATCCTACTGCCCAAAATACCTGGGTTTTTCCCAAAATAACCCCAAAATATGTCAAGATACATATTTTGTTGATATGGACTACATTGATGAGAGTGATGTAGTAATGTTCACTGTGAAGCTTGCACTGCCATGTACCTGAGAGAAAACAGATTTCACCATCTAATTTTCACCAGTAAGAAAAACGTGTTTTAGAACTTGTTGTTTTGCAGAACGTCAGTTATATATGACATGAGAATTAGGCCTGAAATTAGGAAGAACATTTTAAGGAAAATCTAATTATATTTTCATAATGATTTTTTCTTCTCAAACCTTGTCTGTGGTGTAAAACACCCTGGCCAAATGCCCCAGGGCATCATCACTTCCACTCTGATAATTACTGTAGTTACTATGTTCTGAACATCACATCCTTTATTTTTCCCTCAGATGGAATCTATCTAGGTGGCTGAATAAAGATATTTGGATTTTATATCTAAAGATTTCCTCAACTTAACACCAGCAAGCTTGTTAGCTAGACAGTTAGCATCAGCTAACAATATTTACTTATTTTCAGTATGGTTATGAATAAACATTCATAACTGTCTACTCGGCTAGTTGATCTAAACAATATAAAAATGTATACTGTTGATAAACAATATAAAAACAGACGTCACATAGGTCTAAATGCATAGCATTTTAATAAAACTGCTAACGTTACAGCAGCGGGGAATATGAACGTGCATGAGTTATTTTATTTAATCGGTGTTATTTTAATGTTTTGTTTTTTGACCTAAAACATAACGTTAGAGACACTGATGTTGATCTGTCTGCATTCAAGCATTTCAGTGGGCTCAAATAAATCACCCTTTACAGCAGATTTAGTTCACAAACAACTGACAGTTTTGACCTAAATATTATTTTCAGTTACAATAATTAATCCTAAAATTCGACATTAGTAACTTACTTTTCACAGCATCAGTAGCGCGCGCTCACAAGATCTCCCGGTTCTTTACTTGTGAGTTCAGTTCACTGAAGAAGACTCGCTCTAAACGGATCATTTGAATCAGTGAGTTTTCGACTCGAGAACAGCTGCAATCGGATCATTGCAATTCGTGAACGGATCGTTTGTTGTGATTTGCGAACCGATTGAACAGGTTCATTGAAAAGAATCAGTTTGTTCATGAATCATACACCGCTTCTGCGTCTCGGAGCACATGATGTATTATAAGGAGTAACGATATGTTTTATTAAATGTAGTGAAGTAAAAAGTACGATCTTATGCTTTGGAATGTAGTGAAGTAAAAGTAAAAGTTACTCAAAATAAAACTACTCCAGTAAAGTACAGATACGTGAAAAATGTACTTAAGTACAGTAACGAAGATGTTTTACTTCGTTAACTGACCACCACTGTTTAAGTCTTTGGTTCTTTGAATTGTGATGATTTTGGCTCACATTTAACAAAAACCCACCAATTCACAGGAAGCCATAGCTGGATATTATAATGTTCATAATCACCCTGGAGTGCTCAATTTTGAATATGAATGGGAATATACTTCAGAGATATTTTACACATAAGAATTTCTAGGGGTGCCAATAATTGTGTCCAGCGTGTATTTGAAAAAAAACATTTGTTTCATAATGATATTTCCAATGAAAGGTTAGATGTTTGTGAATTTTTAAATAAAAGATCAAAAGGATTAACAATGCAGATTCATTCTCACAGCTTTCTATGATCATATTTACCATGGGTGCCGATATTTTTGGCCATGACTGTGTATATATATGTATGTGTTATATTAGTACATAACATTTTAAATGGCAAATAATTGCATGTGCTCATAAGTCCCCATGCTTTAACCAAAAACAGAAAATGATTCAAGTGCAAGGGATTATGGGTGATCAGTGATCAAACTCAGCCAGGGAGTTTGACCAAAGTTGACACTGTAAGTTCTTGCTGTGTAATATTTTTAGTTGCTCATAGTAAATGTCCTAAACGTTGGCTTTAATATTTTATGTAGTGTCAACTATTTCTGCAGTCTGTCAACTATCAAAATAGGGTTTTCTGAATGAATGTGCTCCTGTGGGGCTCAGTGGTAGAGCATTGTGTCAGCAGCGCAAAAGGTTGTGGGTTTGATTCCCAGGGAACACACATGCTGATTAAAAAATTTATAACCTGAATGCAATTGTAAGTCGCTTTGGATAAAAGCGTCTGCTAAATGCATAAATGTAAATGTAAATGGAATGGAATTTGCAATTCTTACAATTCTTTGTCCTGTCACCCGTGATTCAATACCTTCACTGTTTAAAAAAAACTAAACAAAAAAAACAGTGCTATTGCAACCCATGATACTAATGTAATTTGATATATTTGCAAATAAGACAGCACTTGATGTTATTCATTGGGAGTTGACAAAAAGTGTCTGTAACATTGCAAAAGGGAGCCAGGTAGTTTGAGAGAAAAGGTTGAGAAGAGACATTTGTGATATCAACTGAAAAGGAAAGGCATTTCAGATGCAAAGCAATTGTTAAGACCTGATGCAAGCATCCCAGGCTTGCCACAGCTCACTTGATGTGTGATCCTCTTCTGTCAGGGGTTGTTCACTAGGGGGCACTGATGTTCTGTGCTTGTTCTCTTTCCAAGGCGCTATTCCAGTCATTAATCTCTGTCGTATGTTGGCCTACAGCGCATGGACACCTTCCAGCCCCTTAAAATGTTCTGGATGTTCCTCCTAACTCCCTGATGGCCTTTGTTTGTGTTCTGCTTCTATCCTCATCCCACGTTTATCCACCCTTGCAAATACTTACTCTTTTGTTTGTGGTTTCAACTCTTCCTTTGTTCTGATAGCCTCAAATCTTGAGAGGCATTGGAGCTGACGCACAGGGTTAATGCACTTCAACAAGTGTTTATCTTTTCCGTAGTTGAGGGAATGCTAACAACATCTTGCCCAAGTACGCACAAACGTTGACAATTCTTGCACACATTCACACCCTCTCCATCGCTGCCTGGTTGACCGTGACCTCTGATCCCTGGCCACCGCAGGACGGGGCGGGTGGGCCATGATGGGACCTCCTGCTGCGGCGACTGCTCTGCGTCAGCTCCCTAATCTCATCCAAACCAGTGGAGCGCAAGCTGTTGCAAGAATGTCCTGATGCATTCTGGGATTGAATGCAGAGAGGTCATGGATGGAGTAATGAATGACTAAACAGGAGTGGCACTGGCCTCGTTGAAAAACAATAATGGCTCTCTCATGAGATCATGGTTTGTTGTGATTAATCGGTGTGCTGATTGGACTTAATTGGAAAATTGAGCGGGCCGTAATGACACAAGCCAGTGTGTTGGACTACCTCACACTTCAAAGAGCCCATGTGTGCACCCAGGTCAGCTGACCGTGGCATTACCTTGGGATTTTCTAAAGAGACGCTGAATATTTAGTGGTCACTGAAACTCAGTATAATCACAATGAAATAACGTTGACTCTTCGGTCTGGATATATTCCCCATAGTCAGGACCGTTTACTTTCTGGATAACCCTGCCGCCAGCTTGTCCAACATCTCAATGTGTTTGTCTTTAGTTTTATGTGTTTGTATGGCAGGCATTTTCATCCTGCGGGTCACTTGGCTATTGCTTGTTGTTTTGTTAAATTTCTCTTCCTGCATGCAAGTGTTTTTGTGAGTCTTGTGATTTGTGCGCTGACATGTATTTGTCAAATATTTTGACAGGCTGTTCTCTGTTATGACATTTTGGGTCTTTTTGATGACAATCTGTGTGTACTGTGGCTATGTTCTGAATAGCAGTCTATCTCACTATTTCTGCAGCATAAAGTGTGTGTACTGTGCACACTATGCACATTTTCTTTTTCCACAGAAGACTGATGCACCCATCTTGCATACTTCTGCACTATTCTTTGCTTTGAATTCACATGCTTTTAAAAGGAAATGGATATTGTACCTTTCTAAACGGATACCTTTCTAAATGTCAGATTACATAGTTAATTGTACAGCTCTAAAACTAACATTCAAAAGTTTCAAGTTTATTTGATCAACAATACAGTAATGTTGTAAGAAAATATGATTTAAAATAACTTCTTTACTATCTATTTGAATATATTTTAAAATGTTATTTATTCCTGTGATGCAAAGCTGAATTGTTAGCATCATTACTCCAGTCTTCAGTGTCACATGATCCTTCAGAAATCATAATAATATATTTATTTATTATTATCACTGTTGAAAACAGTGTTACAATAGTTTTGTGGAAATACTTTTTCAGGATTGTTTGAATAGAGACTAGAGTTTAAACGAACAACATTTATTTAAAGAGTTTTGTTACAATGAAAAAGTCTTTACTGTCACTTTTAATGCATCATTTCTGAACAAAAATATTACTTTGTTTTTAAAATCTGCTTCTTGCCATTAAAACAATGATTACGGTCAAAACAAAGCACTCAGAGTAATGTTTTCGTTGGTCTATTTGGACTAGATCAAATGAGTCAAATCAGAGTTTGAAAAACGAATGATACACATCTTAGTTAAACACTGAAACAAAACAAGACGAAAGTCTTCAAACCATTGAATAAAACATAGTTTGACAAGTAATGACTTCAGTTGCACTCAAGTTTATAAACAAGGCTAGCATCTGATACCATCTTCTCGCTTGGGTAATTTCGTTTGGACTCTTTAAATGTGCCTTTTTTGTTACTTGTTTGACTGTTTTCCTCCGCAAAGAAGAAACTTTTGTTAATTTGTGTTTGTTGGTCTCATCAGAATATGATCCGAGAGTTTGCTTGGTCCCAAGACTTTTATTGGCTGACCTCAGTCATCTAGTGCACAATACAAAAAAAATATATATAAAGATTTTGTTTCCTGTTTATATGATCTGCATGTTATTTACGTTATGCATAAACAAATGAGCTGATGAAATACTGTAGCGTAGTGTGTGTGTTTTTTCAGCGTTTGTGGTTATAATGGCCCTATGCAACACACTCAAGCGCGTTACACATAATATGCAAATTTATATCAGTTTACATTAAATTGTGAACGTAAGTAATGACAAACGATCGGTTAAAGATGGTTTAAGCTCGACAGGCTGCATTTATGGACATCTTGGAAGTGTTTTGCCTGGAAGACTGCGTCAGAGCTTGTGTGTGTGTGTTGCTAGCATGCAGCATGGGGCCAGGTTGCAGACGTAGCTGACCCACCTTGTTACCATGACAGTGCCCTGGCCTAAGTCCAGACCAGACTGTGTGCATTAGCGGTTGAAACAGGATGTGGTGTGTTTGTGTGTGTTTTACATAGCTGAAGTCACAACATGTGTGTTTGAAACATTGGCTCTTGAGCTAAAGTTAGCCCTGTATGGGCTGTTTCAGTTAGACATGAAGAAAACGTTTTATTAGATGGTCTATCTTAAACACAGAGGCTTAGCTAAATAAAGATACGTTTATGTGTGTCACACACGCATACACTTTCACTGTCTGTCTTAACACATATGCATTTGTCTCGAGTGAAATTCCCAGGGTTTATTCCAGCGCTGCTTTCTAAGGAATAAACAAGCAGGGCCTGTGAGCCGCGTGTCCCTGCAGCGCTCCATCAGAGGCTGCTCTAATGAGAGCTTTATAGAGCTGTAAAGAGCGCAGACTTTAGGAAGTGGTTTACAAACCAGACCTTTAAAGGTTGCAGTCTCTTTCTCTCCTCTCCTTGTGTTACTTAGGCTCTGTTCCAAAATCTAGTGAGCTGCCTACGTAGGCAGTACGTTCCTGACACAAAGAGTGTTCCAAAAGGAAATACCTTCTTTTGCAGAAATGCATGTGTCTATAGCGGAGGCAACAATCCCATAATACACCGTGATGTGAAATGACAATTACAAATGCTGTTTTCTTTTCTTTGTAGTATTTTAATATTTTTTTCACCTATAATGTCTGACATATGCAGTCGGTCACAAAAATCGATGAATTCGAAAAATCTCTTTCTCTGGCTCATGGTTTCTTCTCTGGTGACTGAAACCTCAATGCATTATTTTTGACAACTATATTTATTTATACCAGACATTTTATAGCACAACTCAGCTTGACTTCAGGGTCTTTTGTCTTATTTTCATTTTAAATGCAAAGGTTTTACTTTTCTACCATCCAATGACAGTTCTGAAAGTGCTGCGAGTCTACTGTTGCTATAGTAGGTAATGCAACATTGATTGAAAGATCAACCGCACATCCTTATTTCACTGTTGTTGTTTAAATTGTGGTTTGGTAGACAGTTTGCTACTAGCATTCAGTTTAACGGCATTAAGAACAGGTCACAGAGGGCAAGCTTTCGGCTGAAGTGCACGCATGCATTTTAAACGTTTTCACCATGTTCTTACTCATCTATGAAACAAAACATTTTTGGAGGAGTAGATTTTTCTAGCATATTTAATTCAACTTCTCTGGTAATTTCAATGATATGACATATTTCAGTGGTGGCCAAATTTAAGCTTTTAAATCAACCAGAGCTACAATTAAATAATTAAAAGCATAAATATTCATGAAGATGCATATTAAACCCATATTAGCTCCCTTATAGCATGCAAATATGTTTGCCCTTTATCACTCATGTGATAGTCAACCTTTTAGTATGAAGCTGCCATTTGGGTGTAATAACAGACTTGTTTTCAACTAAAAAAAGAAAAATATAGAGCTGTTAAACACCATAAACTAAGAATAGGTGCTCTAGTGTGCAAAATAATGTGTACATAAGTCTCACTTAAAACTGGTTACCAATTGATGTCAGATTAATGTCATTCATTTGTCATTTCTTATCTGATCTAATCTGCAATCCTACACATACTTTAACCTTAATTTCTCTCACGCTTCTCTTAACAGAATGACCGGCCGAGAGTTTTTCACTCGTTTTCCTGCCCTCTACACCTTCCTCCTCAGTCAGCTACAGGAAGCTGCAGCCTCTGTGAACAGGTGAGAATTTCCCAACAAAAGGCCCCCTATAACATCACAGCACCCCGCAATGTGTGTGCGATTTGCGTCGGATGTTGTTAAAGAGCTGAACGATCCCAGTGTTCGCTAAACGGACCCAGTTCTTCTTCTCACCCCTCTTTAATTTCTCCGAGGCCCTTACTTAAGATCGTTTAAGTGGCCCATCAAGCCTCTTTAGACCTATTAAGCATTTTGACCACACTGATGGACAGATTCCTAGCAGATAAGTAAACCGCTTGTGGGAGTTTCGGCCATGTTGGATCCAGACCTCGCTCTTCAGTGGCTGTGAGAACATGTTAGTCTCTTATCTCCCTCAAATGATTTCTCCACAGACTGATGCACCTCTCTTCCAAATAGCACTTGTGCAAGAGGCCCTTGAGCCAATATTATCTTAATATGTATCAAATTATTTTAATGCGTTTTCAGTCTGGCGTTCTTTCCTTTTAGCTAAGAGTGGTCTGACTCTTTCCCATGGTCTAGTCTTTGCGTCCCACTTGCCAAGGTAGGCTCTGCAACGCTCGTATTTTATACTGCCTATAAATTATTTAGCATATAAATAAGGGTAGAAAGAAGTGCGAAGAGGTTTGCGCCACCCACCTTTACCAAATATGAAAAGAGCATCATGGGATTTCTGGGGGGGAGTTCACCGTTTAGCGTGATTGAGAACTGTTTTATATTGAAGTTCAATCCAGAATGTTTCTTTTATCTGGAAAGCAGGCTGTAAAAAGCATGTGGGAACGCTGGAATACGGTTCATCGCCCTCCTCGCAATTTATAAAACCGGTTCGTGATCAGAAGATTTCACGAGCACGGATGAAATCGTGATGAATGATTTGCCTCAGCTTGAGGGGTTTATAACAATTTTAAACGTTTAACATGGGAAATGAGTGCCGAGAGGGTTCGGTTGGACATGCACCAGAGATGAAATGAGATGAAAAGAGTGGAGCCAAGACTGAAACTCGCTTTGCTAATCTCACATTCTCTTCCAGGCTTATCACCTCTTCACCCTTGCTGAACTTTTATGCTCATTTTAACGTCTTTTTCCATTCCTCTGATTCATCATATTTCATTGGTTCGTTCTCGCATTCCCCTTCCAGCTTTTTCTTGAATGTGCATGATGTTTAACACTTCAGTCTCCCTGGGCTTGATGATGATCTCAAGTTCTTGGCTGTCCCACACTGTGCCTGACTGAAATCAGACTCTAAACGCATTACCCTGGCCCAGATTAGCAAAATAGCATTTCCTGCACTCTGGCCCGGGGTCTATGGGCTCCTGGGACCCCTTGGTGGTGGGGAGTTTGGCCATGTTTGATGTAATAATGACAAGCGTATCCACAGCTGGCAGCTGGGCCGTGGAAAGCTCACGGCCTGTAGAGAACAGAACAGATTTTGGCCCTTTCAGAGTAATAGATAGATATGAGTAATTTACATTTGTGTGTTTTTCTGTCTGTTTTTTTTGTGTGTGTGTTTGCTCTGGCTTAAATCTTGAGTTTCCACTGGACTTTCAGGAAAAACATGCAGAAGTAAAGTAAAAGAGAAAGGAAGTGAAGGGCCATTGGGTTAGTAATGGTGACCATGTGGACATATCTTGTCATTGAAGCTGTTAGCTGTATGTGTTTGGAATGACTGACTGCTAATTCTGAAACATCAGCTAAAACATCAGTTATAATATGTTAGTTATGTGTGTTAGTAAGTGAAGGGAAGCTATGGTAGATAGTAATCTTTTTATATTAGTAGTATGGTAATTAGATAAGTTATGAACTCGCGTGTAGGTACTGTAAGCCAGGTTAGTTCAGTAAGTTTCTTACATTAGTAAGTGGAGGAAGTTATTCTAGTTGGAGTTAGAGACATTTATGAAGTCACATTCAGGTAAGTTAGTAATAGGTAAGTTAGTACCTATTCATTCAGGTAATTTAGTACCTATACATTCAGGTAAGTTAGTAATATACAGTAGGTTACTGAGTGAATAAAGCTTTGCTAGTTTAAGGAAGTTATGTTCTGAAGCCAATCGTTATTTTTGTTAACCATGCTAGTAGCTTAAGTTTGTTTAATTTAGTAGTTCACCTTAGTTGGTTACATTATTACATAAGTTAAGGAAGTTATCTTGTTAGTTAAGGTATTTTAGCTAAGTAAATGTTTCTCTTTCTCTCTCTTTCAGTGATTCAGGGCAGGTCAAGCTGCACCCCAGTCTTTTCTTGTTGCTGTTGGTTTTGGGTCGTCTCTACCCATCTCCTATGGATGGTTCATCATCTCCTCTGGGATTAGCTCCCTTTATGCCCTTAATTATCAGGTAGGTGTATACATTTAGATTCTCTTTAAGTGCAATGCTGACCAAAATATAATCTGCCCTGAATGTTTTGGCTAAAAAATAATTTAGATTTGATTCAGCTGACTATTTCTTAGTCTCACAGGCCACTCCCTTTGCATGTCTTTCTATCCGTCAACTCAGTGCATCCATTCCTGCAATAGATTTGTTCCACTGCCTCCACATTTTTTCTTCTCTTACAATTTGTAATGCTTTAGACGTGCAGCTACTGTTGCTGTTCCCGTTTACACATTTCTTTCATTGTTTAGACGGAGTAGGAAAAATATTTTTGGAACAGATTCTACAAGTACCTGTAGAGGCATCCAAACATAGACGTGTCTTATACACACACACACACACACACACAGAGAGTGAAGGATAGGTCACGGTTGTGATCCCAGAGTCAGGAGCAATCCTTTCCACTCCCGTTTGTGAGTCACAGAACACTGTGTTCCTCCAGCTGGGGAGCAATAGATCTATTCGGATGAAAGAAACAATAGCAGGATGGTGTTTGTTTTGGATCAGAATACGGGTGGAGAAGTCTTGCTCCCACTGCTGCTTCTGATAACACAGCTCCTGACTTTGCATGCTACACGCATGAATGACGCCCACCATTTCAAATCTCATTGTATGTTGAATACATTTTGCAATTTCAACAGTTTTCAGGTAAAGAGATAAAATAACATCTAGGCTCTGTTGCAAAACCTCTTGATCTGCCTTCATAGGTATCATAGGCGCATTCCCGAACATAAAGGGTCTAATAATGACACACAATATAATAATGACAGAGAAAAAACAAATGCAAGATACTGCTTTACTGAAAAAAAGACACATTTGTGCATTTTTTAAGGGCCTCTGTTTCCGTTCATGACCGTTTGATTTTTTTTTGTATACATACCTCATTTCAGACTTTATTGAAGGTGCAATGAGTTTTTGGTTACTTTTTCTAGAAAGTATGCAGTTTTTTTTTTCTCTCGTTTTCCTTCCAAGACGGCAGATGGGTCAAAAATATTGTAGTTTATTTAAATAGTTACAATTCCTTCAATAACAAGATTTGTTTATAAAATAGTTCCTAGCTCCAGTCATAAAAACTGACTTTGTACCTAATTTGTGTATTTATGAACATTTGTATTTTGCTGTTAGCCTAGCAACATGCTAACGTGATACTCTCTTTATAACAATTGTGATTCAAGTTCCATGGGTTACTGCATATAGTGCGTTCCAGTTAGGATGCCTTATAAGGCACCTGTCTATGTAGACTGTAGGCGGCAAGGCTATAGTGTGGAATGGAGGGTTTTTTCTTTCTTTTCTTTTTAAATAAGAGCATGACTTTCTATGTAGGCATATGTAGACAAGCTCCATTCTGAGTCTATTAATACAAATTATGTTAGATAAATGGGTCGTTCATAAATGGTCATGCATTAGCACATTAACTTTTGGTCGTCCATGTTTACAAATCAACACCTGTTTAATATTCAACAGCTTGGTGGATGTTACTGTAATTCACTTGCAAAGTGTTTACAGTATCGTAACACAGAGGCTTCTTTCAGTACTTCTCTGTCAAAGTGTTGATCACCAAGTGCGGGTTCATGATTATCCTCGCCATCTGCTTAGATTGATGTGGTAATAAGTTGTTGTAAGCTTAGTAATGTTGTTAACGGTTATGAGGAAGAACATCCCGTGGAAAAGAACTCCGGTTGAAACTGATGGTCCTGATAATGACCCTGAGAGCAGAGCAGAACAGTGAGCTCAGCACGTTAGATAAGTCACATGAGCATGTTGAGTACAGGTGTGTGAATGTGCTCAACTGTTGCTGCCTTTTGCTTTGGTGACCAAAAGCCTTGGACTCTCACCAGTTTCCCTTCTGTGACATTATTTTCACTAATGTTTATGCCAGGAATGTTCTGTCCGTCTGTGCGCTCGCTCGCTCACACACACACACACACACACACACACACACACACACACACACACACACTCTCACACACTGAGGAAGGTGTTTGGGCTTCTGCAATAGCATTCTTTTTAGCAGGGTGTGTGTGTAGTTATCTGTATTTTTGTGGGTATATTTGAACTAGTGTGAAAGCATGTGTGTTAGTTAAAATTCGTTTGGTTTTTGTGGCTTCTGTGTAAATTAAGCTCTTGTGGCCTGTTTTCTACATGGGAAGTATTAGAGCTGTTATTAAATTATTGGTTTAATGAATAGTAATTTTAAAGTGATCTTTATTCACTTATTTATTTGTTTTAGTTCCTTGATAATTAATCAAAATAAGTGCAATTAATTGACATATCATGTTTGTATGAATTGATATATGCATACAATTGGTTATAATATAATATAATAAGAGGTTCCTTATTGTAATAAATAAGAAACAATTTCCTCCAGATTTTATGGACTGTTATGTAATTGATGATATTTGACAAATATTTTTTTTCAGGTCACTATCATGTAAGAGTATCAATAAACAAAAGCAAATCTTAAATGTGTAGTTGTATATGGTTAAAACATAAAAATAAACAAATGCCATTTTCATCCGAAATTGAATTTTATGTATGTAGTGTGAAAATGTAATGTGGTGTAACTTTCAGATAAAATATATTTTTTAAGTTATGGTTTCAAAGTAGTTTTTTTTTTTTTTATCTTGAATTGGTAATTCATAGATATCTTTAAAGTTGTTTTTTTTATTATTATTATTATTATTGTTTTTGTGGGGTCAGGGTCATAAAATCCAATTTCTAAAAATGAATAAAACAAATTCTGCATGTTGGTTTCATGGGTTGATCGCATGTCTGTTGATTATACCACATGACCTTGACTAAAAACATGTTTAATGATATTTAACTGCTGTATCATTTTTAATAATGATAAAATATTTAGCTAAACCGTTTACTTTTTGTTTTTCTCAAGAATTTTATAATTTTATAAGATTTGATGATATCATCAGGACACTTACAACACCCAGATATTTATGACCTTATGGCTTTAACACTGTTAAACATATATTTATTTGTATTTTTAAAGCCCTGGATCCTTGTTTGGTTGTCAGGGCCTGTATAGTATCATAATTGTGTTATGAGCCCATCTGAAGCGGAGCAGAGTTTATGGAGGGGGATGGAGAAAGGATTCAAGGCCTCGGGTCTGGAACACAGATAACACAGAACAGAGAGAAACGGATCAAGCTCACGACTCTCATGCACTCAGAGTGATCAATGCCACCATAAAAAACACTCAAACCACATGGCCAAATATCAGCAAACGTCTCAGCCCTTCTGAATCAAACGCAAGACCACCTGATCATCATCAGTTCAGTTAAACCATGTCACATTATGGAGGGATTTTCCTAATAGTCAAGGAATGACAGGAGAGTCGGAGTCAATAGAGTTCAGCATTTCTCTGTACAGGGACGCAAGGGTTAAGAGATTGGAGGATTGGGGTCTGCCTGGTTCTTGTCAGTGGAGGTATGCAGGCCCATTCACCCAAATGAAGCCCACATGTAGAAGATGTTAAATATAGCTTGGTTTTGGCTTCCACGGCCCCCTCCTCTCCCCTAGGCTTGTATTTGTGAGTGTCTGGGTGTCCGGTGTTGATCAGGCCTCGCTTTACAACTAAAGTTCTCAACAAAGCACTCGAGGAATCTAAGCTGTTAATTATTGTGCTGGTTGACATACGAGACAGCCCGTGATTAGTTACCTGAGCAGACTGTGATTTCATTCCACAATCGGGGTTTAATTCTTCTTTCAGAGTTGTTTTCTTTAGATTAGGCCCACGGTGTTGTCTTCACAGTTATAAATCCTAGAGATTTTATTTCTTAACTTATTCCACGTAAGTTCGCAAGAATGTTCTTAAGTGCAATTCTTGAAAAAAATCTCAAATATATTCTTAAGAATAACTTAATTTTTTTTCTTAAGAAGAAAATTACAGTCTTTATCTGAGTGAATACATGACTCACTGATAAACTCACACTTTATTGTCATTTTATGCTTCCTGGAGATTACTCTAATAATCATAAAAAGTGCACACTCTCTTTTGTCGCAACTTTGATTGGCGCTCAGCTTCACGTTTTTAATGCGGCGTGTTTTTGAACAGCCTGTCTCAAGCTGCAGCGATCTTCATTTTTGTGCTGTGTTTTTGCGCTCTCATCCGAGTGAACGCTTCCGGTATGTGTCTCCGCGCTGCTATAGCAAACGCATCCTGTGTATCGGCACATTCATATGCCCTGCATACTGCCAAAGATTATGTTGTATTTATAATCTAAAATAAAAGCGTCCAATTAAAGCTCCCTATCTGACTCGTTTTTGTAGAGTTACTACGGAGTTTTGAAGTCAGTAAAAAGTAGCGTCACACGGGCTAATCATAACCGATCATGTTTACCTTATTGTCACTTCAGAAAACTTGTGCACGTCCCTATTATTAGTCTTATTATGCATGATATGCAGCAAATGTTGTTGTAGTGCTTAAATATAACAATTAATTTAAAATAACCCAATATATTGATTTAATAATTCTTACTGGTTGGGATTTAAGACAAGTCTGCGGCCGTTCTAAATTTAAGAAGTTATTTACGATGATTTTTAAGAAGATTCTTTTCAAGAATTTGAATTCTTCTTAAGTTTTGTCTTAAGAACGATCTTATGAAAAAAGAAAAGAATATTCTTAAGATTAATTTTTGGAATACAAAATATTCTGAATTTATTTCTTACGTTAAAAAATAAGAAGAAAATGGAAGTTAAGAAGAAATTTCTTATGAATGTTTCGTGAATCCTGCCCCTGATCTATTTGCTGGTCACATTGTGAATTTGTATTGTGTGCCTAAGCTTTCAAAGCCTCGTTATCGTGTCGGAGTAGGTCTGTTAAGCTCCACTCTGTGAAATATTTGAGAAATAAGGCTTTGTTGGGCTTGACAAGCTCTTTTCTGTTATCCAGACTGTAAGAAAACATGGGTGCATTTGAATTGGGCTCAATCTTGCACTCGTGAAAATCCATTTTGTTAACATTATCACACGCTAAGCAAACATGGGTTTACACTATGTGCATGAGAGCCATGAAAGCCATGAGAGCCAGAGCCATAGTTTGGTGACCAACTCTCATTATTAACTATGACTTTTGCCTATTAGCTCTTAATTTGCTGCTAATTTATAGCTAGTTATGTTAGTTACAGCCAATATGCATGCTAATAAACTACTAGGGTGAGAAATGTGAAAAGTGAGAATTGGTCCTTAAAGTGTTACCATATTTTGATTTAGCTTAAATGCATTTTTAATTTCTTTAATTATATGGTAATTTTAGTACATCTTAAATGAAATTTAGAAATGTTGCCTTAGCAGTTAACTGAAATAAGTTTTCACATTTTGGTCAGTCATATTAATATTTTATTTTATTCACTTTACTGAGTAATTAACTTTATTAAGTAACACTTTACTTAAAGCCTTTATGTAAAATGCATTTTAAATGCGTTATTACAGGCTACACTGCATTATAATTATTCATTGTAACTAGGGATGTTCATTTCGGTTATTTAACCGACAAGATTATTTTAAATTAGAACTGAATTAAATTAGAAAAAATAAGTGTCTGTGACCCGTTAAAAATACTAACATTTATTTTCCGGGGATTCATTTTACATGCACAAAAAAGTAGCACACAACAGAACATGAGGATTCACATGATCATATATCATATGACATCACGCACCTGTAGTGCTTCTGCGAGCAGAGAAAAACAGCTAATTTATATCTAATTAATAAATAGGTTTATACGAGAAATATATTTTCACTTAAGAAAACGAACACACTGCTCAGTTTAAATATATAGTAAAATATGTGCCGTTAAGCGTTATCACCGTCCCGCTGTAAAATTATGCAAAACATTTTGTTTTATGTGGATATTGGAACGCGAGTGATAACATAAAGACTAAATAGACTACTATTTTGGCATTCAAATCGCGAATACAGAAACATTCAATTTTGTGTTGAACGAAAGACCCAACATTTCGTTTTAGCCTAAATTAATTCGTTTTGGTTTGTCATTTATATAGCGTTCTTACATTTTTATTCTTGTTCTTTTCTAAATAGCCTTTGTTGTCTTAGATTTGTTGTGGAGCTGATGGGAACTAAAATATCCTAGCTATGTTTACAGTGTTTAGTATAATGTTTGTAATTCATGACGGCCTATTTACTGAATAAAATAATAAAATGCTACTTTTAAGCGACTTATGTCTCTCTCTCTCTCTCTCTCTCTCTCTCTCTCGTATATTTTTCTATGTGTAGCTTATTTTAACCATGCAGAAAACCGTTCATAATATTTTGATAAATTACTGAAAAAAACATTCAAAAAAGTGACTTTAAACCGTTGAACTAATGGGATTAATCGGTAAAAATTCTTATCGGTCGGTTAAACGGTTAAAAATGAACATCCATAATTGTAACACATTATATCGTCGTAAACAATTATAACTAAAAATAAAATGCATGGGGTAACAATGAATTTATAATGAATCAACTGTGGTTACAGTTATTCATGAGATTGTACAATGCATTATAAGGTGCATTACAAGGCACAATTCATGCATTAAAACAATAATGCATTATACTTGAATTATACTATAATAATGCCTAAAGGCTTTAAATAAAGTGTTTCCACAATTTGTAATGGGTTAGTTTATGAACATTTTGTGCAGTTAAACTCCACCCGTTTTAAAAAAATTTTATAATCAAACTTCCTGTCCTATTTATTTTATTTTTTCATGTAGTGGACTTCAAACTTGTTTTGGGGCAGATTGTCCAGTAATGCGCAGGTCATAAAAAATCAAGTGTTTATGCACTCATGTGCTTTCTGGAGCGTGTGATGGAACTGCATGTACTCGTTCGCGTTTCATTTCTCCTGTGCATCTCAAGAGCCAGACGAACTCGAATAAACAAGATGTGTTATGGCGCTCTCGCCAGGTGCTGTGTAACACAGTCTCGGCCTGATGTTTTCCTGCCAGACTAAGATTAGGTTTGTTTGGTGGTTGCAGACTGCCGAGTCATACTCAGGGAAACTGTACCACCGTGCCTAATAAGAGACAGATGGCCTTTGAGCCGTAATGGTGGGTCGAGACTGAGAAAGCCCCCTGGAGATGACTCGCCTCAGACTATGTTTCTAAAATTACACCCTTCCAAACTGTCATTTCCTCTCAAAAGACTTTTAATGGGACGAATTAGCAATGATAGTTAACATATGAGGCCAGAAAGGGGGAACAGTACAGACTTCTGTGGTCATTAGATCAAAATATGA
Source organism: Gymnocypris eckloni scoliostomus (assembly GCA_027564155.1). NCBI lineage: Eukaryota > Metazoa > Chordata > Actinopteri > Cypriniformes > Cyprinidae > Gymnocypris > Gymnocypris eckloni. The sequence goes on from CM050429.1 coordinate 16,373,522, forward strand.
GTTTCTACTGATGTTTATGCATTTATTTTATTACATTAAATGAGTAGTTCACCAAATCTATATGACATTTCTTCCGTGACACAAAAAGAGAACATTTTAATATTGCTCTGGTCTCGGGGCCTGTGCAAGACTAAGTCAAATTTAAGCCCATAATAACGGTCTCAAATATCTTGACAAATGTCTTTATTATGATTTCAAGCGATCTTAAATTTGGAGACCGAAAAGCAATGATCACAATATGGCCAAAATGCGATTATTACCTATAAAAGCGATGATATAAATAAATACATGTGAGCGTTGCACTTTAAAAGTCAAAACTATTGTGCCGCGGTTAATTACGACATTGCTTATTACTGTTGTTTTATATTGTAATATGTTGTAGTTGATGTAAAAGTGCATATTTTTTATCTCCCTCATCTTTTGAATGAGTCTGGAAGTAGTAAAGCAAAGACATTTTCAAAATAAGAGTCCAAGTGTTTCAGACTTGTTTATAATCCCCACATTATGCATACAAACTTTTTATTTTTTTCCTGGATATTATTTGTATTTTTAAACCGTAACATGATATAAGACATACAATATATACAGAAATAACTTGTGTTTGCATTATCACTGTATCAGATTATCATGGTAACATCAAAATCCAGTATAAATTTAATGTATGCATTGTTCCAGTTTCAATACATATGCACATGGAAAGCATCATAAACGATACAACTTGTACACTACATTCTAAGTCTTTTGAAGCCATATAAGTCAGTAGTTACTGTAAATATTAACATCCACCCTAGATCTCCTTGACGTTTCAAGAGTGAGAAGTATGTAACGGCTGATTCCTGAACAAATCATTCTTTTCAATCAGACCTTTACAGCGACTACCATCTGGTACACAAAACATGATTCATTCTCAAATTTGATCCATCCAGTTTTTGATTTCTCAATGATCTGGCAGCACTGATGTCTCACTGTAGTGGAAGATCATAACGACTTGGAATGACATCAGTTTGAGGTCATTTATTTTTGGGTGAACTGTTACTTTACTGCGTAAAGGACTGCGTCTGTGGACTGTTGTCATGCTGTGACTGCTGAAGGCAACATGTATGCCATGTGGGTTAATGTGGATGTCTGTATGTTGGAGGAATTTAAACTCAGCAGGTGGAGGTTCACATGTCTGGCAGGCTGTTATTGGCGTCTCCTGTGTTCTGTCTTTTCCGTTTAGAGAGTGCAGTCTGTACAGCGATATACCAGTGGTTGGTGACAGTTTACTTGTGTATGACATGCCTCACCTTCTCTTTCTATATTATCATGTCCCTCTTGCTAACCAGTGCACTAAACCGGTTACATAAAAGACATACCCATGGGTCATGCCCATTTGTGGCTGTTTGTGTAATATCATGGCCTAAAATGAAAGTGATGAATGATTCAGCGAGAATTCGGCAAGTTACTTAAGGGATATTTCACCCAAAAAGGAAAATTGTCATTTTTTTGTCGTTCCAAACCTGTAAGAAAAAGTATTTCAAGTTTGGAACAAACTGTGGGTAAATAAATGATTACACAACTTTCATTTTTGGGTAAGCTATCTCATTACTCCGGATGAGGTGAAATGGCACAGTTGTTTGTACTATGTAATTTAATAACCCTTAATATTAACCCTGCCTACCATGACCTATCACTGGCCCTTTGGTGGGACAGTGGGACACCGCTTTTGTCCCCCATGCGTGACTTAATTTGTTCACCATCACTTTATGAAATATGTTATTATGAATCTTCAGTTGTCAGAATTTGTTTTAGATGCACACTTTGACATTTTGAGGTCTGGCCACAACCCAAATTCTGTGCTTGGTTATTTAAAAAAAAGTCTGTTGTGTGTTATGTAGATGTCATTACAAAACTGACATTATGTAAATATCTTTATCTTAATTTAGTCATTGAGCCTGTCCCAATACCCACTCTTGCGGTCTTGGGAGCTTGAGGGCACATGGTCACAACAGGAAGTGTGCAAGACAGTCCCAGGACTAAAAACACCAAAGCTCAAAGTCCTTAAAGGGATAGTTCTCTCAAAAATGCCTTTTTTATTTATTTACCCACCCTAGGTGACCTTTTTACTTCCGAACAGTAAATAAGCTTTTTAGCTGAAACCGTGGTCCTTGGTGATTTCATAAAAAGTCAGTGGCTACCAGCACTCGAGAGTCTGAAAAGCATATACAGGCAACACAAAATGAATACCCGTGGCTCCTGCTGATGTATTGAGGCCTTATGAAGCCAAATGATCTGTGCAAGAAACTGAACATTTATTTACAATATTATTGCCTGTAATACATTGACCATCTCTAAGACCGTTTTCGAAGCAGTATTTGAGACTAAACATATCCCATCATTCATCACGTTATTGAACTCGCATTCCCCAAAACTGTGGACATATTGTCAATAGAAGTGCATGATATCACATAGTCAATGTTGTACATTGTTTCTTTCCCAGAAACAGTAGTTAGATGTATCTTAATGTTTAATTTATTATGACATGAGCTTAATTCGCCTCCGCAGAAGTCGTTATTGTACATATTAACATGACCCCTTTAGAATCCATATGACATTCATGATTTGAGGCCAGCAGATCTCTGTTCTCAAACTGCGGTTAGGTTTGGTAAAGCATACGAATGTTAACAAACTCATACCTCCATGCTCGCTTCCTTCTGCTGTCAGCAGATCACAATCACAGCTTTGCAAGTCTAGCTATGGTTTATTTTTTGTTTCTATCTATTCATCTTTCAAACTTACATTCATCTATCTACAAACATGATGGCTACATTGTTTTTCTTTTTCTTTTTTCCAATTCCCTTCTTTTTGATGGATGGATAGGTCCTATTTCATGTCTCTGGAGCTTCTTGGGAGTTTCCAGATCTTTGGAGAGGCTTCTTTGATTTAGTGTTTGTAAAGCAGTCGTCTTAGTCATCGGGGGGGGCTGCTCTGTAAATGAAATCACCAAGGCCCCTTCCCCGAATCTATTTCCAGTCTGGAAGAGTTCAGTGAACCTTCCAGGAATCTATACAATTTTGTTTTACAAAAAAAAATATATGTACATCTAACTTTTACCAGTACTATATTTTAAGGCACACATTTTAATCTGTCTCTCTTGTGATATTTAATTATTTATCCAAAGGCTTCTGTTTTAATGTTTGATATAAATTTTGTATCCAACAAGTTCAGTACACTACTGCTCAAACATTTGGGGTCAGTAGGATTTTCTTTTTTGGAAAGAATTTAATACTTTGGTTCAGCAAGGACATATTCAATTTATCAAAATGACAGCAAAAACTTCAAGATTGTTGCGACAAATATTGGCTATTTCAAATAAATGCTGTTCTTTTAAACTCTCCATGAATTTTACAATCCTGATTTTTATTTTTTTATTTTTTTTATAATTGTTTCCACATAAATATTAAGCAGCGCAACTGTTTTCAACTTTGATAATGTGTCTTGAGCAGTAATAAATTACATTTTAAAATATATTCAAATATAAAACTATGGAAGTTTCCACCACAAAAAAAAAAAAAAGTAATTGCAAATTTTTGTGAGTTTATATCTCACAATTCTGACTTGCAATTCGCTGTTGTGTTATAAAGTCAGAATTGCGATTATAAATGCACAGTTATGAGAACAAAACGTTACAATCGAGAGACATAAACTGGCAACTGCAAGAAATAGTCAAAATTTTCTAGATGTAAACTTGCAATTCTGACATTTTTCTCACTTTCCAGTTTATATCTCACAATTCTGACTTAATAACTTACAGTTTTATGCTATAAAGGCAGAATTGCGATTTAAAAACTAGCAATTCAAAAAAAAAGTCACAATCGTGAGATACAAACACGCAACTGCAAGAAATCATCAGAATTGCGACTTTTCTGACTTTTTTTTTTCTCAGACTTGCCAGTTTATCTCACAATTCTGACTTTATAACCTGCAATTGTTAGTTTAAATCATGCAACGCTGAGGGGGAAAAAAAGTTAAAATTGCGAGTTTATATCACAACTCTGAGAAAATAGTCAGATTGTGGGATAAAAAGTCGTAATTATCTTTTTACATTTTTGATTCAGTGAAACAACTGTTTTACTGTATACAATTCTTACTGTTTGCATTACATGTGAACTCGTGTGTCGTTTAAAAGTATTCCAGGATGCACCTCATGAAGTTGGTTAAATGTGCACAGCTATAATCTCAAGAAAAGAGTTTAATTCCAAAAATACTTCTCGCTCATTCACCAGAACCATGCAGTTACGCTGAAGTTGAAGAGATCACGAAGTGGCTGAAATATACCTGTGAACCTGTTGTCCCTTGTTCTGTGGATGTCTTGTAGGTGTGGTCGCTCTGCAGTGTACCGCACACGTGAAATGGCAGCGAGAGCCCTGGTTCCGTTTGTCCTGGTGACCCAAGTTCCCTCCACCATCCAGACTCTCCTGGAGGAGCTGCCTCAAGAACCTGGACCAGGACTCCAACAAAACCACATCCATGGCACACTGCTTCAGGTGTGTGAATCCCACTAGTCACATGCTCTTTTCAGCAATCCATTAACTTAGCGTGTTACATGACATATAAGGTGTGTACAATAGTGTAAAGTATTTGCAGAAACCTTTAAATATGTTATTCTATTGTGCTGTTCTCTGAAAGAAGCTGATACCTGAAGAATCATTCCTGTTTGAAAAAAATAAGTGTTGATGTGTTTAGTATAAAACATGCAGGGTATGTTTAAATATATGTATCAGTGGTACACCGAGCAAATGATTGGGGAAAGCAGATGGAACTGCATTAAGGAAAGTGACACGCACACATAATTGAACTCCAAAGGGAAATTCAAGTGCTCAACAAGCATCAATATAAAACCTAGAAGCTTATATAAATGCAGATAGCAACAGAGAGATGTAATTTTGACACTGAAGCAGGTTTCTGGTTTGCTAGTATGTGTGTGTGAGATGGACACAACTGTATATTGCTGGGATGAAGATGTGCTCTAGTAAGGAAAGAGCTGGATTTGGTGTTCTTTCCTGTCATGGCAGTCATACATCTGCTCAGCTCCTGCAGATGTGGAGGGAATTAAACTGTGGTGGGGAATCGCTGAGATCCGTTGTGTGGGTGGTGCTCTGGTGACAAGTGGTGGCAGATAACTGTCTTATGCAGCATTTTATTTAGAAATGAGAGACATTCTTCAAGTCTTTATGTGAAATGCCTGCCACCTGATGCTTCAGTCTGTTCTTAAGCTAGAAAGATCAATATTTTCTTATTTTATGTTTATTTTACTCCTAAAATCTTTTTTTTTTTTCATATACGATGTACCACCAAATCAGCATATTAGAAAGATTTCTAATGGTTCATGTGACTGAAGACTGGAGTAATAATGACTGCTGAGATATCTTTGCATCACAGGAATAAATTACATTTTAAAACATATTCACATAGAAAAGCATAGAATTACATGAGACAACAAAAGAAAGGGAAATTGAGAGTGAAAGGTCTCTTTATTTTCCTGTTTGACTGTATGTTTTCAATTTGCTGTGTCCCAGTGGCTCTCTAGACTCTTTGAATATGGAAATTATGGATGTTTGTGTGTACAACCAGAGTTGAAACAGATAACAGACTTGTGATACATAATCTTGTCTGTGTGTGTTTGGGGAGCTGATGGTGTGAAGTATGTTCAGATCAGCTGGAGATAACGTCATGATGCTTTCAGTGGAGAACTTCCCTCATGCTGCTATCTGATGTGAATACCTGAGTTGCATGCAGGAGTGGTGTACGTGTGGATCGCAGCATCAACTAAGAGATAAAGATGGCACTGCCAATGCATGGCTTTGTTTTACATGTGTTCCTAAATTCTTAAAGAGACAGTTCCAGCAAAAAAGGACAATTCCGTCATTATTTACTAACCCTTATGTTGTTCCAAACCCCAAAGCACTTTTTTGGTGCGGTTTAATGAGGAGTGACAGATCGCTGTGGCGCCTCGGTTCAAGAGAAACGGCAGAGTGAAACACACATGAATGAACTGATCATCTACTCCGCTTTAATACCAGTTTCAGCACAAAATAAACATGAGTAAAAAATCCTAAGGTATGTTAATCCGTATTCTGTCTCATGTAATCGCTCAATCAGTGTTTCAACCACGTAAGATGTCAATATAACAGCTTGTAAATAATGCCAAGTAACGTCACATTTACCTCAGAAACAAACATATTCGGTGACCATAAACTCCATTAGTCAGCTAAAAAAATGAACTGTAGAAGCGGAGCTTTTTGCTAAATATATGTTATATATTTTGCAGCATTAGTTGAGAGATTTCTTTCCTTATGAAAATTTTCTGTACCTGATATACATCCAAAATAATCAATATTGAATCGAAACAAATTGAATTGGTAATCAAATCGAATCGCAAGCTTGTGAATGAGAATCGAATCATGAAAACCCAGCACTACTACATATGTCTCTAGATTTTTGTTTAATATTGCACTTTTTTTTAAATCACTTAGAAAAGTAACATAATTTGAGGTGTTAATAATCTCTGTAATACAAACAGCCATCTATTTAGTGCACAATTAATCATTCTAACATTCCTTTGGACATTACTGACTGTAAGCAAATGATTCAGTGTGTTTTTGTTTGCGGTATGGCAAGAGAAAATAAAATACAAAAAAACAGAAAAAGTGGGGGTGGAATGTACTGTATGTACACCTTCCTCAACACAACACCCACAACCCTCAATTTGCATTACAGAGTTCTGATACCAGGATGAAATGAAGAAGCGTGTCAACACAGTGTTTCAAAGTGCCATTTTGATTACAATACCAGCTTTGCTGAGTAAGGCGCTTAAACCCTGCTGAGTTCACCTTAAAATCCCTGTTGACACAACTCACTGGTTCCCTTTAGGAGCCGGCTAACGAGGGAAACAGATTGAGCAGCACTAACCTAACCTGACGCCTCGGCCCCTGCTCCGAGCACTCTCCACCACTGCTGCTTACCCACAATGCAACAGCTTCTTTTTAAAAGTCCTGGGTAACATCCAGGTCCCACGGGGAAATTAATCCGCTGTGTGTATTGAAAACAGTAAATCAGATCAGCAGACATACTCTGCTCAATGGGGGTCTTGCACACTAGTGCACACATCTTCAAGGTAAAGCAGTGTGTGATGCTTCAACTTATGACTGTGAATGTATTTTCTGTTGTTTATTTGTTTTATTTTACCTTTACCTTTATTTTAGGGAAGGTCTTTTAAGATCAACTTTATTTTAGTTTTGATTCGTTTTTTGTAAATTGAGAACAGACAGATTATTTATTTATTTTTGTTTGTTTGTTTTTATTTTTGGGTTTTAAATGGAGAACAGATATTTTTATCTTATTTTGCTTCCGTTTATTTTATTATTTTTTCAATTCTGTAATTGACATCAGCCAGATTAAGTGTTCATGAATATAGACACAAAAGAGGGTGTTTGTGTAATGGTACTTTTTTCTTGTCTTAGTGTCAAGTAATAATGTATTTCTATGACTAAATCATAGTGTATATATCTGCAAATTATTATATAATTTGTCCTTTTTTGTTTAGTTTATTTGTGCTGGATGGCTCAACCCACTGTGAAATCTCATTGGTCTAAAATCCCACTTCGCATAACTGCACAGTAAACATTTTAAATATATACTAATTTGTATTACTTGCCTGATTTTTATTTTCACTATTAAGCAAACTCTTTTCACAAGAAACTTGTCTCATCATGCCTGGTTAGGACATGTTTTTTGTGCCTTTCCTCTTTGTTGTGCATTGCTGCTAAAGGTTTGGGTTTAGTGACCGCTTCAATAGGCCTTGAAACACCCACTCATACAAGCTTTGTTTCTGCTTTAAGGAAAAGACTGTAAAACAAAAGTCAAACTGATGAGACAAATTAACTTAATTGGATTCAGATTGTGTCCAGACTTTCCAAATCTACTCCTAAAAGCATCCACCCACAGGTTGGCTTTTAAAGCATTTCCTCGCAGTCTTATTTAATGGCTGAGTCAAATATCTTAGTGTGTCAAAGGTCAGCATCTAGCACTGTATTCAGGCCATGTGCTGGTGTTTGTTTGTGCGCGTTTCTGTTCTAAATGTGTGCACTGCTCTCTGTAGACTCTGCTGAATTATGGACCTCTACGGGTGTTTATTTTTGCCTTTAGCCACTGCCATTGGTTTGTGGTCAGTCACAAGTTGTGTAGCTCGTCAGTATAAATATACACACTTTCCTCCAAGGGCCCAGAAGAGGCCGGCCATCATAGGCCTTCCCACCCGACGGCGCGAGCAGGCCTAGGCTAGATGTGTGGGATACAGGTGTGGGCCGCCAGTGTCTGGGGTGTCTGCAGCTGGAAGATCAGGCCTAGTATTTCATGGTCAAACTTGTTTTGCCCTGTGTCTCCTGCCTGGGGCATAATGAGTGGCTTCCACATTGCGGCTATAAACCAGCCCTATTTCAGCCTGTTGTACACTATTTAATCTTGCATGCATAGTTGTCTATTAGACATTGAATTCATTTTATTTCTCTCTATAGACTGTTATATGTAAGGATAGGTAAAATAAGCTTAAGACTCTGATTTATCTCCAATTTCTCTCTCTTTTTGATTAAGAAAGATGAAGTAATGAGGAATCTGATCCCTCTTTCTAATTTCTCTGTCTGGTGTCTTTCCGACTGCTGTTTCTGATCCCTCTCTTTGATTGATCTGTCGGATATGATTTCTCTCTTTAATGTCTTTATCTGATCCCTCTTCAATGTATATGTCCGATCTCTGATTTGTATATCTGATACCTCTCTTTGATATCAATTTGATGTCTCTGTCTGATCTCTCTTTGAGTTATCTGTCTGATCTTTGTGATTTCTGTCTTTGATCTGATTCAGCTTTCTGATCTATGTCTTGGATTTTCTCTTTGATTTTTATCTGATGTCCGATCTCTCATTGGTTTATCTATCTGGTTTCCATTTTTGAAGTCTATATCTGATCCTTCTCTTATTTATTTATTTGATATCAATCTGATATCTCCATCTGATCTAACTCCGAGTTATATCTCTGATTTCTTTCTTTGTCTGATCTATCTGTCTTGAATTCACTCGTTGATCTTTGTCTGATGTCTGATCCATCTTTGATTAATCTATCTGATCTGATTCCTTTCTTTAATGTCTCTATCTGATCACTCTATTTATTTGTTTGATCTCTGATTTATGCATCTGATATCTCTTTATGGTATCTGATGTCTCTGTCTGATCTCCATCTGACTTATCTATTTGGTCTGATCTATGTTATTAATCTTTATTGCTCTCTTTAATGTCTCTGTGATCCCTCTCTTGCTTATCTGATTTTTCTCTGATTTATGTATAATCTCTAATTGTTAATCTCTTTCTGTTTTCTCTGATATCTCCGATTTAAATCTGATCATTTAACCTTTGATCTATGATCACAATTAAAGGAAAAAAGTAAATAAACGTGTACTTAGGAAGAATAATAGGACAATTGTGATGAGTACAAAGACTTAGTTTTCAGTCTCGGATCTGTCTAAAACCTTTCTTTCTATCTTGATTGTTTTGGTATTAGTAGTGTGATTGCACTGATCTTTCTGTATACTTCTATATACTTGTTCTTTATGATCTCTCTCGCTCTGTGATATCAATCTCTGATCTCTCGATTTCTTTCTCTCCAGTTTATTCTCATAGTAAAGGTGTGTTGTAATCTTCACAGGTACTGTCATTGTTACGTTCCTACCTGGCGGACACACACAGACCCCAGTCAGGAAATGAGCAGGACTGTGACCTCTCCAGTGCCCTTTTTCCACGGCTGTGGCTCGCCACAAGGTAGATACTGTCATTCTGATACACTAACCACTGCTGTCATTATTTGCATATATATATATCAGCAAATATAGTGAGCATACCAGCGTCATTTTGGTTAGGCATTTGCAAACAATATCACACACCAGCTTACTGGTTTGTAAAGTGAGCTCTGTGTTTCAAAGGCTGCTCTCTGCTCAGTGACCCAGCACATGGACAGCAGCACTGCAGGAGGAGTGACACGGCTGCGTGCCCTTTGACCACTCTCACTCATCCATAATGATGCTTTATAACAAATGCCCTAATGAGAGAGAGGGAGATTTGGGAAAGTTTATGAAGATGGAACATGGCAGTGCATTCAGAATGAAATCGTATGCATGCTGAGCAAGATGTAGTGTATTCTGCCTACGAGAAAAGTATATAAAACAGCATGCAGTGATAAATGTTTCACACAATTGTATGCTACATTGTTCTATGACAGTGTTATATTGAATATTTAATTTATTAAGTGGTGTCCTAGTCAGGGTTATTATAGTTACAAAAACTAAAACCATAAAGTACATACAATAAATGCTAACTGTACATACATACATATGTACATTAAATAAATCAATATAAAATACAAATAAAAGTGAATGAAATATAAGATGTATGCATAAAAAAGTTGCAGATATAAATGTCAAAAACACATGACCAAATTGCAACTTTAACCAAAATTTTAATGACACCAGAAAATGAAAACTTAATCCAAATGTGTATATGTTTATATATAAAAAAATAGTATCTCAATCATAATTAAATAACACTGGTCCTAAATAATTAATGGTAGATATTTATCGTTTTAATCCAGTTCTGTGTGAAATTACTGACATTTTAACAGCCCAATCAAATGAGTCAAGAAGGAGGTGAACGATGCTGTTTCTGAGTCATCCCTGTTACTGGAAAGTGAATGTCAAGTTGAGTGCTTTGCATTTTGGCAGACTGTGCTATTTTCGTATATTGCACAATTTGGCAAATTCAAGTATTCTGTGCATAGAGAAAATGTTCGCACTGTGCATAGTATACATACTGCATACTGTAGTATGTCATTCCAAATATATACAATGAAGAGATTTTGGGAACACTTAGAAAGATGGAAACATTTCAAAGAATGAAAGAAGATCTAAAGGTGGAGGAATAAAGATGAAATGACAGAGTTCCCAAACATCTGACCAAATTTCACCATAATCCCTAGCTTTGTAATTTGTTGAATTCTGAGTAATATTATGTGTTTAAAGAGCAACAGAGTGACACAAAAAGATGAAGCTAGACATTCAAAGAGAGGGAGAGGGTTTGTGTTATTAATATCTCAGTGATGAAATACTGACGTCAGCCCTGAACACTGGCCCTCTTGTTCTTGCCCATGTCCATGAGCATTTGCTGCGCTGTGGTCACACAGACACACACACACACACACACACACATAATTGATTTACTCTACCACATACCCACTCCTGTCTCTATCCACACACATCCACCCTCTCCCACAAATGTTACCTCTGCAGTTGGTCTGAGATAGAGGGCCCAGAATTCCCTTTGTGCCCATGGGCAGCACATGTGATACTTTATCCTCATCCACAATCAATGTAGACTCTTGTCCATGAATCATTATGAAAATGATATGGTATCAAAGATTTTAATATAATAAAAACCTTTTTAAAAGAAAAAAAAACACTATATCGTGATATATATTGTTATCGTGATATAAAATTAGTCATATCATTATAAACGATTTTGGTCATATCGCCCACCCCTATTTTTTAGTGGCCTTTTATTGTGGTCCGCCTAAGGCACACCTGTGCAATAATCATGCTGTCTAATCAGCATCTTGATATACCACACCTGTGAGGTGGATGGATTATCTCAGCAAAGGAGAAGTGCTCACTAACACAGATTTAGACAGATTTGTGAACAATATTTGAGAGAAATAGGCCTTTGTGTACATAGAAAAAGTCTTAGATCTTTGAGTTCAGCCCATGAAAAATGGGGGCAAAAACAAAAGTGTTGCGTTTATAATTTTGTTCAGTATACTATGACGTATATAGTTATCATTAACAAATATCTCTTTCTCTCTCTCTCACGAACTGACAGGCAGAATCCATGTCTGGTAACACGTGGTGCGTTTCTAGACCTGCTGGGCTGTCTTTGTGGTTATCTTCCTGTTCCTGTATCAGGTAAGAACTCAAAACACAATCTGTGGTGAAAGAAACACCAGTATTATGTGCTTGTTTCAGAATATGTAACTTCCAGTCTAGTTTTTATTCCAATGAAATATGGTGTCTGCTTTTGAGTGTGTGTTATTTTGAGTGTGCTGGAGGCCTGTGGGTCTTTGATATAAGAAAAACTGTCTCAGACATATGGTAGAGTAGTGCCCGTGTGACCAAGTTTAACAGGGCGGCCCTTGCATGTTTGAGGGCCCCATGTGTCACACACATGTGGGCATGGTGGCAGTGTTTATCACTTTAAAACAAGCATATTCTTACAGTCCCTCCCACCTGCCATCACTTACATAACAAACGGTGGACACACACACACACACACACACTTGTGCTGTTCAGAGATTTATTTATACACTCTGCCCTGTACTCTCAGTCTTAACACCCTCTTAATCTCTGTCTACCTTTCCTTTGATTTCTCTTAACATAAATTTCACTCAATCTATCTCAATATTTCACACTCGGTCTGGCTTTTGCAGTGTTTTCCTCCCTCAGTTTAAGGAATCACCCTAAATTAAAATTGCCAGCAAACTTTGTTAAAGACTGTCAAAGTTTTATGACTGTCTTTCTGCCAGGTAACACAAAAAGAGATGTTAGGCCAAATGTTCACACTTAGTCATAAAGTGAAAGGAAATGATAAAAAGGGGTTGTCAAGTTAAAAATGACAGAGAATAAACTATAAAATATGATATTTATACAATATTATATTTCTGTTTCTATATTCCAAGTTTTCTGAAGTCACATGATGTACAAGAAACAATTTGTTTTATTGACATCAGACCAAATGTAGGACTTGAAAGTCAGAAGACTTGAAATGCAGCACACAAGCATATGGACAATTTTATGGTGCTTTTTTGTCCTTTTGCAGCGTGACTGACCCTGGTCAATGTTTGCTTTCATTGCATGGGAACATATTTCTATGAAACATCTCATTTTGTGTTACATAGGAGAAAGTAAGTCATGTGGTTCTGGAGAAACATGAGGGTGAGTGAGTTATGGCAGAATATTTTATTTATTTTTTGACTGGATTGAACTTTTCTTTTGAAAACAATCCTTTTCATATCATAAAATCTCAGAGATAAAAATGTCCAGGTCAAATGGCTTTCAGGCTTACACCTGAAAGAAAAATGAAAGGATGAGATATTTTGCATTAATAAAATAAAATATATTATTTAGAATAAGACAGAGATTTTGTGTATTTTGACATTATTTTAATTTCAGGTAAGCAATGCAATGCAAAAAAAGTCATTTTAACTTCTGTAAGGCAAAGAAAGGTTTAGATAAAAAATGAATCAATTAATTGATTAATGAACAAACTTAAAAAATATTTAAGAGAATAGCCATTGAAAATAATGGGAGGGACAAAAAAGTTTTACGAAATATAAATAAAACTTTGTATAAAAATAATGAAAATAATTTTACAAAAAAATCTAATAAAAAATATATATTCAATTGTTTAAATTAAAAAACAATGGAATAATACAAATCGTAATGGTTCTAAAACCATCTTCGTTTTCATTAAGCAAAATATTTTGGTAAAACTTTAAAAAATATATTTTATAGTACCCTTGTTTATGTTACATGTAATTGCGCATAATTTACTGTTGTTACATTTATACTAATTATGAGCAACCAGGGGCCTGTTTCATAAAACTAATGGGAATCAGAATGTTTTAGAACAAATAATCCAGGATTACTTCAGATTGTCTGACTTATTTTGAACCAAATCAACAGACAATAAGTCAGACTAACTGAAATAAGCCTGGCTTATTTGGTAAACTTGTTTTGATGAAACCGGCCCCTGCTCTAAAGCAAACCCTAATTCTGAACCTAACCCATTTGTAAACAAAGGAAATGTTGTTAATTAATAATATCACTCAGTACATATATCTAATTACACACTATCTAGGACACTGTAAAATAAAGTGTAACCAATATTTCTTTTTTTTTCCCATTTTATTTTAGGATAATGTGTGATTCATCCTTCCATACTTTTTATGACTTTTTCTGTCTGTTTATATCGTTCTCATTCAGCCAGTCACTCTCTCTTTCCTAAAGCACACTCTTCACAGGTGTTAGTAACCTCAATGAAGAAATGAACATTTTCATTTGTCACTAAGACTTGAAGCTGGTCAGAAGGACCTTAACAATCTGCTTTTTCTTTCGCCTTGGAACTATTAAGTAGGAGTTAACATTTTCTGGGCATTTGTTGCATGTATTCCCATTCTGATGTACTCCTCACTGGAATAGGACGTGTGTGTGTGTGTGCGTGTGTGCGTGCATGCGTGTGTGTATGTGTGTGTGTGTGTGAGGCCGAGAGCTCTAAGTAGTTTGGCTCTGAGATTCTGAGCAGAGTTTGTGATGGTGTTTTTACTGGCGATGCTTTAGCTGGGCATGAGAGGTACGGGTTTACGAGCCTGTGTGGATCAAACAATGTACCGCCTGAGAAATGCTCCCTTAACTTACACCACCACACAAATTCTCTCACTTTCTCTCTCTGATGGCCATTCAAACCATCATTTTGGCACAAGCGGTACTGTATTCTCCATATTTCTCTCTCTCAGGTGAATAAATCGTGGATACCGCGCACACACACTCTGTATTAGGTGGTTGGCAGCGTAGGGGTCGCCCACTGTGGGAAAGCGTTTGCATGCTCACATCTGCTCTGCACGTTCCTCCCTCGTCTGGGTTTTGTTTTTCACAGTTTGGGTAATGATGGCAGGGCATGATGTAAAATCCATGTGTGCGCGCACGTTGCCGCATGTGTGTATCGGTGTGTGTTTACTACTGTAGTGAGTACAGACGGCCCACTGTTTCCCTGCACCATAAACTTTAGCTGAACACTTAGAAACAAAAAGATTGCACATGTATTTTAACTGCTAGCGTGTCGTAAAGGTGTTTGGACCGTAATACTGTATTTCACAGAATTATTGAGTGTTCCATCTTATATAAAGTGAGAAAGTGTTATGAATAACTAAAGGGAGTCAAAATGACCTAATCGTTTACTAGGACTGTGTGGCAAATATCAGTTAGTTCACTTTAATTAATCTACATTTAGATTAAACTGATATGGGTTGTGTCAAATGTCAAAATCAGTCTTTTAGCCTATTGTATATGAATAGCACTGAAAAGCTTTTTTCGAAGAAACTCGGCAAAAATTATCGTTAAAATTAAAATTGTCAAAATCCAATGGTTTTGATGTTCGTTAATGTGGTTTTACAGATATCGTAGCAGCCTCAGTTTAAGTAGCAGCTCTTTATTTTTAACTATTTCTTTCATAAAATAAACAAGAATGAACATCAGAAGGTGAGTTGAAAGAAACATTGTTTATTGCAATGTATCATGTGCAGCTGAATCAGTGTTTCAACTGTGACATCAGTAAAACAGCTTATATACAATGTCACGTGTCATAACATTTACCTCAGGAAAGACATCCAGTATTTATAGCTTGTCAACTAGAATAAAATAACTCTAGAGAGTAGCATTTGTTAAATATATTACGTATTTACTATTTTTTACTAGTGTTGTCAAACGATTAATCGCATCCAAAATAAAAGTTTATGTTTATGTAATATGTTTGTGTGTTCTGTGTATATTTATTATGTATAAATAAATACAAACTTATTTAGAAAATATTTGCATGCATATATTTATATTTATATTACATATAAATATATTATACAAATATAACATATTTTTCTTAAATATATACATGCATGTGTGTGTGTGTGTGTGTGTGTGTGTGTGTGTGTGTGTGTGTGTGTGTGTGTGTGTGTGTGTGTGTGTGTGTGTGTTTATATATAAATATACACCATACACACACACATATTATGTAAACAAAAACTTTATTTTGGATGTGATTTATCGTTTTACAGCACTAAATTTTACATAACCTGTTCATAATGTTGTCATTATTTAATGTCTGTTTGAATAAATCTCTCATAAAGTAAAGTTTTTATGACCGCCACCATTTTAATGTTGTGTAATATAAACTCAATTTTTGGTTGTTGATTATTTTATCGAAAAATAAATATCAATGTAATTGAATAGTTTAATTTGAATATCTTAGTGTTGTACCAACTGACAGGATACCTGTAGAGTTCAGAGCTATGCTTGAGACATTTACTGTACCTGATATACATCCAAGTGAACCGATATTGAAATGAAATTGGAAACAAATGAAGAGCTTGTGAATTTCATGCAATCTGTGTCAATACCCAGCCCTATGACTGACTCTCTCTCATGTTGTTCTAAACCTGTATGACTTTCAAAAGATTTTTGGAACATGTTGAACAAAGTGTGTTGAAATACATTTGTTTTTTTAATACATAAAAAACAAAATATTGTGAAAGTGGTCCATGTGACTAAGTCTTTTGAAGCCATACAATATGTACTATGTCAGTGTGTACTATGTGTACTCTGAAAAGTGTAATGCAAATTAATTTGGGTTTGTATGATAAGCCGAAATTTACATGAATATTCTTCAAAACATTGAAGAATACTTTAGCACAACATTCTCATTTTGTGCTTAAGGGAAGATGTTAAAACCATGTTCAGAGCAGCGTGAGGGTGACTTAATGATGACAGTTTACATTTTTGGGGTTAAATATCCCTTTAAATATCTCTATTTTGATGTTTTCATTTCTCCTTTTTCATTTCTCCTTTTCATTTTTTTGCTGAGAGGTTCAAAAGAAGACTGCCTCTCCAGGTTGTGAGTGTTTTGCCAGTGTTTGATTTCACTGCCCTGGGCTTTATTTTCTATTGCCAGTGACTGTAATATTACTATTTTTACGAGAGAGCAAAATTTGGTCATTGAGACTTGGTGGTCGTGGCATTGATGAAACCACAGCTTTCTCTGAGTCAAGCTGTGTTTGTGTGTAACGCTCTCACTGAACTGTTTAGCTTTTCATAAAGATTCCAGCACATCCCCAGAACTACTGTCTCCAGACTCACACACATACTGTCTGCCACGGTCAGTCCTGCTGAGAAATGCCTTTCATTTCCGAGATTAATCGTTACCGTGCTCCTCCGTCTCTCCAGAGGGCCAATGATATTAATAAATGCCATAGCGAATCGTTCTTTCTCTCCCTGTTTACTCTCATTTCCTCTTTCTCTCCCTCTTCTGTGTTTCTGCCTCTGTGTATGTTGGAGGAAAACCGAGATAGAGAGAGTTTAAAAGAGAAATAAATCAGAAGAGTTAACAGAAGTCTGTCTCATGACTGATTAGTTCTCGTCTCTCTCCCTCTGTTAATGATGTTTTTCTCCCAGTGTGTTGTTTTGTGGTAATAAGTACTTGGCTTGAGTTTAAAGACTTGAGAATGTTACCATCACTCCTCTTATGAACTACTACAGTTTTGTTTTTACTTCATTTGACTTTTCTCTCGCTCTGAGTAACTGCGGCATTCTTGGTTTATTTATTGGAACCTATGAAACTGCTTTCTATATTGAGGAAAATCTATGGTTTTAAACATCTAGCAGACATCTGTAATACTTGTTCTATTGTGAATGGGGGACTATTTATTTTATTTATTTATTTATTTCTGGAAATGCTATTTTGAATGAGTATATCATTAATAGTTTTAATTAATATATTTAAGTTTTCAAAACTATATATTCACTACCATTCAAAAGTTTAGTATCAGCAATTTTTCATAATTTTTTTAGGATGCAGTAAATTGACAAAAGTGAATGTAAAGATATTTATAAGGCTACAAAAAAATTCTATTTGAAAATTATTTCTGTTCTAATATATATTTTAGTGCTATATAGTGCTGTCAAATGATTAATCGCATCCAAAATAAAAGTAAAACATATTTATGTGTGCTTTATTATGTGTATATATATATATATATATATATATATATATATATATATATATATATATATATATATAAATACACACACTCACATGCCCATATATATTTAAAAAAAAATGTTATGTTATATATATATATATATATATATATATATATATATATATATAAATAATGTGCAATTAATCGCACATTTTTTATTTGTTCTAAATGTACCTTAAATTAATACTTTTCAAGTTTTTAATGCTCTAATCAACATGGGCATGGACAAATATGGATGCTTTATGCAAATGTATGTTTATTATTATTGAAACCATAGTCAACAGCATGAAGACTATACATATTTAAAAGGTAATATATGTTTTTCAAACAACTTGTTCATGTCTATTAGACACGTGAAAAAATAAATACAAGGTTCCCTTTACTTCTCTTTCTTTGCAATGAGCAATTTACTGACACAATCCTGTTTACATTTTTGCAGGACAGGGCAGCTCACTTCTTCTGAACATGCTAAATGTACATAGCCTACATTGTTTATTATTACATTTGTTTGCCTCTCTATGCCCACACACTGTATTTAGATGCAGCTAAATTCTCAATAAAACAGTTTTCATTGATATATTTTACTGTTTCTGGTGTCAGACAACGGAATGAATATGAAAAAGTGATTGAAACGCGACTCATTAAGACTACATAACTAGCTCTCCTTTACAAGATGTTAATCTGCACAAAAATCCTTATAATCGAGCCGTTATCTGATTAAATAAAACACACATAAGATAATGACAATAGCTGTGCTGTGATTTTGGCTATACTTGCATGTAAAATTAGAGAAGCAAGCAACATAATATCTGTGTTGTAAGAGAGAGAGAGAGGTGTGTGCGCATGCTGGGAAAGCAAGACCACGCGTTCGCGATTCTCGGAGACTAAATAAGGTTTGGGCGCTTTTTAGGGGGAAAAAGTCGCTAAAGTTATGGCAACACTGTGCATTTCCATTTCTCTAACTACGGGTTGGGCCACGGGTCAAACAGAGAACCTATAATCACGCGTTAATAAAATTAGTGCAGTTAAAAGGAACTTTGACATTCATAACATGAATATATATATATATATACAAGTAAATATTATAATAATATATACAGTATACTGTATATGTGTTTATTTATATATACATAATATATGTGTGTGTGCTGTGTATATTTATTATGTAAACAACAAAAAAAACGTTATTTTGGATGCGATTAATCATTTGACAGCGCTAAAAAAAGTATCACTTTCTACAAAATATGAAGCAGCACAACTGTTTTAAGAAATTGATAACATTAAATGCTTCTTGAGCAGCAAATCAGCATATTACATTGATTTCTGAAAGATCATGTGACACTGAAGCCCGGAGGAGTGAGGCTGAAAATTCTGCTTTACATCACAGGAATAACTTACACTTTAAGATGCATTTAAAAAAAGTTATTTTAAATTATAATTATTTTTGCAACATTACATTGTTGATCAAAAATAATATGAGCCTTGGTGAGCATAATACAAATATATGTGTATATGTAAGCAATTTTAATGGAATGTTTAATCAACTCTGCAGATGTTTGTGCCTGTGTCTGAGTGTAGCAAGAAAACATGAACAAAAGCATGTGGAAGTGATCTGTATTTATGATAAATGACTCTTTAAATAGCTCGCTGTCTGTTTCTTGGGTTGACGTTGTGTTGGTGATGTCTGTGTCAGGGTTCTGGTGAAGAGGTATTTTCCACATTAGATTAGATATTCCAGTTCTCATCACTACAAACGTTTGTCAACATCTCCACCCTGATTGTAAACATGCCTTCCCATCACCCCCGTCTTATAATAACGGTCAGAATCTGTGTGAACATGCCAACAATTCACATCATTGAAACAGGTGTTGAGCAATGTCCGTGCCCTAAAGAGACATGCAAGTACGCACACATTCAGAATCCCCTCTCACGCTTGGCTAAATTAGAGTGCGGCACACGCTAGCTGCTTCAGGTCAATCTGAGCGTGCTCAGAGAAGCGTACGAGAGCTCTTTTGATGCTCGGGTGTCAGGGTAACCGGGTCCGTCTCTTGGGGAACGCAGCATGGCCCCGCCTTCTGGTCCACTCCTTGTTTAATCATGTGCTGGGCTGGATTGAGTTGCGTTGTGGGAGTTTGAATGGGTCCTTGGTTGGAGAAGTGGGCTTTATTTTAGCTTTCAGAATATTAGCTTTATAATAATTCAATAAGGAAAAAAGGAGACTCTTAAGCTCTTGTAATTCCCAGGATGCTTTTCAGCAGTGATGTCATAGTGAAGCTGAATCAATATTTAGCAGGGAAAGTTCAAAGCGTGATCATTTTTTACTAATATACACTAATTAAAGTAGTTCTCTCATTGCTTTGTACACTTTGATATGTCACCTAATATCAATTGTGCTTTCATTTGAGATTTTTGCTGTCACTTGTAACGGAGTGCGTTTGTTGTTTTCTTTTCTAGAGTCACAGCTGAAGAAACTGCGCGAGGAAACTCTGCAGATTCTTATGGCCTCTGAAATTGTGGCTCCTCAGGGGCCCGATGACACGAACCTCTCAGTTCCTGGAGCCACACAGTATCTGCAGAGTCTGGCTCGCATAGCCGTCAGCGTCTGTGTGGAATCACCTCACCTGTGGGATTGTCCGGAGTCTGCTGGGTTTCAGAGAGACCTTCTGGAGGGACTGTTGCGGTGCCCGCACTATGAGGTTCGGCTGTTTGCTCTGGATCAGCTCCTTAGGAGACTTCAGAAGACAGAGGAAGAGTCTCAGCCTCGTTCTCAGGGACCCTTGCCCTTTGACCTCAGTGTGTCTAGCCTAACCTCCCTGGCCCTTCGTGAGACTTACCCCGGGTGTCAAGCCAAGGTGAGGAAATCACGCTTTTGCTTCAGAATACTGTGCACAACATTATAAAACGCTGCAAAGACTGAAAAAAAATACACAAAAACAACTTAACACAACTTGCAAAAGCTGCAACTTTACAGAACTTTTAATGCTTTACAAAAACAAAAACTTCCCAAAATGACTTGCATTACTTCAACTTTAAATACTCTTCTAAGCCTTACAAAACACAATACAAAAACTCCCCAAAATTAACAAATTCACAAAATGCAGTGCAAACCTTTACAAAATATCACACTGAAAAACACTCTTCAATCCCCCCCAAGCCTTACAACAAACACTACAGAAAAAAATTCAGTAGGGGAAAAAAAAATACAAAAACAGAAATG
Organism: Gymnocypris eckloni scoliostomus; assembly: GCA_027564155.1. Lineage (NCBI taxonomy): Eukaryota > Metazoa > Chordata > Actinopteri > Cypriniformes > Cyprinidae > Gymnocypris > Gymnocypris eckloni. The sequence continues at coordinate 16,394,673 of CM050429.1, forward strand.
TAAAGCAATGAAATTACATTGGACTACAGGGGTACTAGGATAAATAATTTCTGTAGGTCTCACGATTTTTGATAATGCAACTTAATACAGGTTAGCAGTCAAAATTCACCATAACCCAGATCACAGATCCGGTCCTGAGATTAGTGAATTCAGTCGTTTAAATGACACATGCGGGTCATAAGAGGATTCTCTCATTAGCTGAATAAACATCCACACTGTAAAAACTTGCTGGACAAGAGCTACTCGCAGCTGTGTCTCTGAATGAAACCGGCTGAATGTCATTTAATTTCCATTCACAGACTCAATACACACAAACGCAGTTTCAGCTCAGAAATTAAATCCTGCAAAGTGAAATAGTTGGCGATTTCCTGTTTAGAAAAAGGGGTCGCGTTTCAAATCCTCATAAACACTCAACCAACCATCAATTACCCTGCTGTTTTGCCGTTTCCATCATTAAGCAGCGTTCAAGCTGACGGGAATTGGCTTTTCTGGAAGGACGTGTGTGTTTGTGTCTGGAGATGCGTGTTTTTCTACGTGCCTGTTGCAGTGATTTTGGCTGACTGGGAGTGTGTGTTCTTAAAAGCTGTTTTATTGGCCGACTGTTAATGTTTAAAGTGCTGCTGTTAGGCTCTAGACTCTCGATATGGCCTGGTTTCCATGGTAAGTCTACTGTTCCACCAAAGCATTCTGGGAAGTGATGAGGAAAGTTAGGTTAATTTCCCTGTGGGCTCAAATGGCAACGCTAATAAGAAAACATGCATCGAACTGCAATTCCACTAAAGCCTAGAGCCTAAATCCATTCTGAAAATATTCATTTTAGTCTTAAAACTAAATCCACATCGGTTTTCATGTGCTTAAATATAATATAACACACTGTAGTATAAAAGACTGAAATGGCCATTAAAAAGATGGCTTAAATGCCCTTATTTAAGGCTCTTGTGGACTCCAAGAAATAATAATAAACCAAACAAGCTTAAATAATGTCAACAAACCCCTGTAATGTACCTGGCCTGTCACGGGAAAGGAAAGGAAAGACGGCGGGGGTCTGAGGAGAAGAAAAACAAGTCTTCCGTTAACTCCCTCGCTCCGCTGAGGGGAAACCCGAGGGCCAGAGCTGAACCAGATGTGTTTTATGTGCAGGGGGATGGAGGGATAGACGGATGGATGGGGAGGGAGGAATGTTACTGACAGACGGGAGGGTGGAATAAGGGAATGTTCATATGGATGAAAGGAATATGGGTTGAGAGGTGTGGCTGGAAAATGAAAGCATTGAAAAATTCACAGAACATCCTGGACAGACTTCAGCACATTTTCTGTCTCGTGCTCCTTGTGTATGATTAGTCAGGGTAGATGGCATATGTATTTTGACGTGAATGAAAACGAGGCTGTGTAGGATAGATGTACAGTCTGTTGTACTGTTGGAAACCCTTTGATCGCTCACATGATGCAACACTGAAAATATGACTTATTTTATGAAAATACGGCATCTAGCCTGAATAAAGTCTCTTTGTTTTGGTGTTTCGCAGGTGTTGCAGGTTCTCGCTGTCCTCCCGCTGTCTTCCCTGCTGCCCTGGAGAGATGGGATGACGTCTTTGAGCTGTCTGGAGGTTCTTGAGCATCTCCTCACACTGCTGGAAACCTCTACACACAGGTGAGACATACAGATGAAACTATATCAGGGTTTGTTTTTGTCATGGACTGTTGAATTGTAGCCGAAAATGAGTTTTGTGACCAACAAAAGATACTGATTCTTAGACGTTTTGTTCATCCTGATAATCTTTACAAATGAACACAATTTATTAACTTGATGCTCTGAAGGAGGACAAGTTGAGTTTTACAGTTTGCCATGATAATGTTTACTGTCTCAAACAACTTATTTTGTGTCGTCAGAATAAAGCGTGAAAAAAATCTTGAGCTTGTGTTGACCACTAACCTTATTTCAGCCATTTAACCAAAAACCCATTCCAAAAAACATTGACTTTGGGACGTCGAAACTAGAAGTGGGTGAACTATCAAAAGTTATGTGAGGTCCTAGGTCTGTCCCGTTCCAAGGATAGTGATGGAAATCTAAACAAGACCAAATCTCAAATAATATTTTCGAAATAGTTTACCATATGTCTACCATAGTATACTGTATCTACTGTATGTATATCTGATTTGCTGTTATTAAGCTGTATTGTGTAGCATTCTATATATCAGCATTGCATTAGCCGTCCTACTCTTCACATATCTGTAACAAAAATGGACACTGACATTTGACCATTAGTCCAAACAATGGAAGATGGAGAACCTTCACATTAGACACATTTTGGTGAAATTTCACAGGCTAAAAAATGATGCAGTGTATATTGTCAATAGTGCAGATATAGAAAGCACAGCTTACACAGAAGTCCTTTTAAACCAAGCAGCTTTCTGTTTGACAAAGTGGCTAATCAGTGTGACCAGCTTGAACCAGTTACAAAATCTGCATGGATAAATCTTTCAAAATTCCCAATAGCTTGATTTCCCCAATTGAAAAGAACTGGCTTTCGCCCATGAAAATTCACCAGACATGATGAACGTTTATTTTCCATTCGCATCCAGTTGTGCACACCAGATTTAAAAAGAGTAATATTGCATACTAGATTGCACCAGCACCCTAAAAACATAGCATGTTCTCAGCAGCTGTGGACTCCAACAAACCTCCTCATTGTTGAGGCAGCGGTTTGAGGTGCTGGAGATCCCTCTGGGGAGGCGAGAGGTACTCTGTTGAGCGTTTAGCGCTGTTAGCGGGAAGCGTAATGGCTTCAGATGTGGGCTCCGACTACAAAAGAAACCACACATACCTGTGGTCGCCAGCCGGCCCGTGTACATCAATCACCCTTTCATACCTACGGCAGGGCGGGAGGGAGATTGATTTACACATTAAAGGGTCACAGCTACCTGTGCTGTCAATTGAGAGAGTGTTCGTATACCTTTACATAGGGTTATTCCCTATAATTTGTGGGTATGTACATGCCATGAGGTTGTGTGCATGTGTTTATGTGGCAGCAGGTGCAGTTGGACTGTTGTTTTTGGCTCCTAGGTGCCTGTAGGGGCCTCAGAATAACAGACACCTTTACATCCCAGTGCGCAGTGAACACAGGCCGTTGGTATTACATTACAAAGACTCCTGCTCCCTGCGACGCTCATACGCTTTCAATCTCACCTCTTAAGTTCAGTGTTGTGAAACGCTTCCCAGCGTATTGCTGTTTGTACAGTGTGACATGATACGTGTCTTTTGTAGCAGTCGCCCTGTGATTAAGCAACACCGTAGTGCTTACGGTTAGCTGTGTGCCTGCGATTGTGTAACGCACTTGGACACTTGCAGTGTTGTGTAATGGCACATTTGCTGAGTGTATTTTGGTAGCCGTGTTCTGTTGGACAACACATGCTGGATTACACCTGTTCTGAGATTGAGTTTGTAAAACAGCCCCTCTGAACTCGGCCTGAGGGGTCGTTTTCAAGTGTGTCAGTAGCTGCGTTTCCATCCACCTATTTTTATGCGCGTTTTAGAATATCGCATAAAAACACTGGATGGAAACGGCAAAATGCGCATCAATTCTAAAAATGTGCATAAAAAAGTATGCGCACATTTGAGTAGGATAAACCTTTTATCCGGTAAGAAAAATTTGCATAAACTACGACGGAAACACATTTACCGAATAAATTCCTCCATGCGCATCAAAAAAGTAATGCAACCCTCTACAATGTGATTAAATCATTCGCATATGCGAGTAAATTTTACTCTGGGTGACTAAATGATGTTTAATATTAGCCAATGGCTAATAAATTCTCAGATTTTATTCGCCAGTGTGCGAGTTGGAGGCTAAGTATAAGTTTAGCACAGATATATTCACTCGCGGGAACACTGACTGAGCGCTTCAGAGTTTCGCTCTCCGTCAAGTGATCTGTGCTGTTTCTCAGTTCATCTCAATGGATGCGCAGCGCACCTGTATTTGATGTACCATGAACTCTAGGTGTGTGTGTGTGTAAAAAAAATATATATATATAATGTAATATACTGTATATATATGCTATGTAATATACTGTATATATATATACTGTATATTACTAGCCAATGGCGATTCAATCAAAAGGTGTCCGTAGAGGGTTGTCATGTGACTTTGCGCTTTGAGACGGGATAACTTGACTAACCAGTGGACCGATCTTGTTCACAGCATCTATAAGCAGTTTTTATTATTCTGAAAAAACTGAGGAAAGTCTGTCATCAAATAATTTCTGTATAATAGTCTTACACGACTGTGTTCCCAAACATTTCTTGTGTTGCGTCTGCTCTCTCCGAGGCGCAAATTATTTATATAATATATGAAAATTATTATATTCAGTGTCTTCTCCTATATTCTTAGTGATATTTACTGCCACAGTTTACCAGGAAGTGACGATTTTGTTCTCTTTGACTCGTTGGATGGAAACGGAATTCCAGTTTTGCGCATAAATTTAATTTGAATACTTGGATGGAAACACAGCTAGTGTGTCTTCAGTTTATGATCGGAAAGCGTTTATGATCAGGGTCCAGATGGACGAGGAAAAATCTGGAAATTCTAAAATGGTTATTTACAGAACTGTAAAGTTCAGGGGTGAAAGTTCTGGAGAGCTTGAAAAAAAAAAATAATAATAATAATAATGATAATACAATCCTACAAATTTCCATTGTAATTTTTTTTTTTTTTTAAATAATTCATTGGCTTAAAAATGCTACTAAAATGCTACTAAATTTCAGTTAATTGAAATGAAATGGCAAGTGACATTTAATTGAATTAATTTAATCAATTAAAAACAAAACAAATCTAAAGAAATAGTATTTTCTTGTAAAACATACTCCAATAATCTTTGTAATAATGTGAATGATTTTTACAGTGTTGAGAAAATAATAATCAGTATAATTGTTTAAATATATTAACATATAATATAACATATACTAATAATATAATTGTAAGAACCTTATAATGCTAGATTAGACTTTATTTGCAAATTTATTTATTAATGAATAATAATTAATTATTTTCTTTATTCTATTATACTATATTTTCTTTATAATTATAATCATTTCTTTATTCTATGCTTTTTTATTCATGTATCCATGTTTTCTAGGTGGGTTTTGTGTCACTCATGTCATAACTGTAGATATGTTTTATTAATATTAAATGTAATGTTTTCCCCTTGATTTAAACCTCACTTGCAAAAACAAATCGGTATGTACACATTACTGTTCAAAAGTTTGGGATCAGTAGGATTATTAATGTTTTTTAAAGAAGTTTCTTCTGCTCATCAAGGCTGCATTTATTTGATCAAAAATACAGAAAAAAAAACGTAATATTGTGGAAATATTATTGCGATAGTATTCTATTTTAATATACTCTAAAATGTAATTTATTCCTGTGATATAAAGCTGAATTTTCTGCATCATTACTCCAGTATTCAGTGTCACATGATCCTTCAGAAATGTTCTAATATGCTGATTTATCATCAAAGTTGGAAACAGTTGTACTGCTTCATATTTTTTGGATCCTGTTTTTTCAGGATTTTTGGGATGAATAAAAAGCTAAAAAGAACAGCGTTTAATCAAAATAGAAATCTATTCTAACTATATAACTCTCTTTACTGTCACTTTGTCAATTTAACACATCCTTGCTGAATAAAAGTATAATTTATTTCAAATAAATACAATACAAATTGACTGACCCCAAACTTTTGAACAGTAGGTTTATATTGTTACAAAAGATTTAGCAAGAAAACGTGTTAGCCAGCCAATGAATTAACATGACAACCCTGTTCAACTAAAAAAAAAAAAGTCTTGTCATCCTGTCTTCTGTTGAATTACTTTGGAAAAATCAGTTCATGTGGAACACATGCCTTGAGCCATCAACATGACTTATGACAATATTTGATGTATTATTATTGCATCACCCTCCCTTTCCCAGTTTTTTGGTAATAAACTGAAGCATGCAGATGTTCTTGTGTGTGTTTCAGTGTGGAGCTCTACTGTGCCGCTCTCTCCCTAACATCATCGCTGGTGCTGCACCTGGCCGAGTCGACGCCGCAGGTAAGGAAGAAGAAAAGAAACGAGACTGAGGAAGGGAAAGAGTGAAGCACTGTGTTGGAAGTTTCCAGACAGACTTAAGCTAGTTAACTGCACTCTGCTTAAGCAAGTTAAGCTGCACATTAAACTGCTCTTTCACTCTCTATCTAGACTGGAGCAGATTACAGATACTTACCCTTATAGAGGCTTAACATTCCGGCACATCTCACTACAAATATGAAAATCCCTGAGAAAAAAAGAGCATATGTGCTTTAGCTGAGCCACAGGCTCCGGAAAAATGTACCTGTTTGATTTCACGCACGTTTTTAAGAGTTGTTAACATTGTTTGTAGTTCGCTGAATGTTTGTGAATGGTCGTTAGGCGATTAGCCGCTAGGTGTGATGAGGGGGAGGGCACTAGGCTTTATGGCTTCCAAGATCATTTTTATCTTAGTTGACAATGTGATTTCAGTGACTATGGTCCAAAAGTTTGTGGTCTTTTATTTTATTTTTTAAACTAATACTTTATTCAGCAAAGATTCTTTATTTTCAGGAGTCAGTATTGATTTTTACATTGTTACAAAAAAATCATATTTTATTGTAATGTTAAATAAACGATATTCTTAAAAACGTTATATTCATCAAAGAATCCTGAAAAGAAAAAAAATCACATTTTCTACAACAATGTTACCCAGCACTCTTTTCAACATTGATGCTAATAAGAAATGTTTCTTGAGCATGAAATCAGCATATTAGAATGATTTCTGAAGACTGGAGGAATAATGCTGAAAATTCAGCTGTGCATCACAAGAATAAAATACATTTTATAAACAAAAATAGAAATGGTTATTTTAAATTGTAATAATATTTCACAATATTATTACATGTTTTAGTGTATGTTTGCTTTTGAACAGTAGTGGTTTGACAAAGCATGATCACAATCACATAGCACAATAATATATTTTTATTATAAAGTTATTTTTGCTGGAAATTCAATAAAATATGGTTTATGTTTTAAATGTGGTAACATTTGAATGATAATGGCAATTTAAATGTTCTACTATTAATTTGGAACGATGGATGCAAACCATTACTTTGCATTACATGAACAAATGAATTGATTCATAAGCAAGTGAATGACAAGTTTGGCATCAATGCAAAAAACAAAAGACTGTAAAAAACAAAGTAATATTACAAAATTGATTGTGCCAGTTATGATTGGATTAATCACTTTCTGAATCACAAGCTGTTGTACAATAACAATAATTAATAACACACATTTAAGTATCTAATAATAGTCATAATATCATAAAATATAATACAAACATACAGCACTATGGTATATATATCAACTTTCCAAGGCATTACTATCTTATGCATGCATCATTGTACCATGGTATCACCACAGTATTTTTATGGACTGAAGTTCTTTCAGTAATGTTTGTGTGTGTGTGTGTGTGTGTGTGTGTGTGTGTGTGTGTGTGTGTGTGTGTGTGTGTCTTACAGCAGGATCTCAGTGAGGCTGCAGTGGTCTCTCTGAGCAGATGGGGGGCGCTGGTAATGCAGGGCTGCGCTGAGGATCAACCTGCAGAAGTCAAACTCACGTCAGCAGAGGTGCTGGTGAAGGCCGTCCCCACCTTACTCACAGCTCCAGCCCTGCCTCTGGGTGAGTGGACGTCTGTGAACAAGAACATGAATGCAGGAATCTGAACTAAAACGTGTGTGTGTGTGCGTGTGTGTGTGTGTTTTCCAGGTCTCACACACACTGTGGCACTATGGAAGAGCCTGCTTACATTATTACAGGATGAAGATCAGGACGTCAGAGAGGGAGCAGCTGACTTCACCTTCTACATACCAGCCCATTTACACAACACAGGTACACACACACACACACACATGTTGGTGTTTATGGTTAACGGGGACTCTCCATAGGCGTAATGGTTTTTATACTGTAGAAACCGTATTGTCTATAGCCCTACACCTACCCTCCACCTAAACCTACCCCTTACAGGAAACGTTCTGCATTTTTATGTTTGATTCTGTTTGATTTATAAGCCTTTTGAATTATGGGGACGCTGAATAAATCACCTTCTCCTTGTAATACCTATGTCATAGCCATGTCATTATACAAATGAGTGTTCTCATAAACCACATAAACATGCACACACACACACACACACGCACATTAAAAGAACACTCTGGGTTCAGTGCTGGTGAAGCTCTATTGACAGCCTTTGTGCCATAACATTGAATACCATAGACTAGAGATTCCCAATTTTGACCTAAAATATTTACATGAAAAAAATAATAGTATATTTTAAGTTAATATTGCATTACTGTCACTTGTTTACATTTGTCTGGTGTTAGTTAATGGTGACATTACATGCGGTAAACTAATTAAATATTAATATTATAATGAAAATGTTTTCTAGTATTTTAAGTATTTATGTTTTGTGGTTTTTGTTTCAAATTTATACATTTATGTATGTATTTGCAAACAAACAAACATTTTATGTGTGTAAAGCCTATGTGCATGATGACTCACCAAGCCGACGAACTAGTGGTGACGAAAGCAGACTGCGGGGTTGGCTCACATCGACAGCGTTTGGGTCCAAAGTTGTCCTGACACACCAAACCGACGTTCGACACCCGACTGCCAAGTAGCACGTCCGTTCTGCGCCTTTCTCGCGCACTGGTTCGCCAGCTGAACAGCCAATCAGAATGATCAGATGCCCGACTGACCGATGAGCTCCGATGCCGCCATGTCGAATCTGCCGAAAAAAAGCAGACGAGGACTAACTTCAGCCCATGGCGCGGTACACACTGAGAAAACTTAGTCGGCCAACGAACAAAAACTGCCCGATGGCCGACCATCGGCTTGGTGTGTACTGGGCTCAAGGCTGAAACTAGTATGCTAAAATAACTTGCAAAACTTGTAGTGTGCAAAATAATATTCAATATTTCATTGCCATGATTTGTATCGGATTTTATTAATTATTAGCTCATCATTATTAGCTTTTCATCAACTCATGAACCCCAGCTTAGGAAATCCTAAAGACACTTATTAAAAAATAATATTATCGTGCATGTGTGTGTGGGCTATATGTGCATATATACATGTTTACAGTAGCACAACACAAGTGCACAGGCAATATACACAGTTTATGAAATATAGCCACAAAACTTGAGTGTGTTCGCATGAAACTAGCGTGGTGAAGTCACTTGCTAACCTGGTCTGTGCAAAGAATGGCCACGTAAAACCAAGAGTACTAGAAAGAGACAGTTTACATGAGCACAAGCTCTCATTCACAGAACTGACATCTGTAACACATACCAAAAGTTCCTCAAAGAAGTTTCACCACTTTTGGCGATGATTTAGTCACCTTTTACAGCTCTAACCAAACAGATTGTGCAACTTCAAATCAATACGAGTACGTCAAAGAAAATGCAAGCTGCTTATTTTTAAACACATTCCATTGTTAATGCATTACTGTGCTAATTTTTCTAAAGAAAAAGTTGTAGGTGTAATTTCTGTGCTTGTATTGAACCCAGAACATTGATTTAAATCAATGGAGACTTGGCCTACACAGGACAGATACACAGAACAACACTCACTCAGGTCAGATGAAGATTTCTGGAAGGGGAGGTGTTTTAAGGAGTGTTTCTGAGGGATGGGGGGAGGTCAGGTCAGTGTTGTTTACGAGCTCGCCTGACTGAGCGACAGAGGAGAGGTGTGGAGGAGAGGCGGTGAACAGCAGCCCTGCGCCTTTGAAATGGAGGTGTGTGATGTAGAGAAGAGCAGCACCTCTGTCCTATAAATCAGTCACACCAAAACCACATCATTACCACATTCTCTGACACGCTGATAATCCTGCTTCACATGGGCAAGAAAAACAAGAGCAGGGTGGGGGAAGAGTCTGAGAAAGCCTTGTCTCACAATTCTTTGTGCCTTCTCTTGTCGCCAACCCAGAATTATTAGTTACTGGTTTTGAGTTGCTGACATGAATTTTCATGCAGTGACAGCTGCTGCAATTGATCTAAATGAGATTTTCCATTTTTATGATCTCATATACATGGCTGGCTGGAATACTTGACTCTGATCGGTCAATCAATGCATTCTGAAAATATGATCGTTGAATTTTATAATTATTACATTAGGTGGTAATTATTGTCTCTCAACTTTCATCAGCCAGTCCTTATCACAAAATAGTGGGTTTATTTGGTGTTTAGTGAATGGCTAGCTGCAAATGATCCCAAACGACAATGGCATATTTTTACTTAAAAAATTAATTTGTCACTCCGCACAAGTGTATTCATTTATATTTTATAGTTGTGTGTATAATTTTATATATTATATTTAGTCCTGTTGATTTGACATGTTCATTTTGTGCAATACATTTTGGGATTACATGTATTAATGCATTATATATTATATTATGATTTATTACATTATAAAACCACACTGTTCAAAGGTTTGGGGTCAAAAGTTTTTTTTTTGGGGCACTTTAAATGATAAAAAATATCAGTATAAATGTTTACATTTGCAGAAGTTTTCCACAAAAAAAAAGAAAAGCATCACAGTTTCCACAAAAAATATTAAGCAGAACAACTCTTTTCAGTATTGATAATAATATGAAATATTTGTAAATATATGCAAATCAGCAAATTATAATTTTTTTCTGTCATGTGATGCTGAAAATCCAGCTTTGCATCACAGGAATAAATTACATTTTAAAATATGTTCGCATAGAAAAAAAAAGTTATTTTCATTTATTTAACATTGAATTAAGCTTTTGAACTGTAATGTATATGTACATTTTATCCTAAAATGTTGATGGTGAAAAAGTGTATATATTTTTCAACAGACTTTTAGTTTTAGAAAGAAACTTGACTCTGAGAAAGATGAAGCAGTTCAGATATATGAAGTAACTCTTAACATGGTCTCCCATGCACTGTAATCACATTTATGGCTTTGTACTTGGCCCTCTTTCTTTTCGCCATCACAGTAAAGTCTTTGTGCAGCTCACAAAACCGAATTCAATTAGACACTTTTATTCCTCCGCTATCTCAATACAAATTAGGTTGGAAATCAGAACCTCTGGCATCACTTGACAAGGCTTTTAGGAGGGTGAGAGGTACATCTGATAACAGCATTAAGACGGAATAGGACCATATTCTCACGGGGGGGATCTCGTGAGTGTTCAAGCATTTCCAATGTAATTACTGTCCCCGAAATGCTCTGCGCTTTTCACTTGTGTTTGCCAGGGTTTTTTCGGGACTGGTTTTCCTCCGTTACAGAGACGTAGCCTTGAACAAGTGTAAATATTTGGTGACAAGTAGTTGCTAAGGTGTTGCTTACTGGCCCAAGTGAGTGACAAAAAGGACTTTTTTGCCCGTTTTTCCTCTACCAGGCAAAAATCCCATTCTGATTGCTTAGAAGTAACCTCTAGTCAACAAAACGCGTGATTTGAGGCATTACTCGTGTCAGAAGTTCAAACAGTGTGGGACACATAGTTTATTGCTTGTGGTTAAAGGGTTGTTTGAATCCCTAAACCAAGAACCATTAATTATGCTGCCTTGGTTTATTATTGTTGTCGTCATAATGTGAATCACCATAATAATGCTCCTTCTTGTTCCACTACCGAATCGTGTTATTACTTGCCATATTTAAATATAAAGCATTATTACTGTTATTACATGTAAATTGTGAAGCTCCCACCCCCCATGTTATATCCAAGTACAACATCAATTCAACCCTTTTGAAAAACCTTAAACGTTTGTTGCTCGCATTACTCCGGTTGGTATTGTTCTTGGCGCGTCTGGTTTCGTTTTGAGGACGTTCTCACCAGTCAGCTAATGTCCAACTCCAGTGTTGTGCATGTAATGTCTTTAGCAGTAGATGCCATGTAGTCATTCCTGTAATGGATTACAAGACGAGGTCTGAACTGATCCGTGGATCATCCATCCGTTAAACCCATAGTGTAGCTCAAACGTGCTCAATTATTAAAGCAGAGCTCTTTGGTGGTACTAATAGTTTAGTTATATTGGCCTTGTCATTCATTTTAGCTTGTAAGTAGAGCTTAAACATTTTCTTGAACAAATCCTGTTTTCTCCATAAAGAAACTGATTTTTAATTATATCAATCATAGAAACTTTCAATGAGCTCTGAGATTGTACAATTTCAACAAATGAATTATTATAATTATTTAATTATATTTAATTGCTGAATTTCTGTTCAGAATCTGTATTAGATCCATTGAAATGAGCAACTGTTGGTCTCGAGATTATTGAGTACTTTTTAACTTCATATCAAAGTTTATGGTAGCACTTTAGGGGATACATATTCACTATTTAGAGTTTTGCCTCAATAAACTCCTAATGTGCTGCTTATTAATAGCTAGTAAGGTAGTTGTTAAGTTTAGGTATGGGGTCAGGTTAAAGGATCTAGAACTTAGTCATGCAGAATAAGGCATTAATACAAGTCTAATAAGTACTAATAAATAGCCAATATGCTAGTAATATGCAAGCTAATAAGCAACTAGTTAATAGCGAATTGGACTTTATTTTAATTGGACCTTAAAATAAAGTGTTACCAAGTGTCATAAATTTGTAATAAACTCAGAGCTTTTTGGCCTTTACTGAATTGTATAACTCCAAATGTATCAAATTAAAAGGATGAATGCTTCCTGAACCAAGGCAGCCACTGTCTGTTGACACAGGAAGAATTCTAAGGATTCTGAGGTACCACATACATTACAGAGACTTTTCCCCATCAGTCTTAGGGTCACGTGACCGTGTGCCAGGCCTTTTAACCAGCAGACACCTGGGTGATACTGTAACACTCCCATTAGACCGGTTAGGCTGATGTAAGGGACACTAAAGAACTCTAGCAGACGTCTTAGTTTTGGCATAAATGTGTCAGATGATATCTGACTCCAGCGTTCACCCGATTCTGCTGGCCTGCTGAATCTCCAGGGACATGATCATAAAAGTAAGCTGCACTGAAAACCAAATGTAGGTTTAAGGTATGCAGTAAATTGTTCTCTTGTTTTCCCGATAGGAGTGAACAGAGATTGAGATTTTTTTGTCAACCGATAATCAGTTTTAGCTTCTGCTTTTGACAACTATAACAGTCTAATTCTAAATAATAGATCACAAAAATTGCACAAATATACGTGTATAATAATATCATTATTATCTATAACCTTATTTTTGTACAATTTTGTAAGAATTTTCTATGACAATTTTTTTGTCATTTAAATATAATGGCACAAATATAAAGGAGTTGATATTTATATGTATCGGATTGTCAGTCTGTCTGTAGTTTATGGGCTTCTCGGTCTATCTAGTTTGTGCGTGTGAGAATGCTTGCATGTGTGTTTGTGTTTGAGTCTCCTCTAGTTCCTTGGTTCTCATAGATCTCTGAAGGAAGTTAGAGCTGTAAAAGTGTGCGTGTTTTCGCACCTTGACACCACTCTCGCCCACACCAACACTTCCTGCCCGCAGACTTCTTGCACCTTGTTCTGGGTGTGTGTCCAAATTTGCATGTATATGTATGTGAGAGAGCGTGCAATGATGCTCATGTGGTCATTCCACATGCACTGAAACCTCTCTCGCCACATACAAGCTCTGTGCCTTCGATTTAACATTTGATTTACCTTGATAAGTACGACTGTGTGTGTATACAGAATTTAAATTGATGTATATACTTTTCAAACCTGTCTGACTTTTTTCAGTGTAACACAAAAGGTTATCATAGGGCCTCTGAAGACTTGTCGTCATGTGAATACTTTTATGGTGCTTTTTTGTTCTTCTGAATCTAGGCAGCAACCATCCTCCTTCACTTTCATTATACTAAGAAAAGCAGTCAAGATATTCTTCAGAGAGTAATAGTTTGTCTAAGTGAAGAAAGTATGTCATACAGGTTTGGAACAATATGAGAGTGAGTAAATGATGACAGAATTTCCATTTTTAGGTTTGTTTAGTCATCTAGATTATTGGAATAAAGTGGTCAAACCTGGCACGAGATCATGATAAATAAGGATTTGGAGAGGTCGTTTCATCCATGCAGCCCATCTTCCTGCTCACCCGCCACCCCTCCCTCCCTCACGCCCGACACCCGAGACTCGCCCAGCTGCGCTCGCTCACATCCCAGATTTGCCACACACTAAAGCTCTTCTTGCTCTCATTATTCAGAAAGTTTTTTTAATTAGTTCCAGTCCCACGACTCCCACAGATCGATTACGGGAATGAAACTGCCCTCCTCTTCCTACTGGAATCTCTGCACAACTGTGTGCACCAAGACACAAACCGGCTGGGCGAAGTGCCCCGAAACACCTCACAAACATTTCTACTGTCACATCTACAGCCAAGATCTAGAAGCTTCTTCACTGTAACTTAAAGGGGATAGTTGAGCCAAACGTCTGTTATTATATACTCGTTCCAAACCTGTGTGATTTTTGTTCTTCTGTGGGACCTAAAAGAATGCATTTTGAGGAATGTCTCAGTAGCTATGTTTCCATCACCCTGTTTTTATGCGCATTTTGAAGTTTCGTATAAGAAGCGAGTGAAGGAAACGCCAAATTTTAAATAATCTCATAATTCGCTAAAAAGTTTAAATGCTCGCTTGAGGTGGTTTTTGACTTGTGCGAAAAATGGTTAATGCGAATAATGGGAGATGGAAACTTTATGCTGAAAAAAATCTACAAATGTATGTAACGTTGCGCTATGGGATGGCAAAACCTGACTCTACTCGCTCCGAGGCACAAGTAATTTATTATATATAAAAATTATTATATTCAGTGGCTTTTCATACTTTTCTTAGTGATATATAGTGGCAGTTTATCAGGAAGTGGCCATTTTATTCTCTTTGACTCTTGAAACTGTGATTATTCGCAAATGTTTTATGCGATATTCCAATTTTTTTTAATTCACAACTTTGGATGGAAACCCAGCTAGTGTGTTTATGTCCATATAACAAAAGCCACTGATCACCAAAACAGTTTGGTTACCAGCATTCTTCAAAATATCCACAGAAGAAAAACATCATACAGGTTTGAAGAACATGAGGGTGAGTCAATGGTGACAGAATTGTAGTTTTTGGGTAAACTATCCTGTTAAGAGCAGAAAGGCCTTAAACACACTGCTGCATTCACTGTGGTGAAGTGGTTAAAGGACAACTTTGTACCTTATCTACCCATAAAAGTGCATAATATTACCTTAGAGTAGCAATATGGACCCTTAAGGTGCTACTATGATCGTTTTAGGTATACAAAGTTGTCCTTTTAAGGGTACTGCACAAGTGACAAGCTGTTGTACCCCCAAAAGTAAAAAAAATCATGAGCATACATTTTCAGCCTTTAAATTTGGAATTTATACAGATGTGATATGTTATGTGTGTTCTGAAACGCATCAAAGGTTCTCCTTAAAAATAACACTGAAAACATTGGCATTTGCAGATGCAAACAGAACATCCTGTTGAGTAAGCACTGACGAGATTAAGAAATCATGTTATTGAAGTGCTAAACCACAGTAAAAGGGAATGGAAAGAGCTTGAGTTTCCTATTATTTCTTAATGTCTGGGTGCCGGTTATTTGTTCGGCCTTGGATGGCGTCCAGCACCAAAGCCCATGGGGATGAAAAGCACCTCTGACATCAGACTCCGGTAAAGCAAGAGATGGGGCGTCCCAACACATCACAGAGAGAAAGGACCGTGTCACCATCAGAGTCTACACAATCGACATTTTTCCATGTTCTTGTAATGTCTGCCTGTGGCCTTCTACTTAAGTTTGCCTTGGAAAGCCGATCTGTATAGAGATTGCTTTCCCAGAGTTTATTTTGGGGGAGGGGTGAATGGGTGGGCAGCCTTTAAGGTGTTGCTTTGCTCTTGTTCTCTCTCTTTTGGTTTTGACTGGCAAGTCCTGGTGACTTTTGAAGTCGCCTTAGTAATTTGCATGTCAGATTCTGGTTAGGAAGGGGGGGTGATGGAGGGGAAACCGGAGTTCAAAACAATCTGCACCAGATCTCTCCCTTTACTGCTTTGATGCATGAACAACTGGGGTCGTTAAAGCCAAAGGGAGGTCGATGGCCATCCTGAACGGGTGTCAGTGTTGTTGTGTCTTCTTACGCATACTTAGATCTTTTCTCACTTCCCTTATCTCGCATCTAAATCTATTCTTAGACCCAACTTCCCGACCGTTGAGTCAAAAACGACCCATCTCGAATGGCTGCACGTGTGCATATGGCACGTTGTGGTTTCCATTGTGTGCGTTTTGCTTCTGAGTTATAGTTTTGTTTCTCTCAAATGGGTTCCATGCCAGGCGAAGATGGAAACATGCTGTCTGGAGAACAAAAAGAGAGCGAGGCATCAATCTCAGGCTGTTGCTTTACATCCAACGCTCTGGCAAGTCTCAGATTGGGAGCATTGCATTGTGGCAAATCACCACCTCCATTGCCTGAACCCAGTAATGCCTTGGAGACTAAAGAAACCAGACTAAGATTGGCGTGGCTCATTAAATTGATCTATTTAAACTTTCCATACATGTGTTCCAGAATCAATTTGTTTCGCTGAATTCTGTTACATCAGGGAATATTTGTCAGACTTCTGTGTTCTGCTGCATTTGTAGGTGTTTCCACGGATGCTGTCTCTCCTCCGGTTGCCCTGGAGATGGGGGTGGGTCTTTTGTGCCAGATGTTCCAGATGTGGGGCCAGGTGGCTGCTGGAATGGTGAACCTGATACAATGGCTCCTGGGAGATGAACAATTGGATACAAGGCGTATAGAGTCACTGGACTTGGTAAGGAGCACTTTCGCTTTTTTCTTGTGTAACTTTTTTTTAGACACATTTCATGACACAGAAATGTGGCAACTTATTGTGAAGAGGTGTGCTATTACTTTTCAAAACTGTTAAATCTTTAGGTTTCACATAGCGGGTGATAAAATTGTGTGGAAAACCCCATAGACTTACATTGATAGACCTATATTTATTAGCAGCCTTGATTCTGGAAATATTTTTTCCCATTCATTTTTGTAGAAGAGTTGTAAGCTATGAAACAAACCAGTCAGTTACAAAGTGAATCACAACATTACCAACTTTGATTTGAAGCTAAAAAATGTATTTCAAAATTGGATTCTTAACAGCTTCAATGAGGAAAGGACTACAATCCCATAAAGCACTGAGAATGACATAATAGAAACAATATATTTAGTTTATTGCAAACGATGCTTTAATAAACAAAGATTGAAGTAGTCAACATACTCAAGTATGTCATAATGGATGCTAAAGTGTTATTTTGTGAATTTCTTGCCGCAGTTCTCTGAATAGTGATGCTTTTTCAGCAGAATCATGGGTAATGTAGTTTTTCCACCAGGAATTCCTCTATTCAATATGATTATTTAAAAAATAAGTTGAAATAAGGGACTGACGGCTTTAACAAAAGCATATACCATTGATTTACAACCTCACTGCTCAAAGTGATTCTGTCATTAAAGGTGTATAAGTTACAGATTAAAATCTATAAATTGGATTTTTAGTTCCAGAACCCAACTGTTGCACTTTATATGACCTGTCTATTAAAATAGGCCACTAAGCATTCACTTATTAACACCCTAGAAATCCCCCAGAACACCCTACTGCATATCAAAGAACTAAAAATCACTCTGCATAGCAATTCCCTGGAAGCACTCATTGTCTCCATTGTCAATGCCCTGCTATTTTTGTCTTCATAAAATCTAGTTTAAATATGTAGGTTCTTCTTATTCTCTTCTTTTTCCAGGATGAGGAGTTCCTCTTTGAGAAGGGAGATCTTAATCTGTGGGCAGAGCCTTTGTTATGGGCACGGATGTTGCACAGACATCTCTCTGCCCTCTTAAGAGTGACACATTCACCCGATGTAAGCTCCGCAGAACTGGACCGACTATCAGCCATCGCAAAGAGCAATGCCCTGGCGGCTCAGAGTTCAATGAAAGCCCTCCCTGCACTGCCCCAGTTTTCAGCCACCATCGAGTATACCAAGATATCGCTACTGAAAGAGAGAACGTCACTCGCTCAGAATCTTCTAGATACACTTAGATCTTCTTAGATGACTGTGAAAGGGTAGAGAAAGTGAAAGGGGTCATGCATTATGAACCTATTTTAATCTCACAGTGGTTTTCCTGTTTAAGAGCTGAATTGCATGCAGGCATGACCACATGCTTTTTAAATTTAAATAAAGTTTATTACATTCATTTAACTGTGGGGTTACTTTTATTCAGTGATATGTGTTTGCAATACTGCAAAGAATGTGAGTGGTTTTATTCTCCTCAGCTGTGTTTTCAATATCACACCTTGTGGTATTTGAGCAAGCTGTTGTGTTTTTAATGCATAGCTTAACTGTTTTTAGTTAAATAAATTGTTTGGTTGCTCCTCCTGTGTATGTTATGCAATCTGAGCAAAACAGTCTGGTGTCCGTTTGCTAAGTAGACAGCTGGGCTGCCTTCAGGGTCTGTAGTAGCAATGTGCCCCTTTTACTGTAAAATGATGTAATGTTTTGGAATGTCAGCAGCCTATTTCTCACACACACACACACACACACACAGGGTGGGTAAAATAATACATACAATTCTCCTCACCAGGATCAGGAGTTTTTTTATTTATTTATGTATAAATGTTCTTCACTGAAACCATAAAAAGGGAACTTTATTTCAAGAGTACTGCTGAGAAATGCAATGGGAACTGAAAGAAGAAGAAAGATGGAATGTGAAGTGAAATATATTTTCGGCCTATTAAATCTTTTTGCCTGTAGGTGGCGCTCAAGCCCTTTTTTCGACGATAGGCATTGAGATCGTTAGGGGGCAGTATTGTATCGTTTTATTAGTGTTTGAGTTTCTTAAAGGATTTGATTTTTACTTTGTTACAGCTTGTTGAAACTTTTAGGTTTAGTATGTATGTTTTTTTCTAAATTAATGACACAATGCAAAAAAAAATAGTAATTCAATAGTTAGTTTTATTTAAAAATGAATTTCCAGGCTAAGATGCACTTTATTTATATAGGGAAAGATAAGCAGAGGAAAACGTAACATGAAGATAGGTGTCAAAGTTTCTCATTCTGTGTATCAGATCTGGCACGACTTCAAAGTTTGGCCTCGGTCTCGATTATGCAATCGCAGGTACCCACTTCCTGATATCAGAGCGACGAGCCTCGAGCCGCATGAATCTCGTGCACGCCGAGTGTCAATAGTGTGTGTGTCTGCATGATTGATACACACACACACACACACACACACACACACAAACAAACAAACAATAGTCAGTGGATTAAAACCTTTGATCAAAGTTGTCCTAAAAAGTAAATGTGTGAAAAATAATGTAGTATTTATTGACTTATATTTCTAAAACAAGAAATGTTGATTGCACTGAGTTCATCTTGTAAGTTGTTCAGTGTTGGAGAGGTGCTGTGAGACTCAGTGTGAGTGTATACGCCGCAGGAGGGGTGCAGAAAGCGACCAATCAGATCCACAGGCCCGGCGACACTTGGAAAGCAGGGCGTAACTTTGAGGCAACTTTCGCAGTAAGTTCCTCCTCCTCCTCTTTACGCGCTGTCCTCAAGCATATATGTGCGGGAGAGTAAAGCAGAATCTTTACTGTTCTGGGCTCGACACTGCGAGGTGGGAGAAGACTGACAACACAAGCACACAACGAGGAACTCAACCTTCCCTCTCTGATTTTCAGAGCACTTCTGAGACTAGCCTTTTTTGTTCCGTATCTTTTGCACGAACTCTAAGCCAGTGGCAAACTAAACGCCTTCGCATCCAAAGGCTCCAGGTCGGTCCTCAAATGAGAGATAATCTGCGACTGTCTTCTGAAGAAGAAACTGAAATGTCTACGGCTATCCTGTCCGCTTTCTACGACATCGACATGCTGTACAAGGTACTTTCAATTTAACAAATCTATCCTTGCTGGAACTTTACAAAGTTAATGCACGGCCGAAACGAGTGCATAAATAGTTTGCAAACTACTTTGCATTGATTGTAACGTTGTTTCTTCTCTTTCCTCCTCTCTGCACAGCAAGAGAAGAGCCTCAACATGAACGCTATTCACATTAACAGCATGCTGGACCAGAAAGCAGTCGGGGCCCCGGTAATAACCTCCAGCAGCAGCACCAACAACTGCAACTTGTACGCGTCAGGATTCTTCCGTCGAAACTCCACCAGCAACATGGAGTCCATGACAAACGGCAATAAGTTCCCCGCCAGCTCCTACAGCATCAGCAGCATGAAGGAGAACGCCATCATGAACAAGGAGAACAAGTTCCGCGACCGCGCCTACAGCGAGAGCGCCCAGCAGCTGCAGCTGCAGCAGAAGCCGGGCTCACAGATCAACTCCACCCGCTACAAGACGGAGCTCTGCAGGCCCTTCGAGGAAAACGGCGCTTGCAAGTACGGCGAGAAGTGCCAGTTTGCGCACGGCTACCACGAGCTGAGAAACCTGTCTCGCCACCCCAAGTACAAAACCGAGCCCTGTCGCACTTTCCACACCATTGGCTTCTGCCCATACGGTCCGCGGTGCCACTTCATCCACAACGCCGACGAGCGCAGACCGGCGCCGAGCAACGCCAACAGCGTGCAGGGAGAGTTCACCAAGCCCGCTCGGTGCGAGCCGGTAAGCGGCTACGGGCAGCAGCAGCGACCGAAACTCCACCACAGCCTCAGCTTCTCTGGTTTCTCCAGCCACCACCACCACCATGGACTCGACTCACCCCTCCTCGAGAGCCCCACGTCGCGCACTCCGCCTCCCTCCAGCGGCTCATCCTGCGCTGCGAGCTTCTACGAAGGCGCTCGGTGCCTCGGAAACAGTGCCTTCTCTTTCACCGGCCAAGACCTCAAAGCCCTGCTCGCGCCGCTGGCCGTGAACACACACAACGGTTATTACGCAAACCTTCAGGTCAACATGAGCGACGGTCTCGCCCACTTGCAGTCCCTCCAGCGCCTGTCAGAGTCGCCGGTGTTCGACTCGCCCCCCAGCCCGCCTGACAGCATCTCTGACCGGGAGAGCTACGCCAGCGGCTCGCTCAGCTCCTCCGGAAGTCTCAGTGGCTCTGAGTCTCCCAGTCTGGACGGCGGAAGGCGTTTGCCAATCTTCAGCAGGCTGTCGATTTCCGATGATTAATCCGTTTTTTGTTGTTGTTGTAGTGGACTCTATAGCGGAGGAGTCTCCCGTTAGATATGTAGTTGAGCAATAGACTTTTTAATATCGAGGGAGATGGATTTGTTTTTGTCAGACGCTCGACATGGCATTAGTCTGTTTGAACTGCTTTGAAGGCATTCCTCCGGTGCAGTTTGTTGCATTCTCTTGGTCTTTTTGGACCACCTACTTTCCAGATTTTTGTACAAAAGACTTGTGAACGTGAAAGATAGAGCGGTTTCAGATTTTCCTTCATCCTTGCCAAGAATATGCCTTGACGAAAAATATACTAGTTTTCAAAGTATGTGCATCCATTCCAAAAGCTGATCCAGTTCCGCGGCGCCACCCAGTGGGTTGGCTGGTTTGTGCAGTTTGAAGCTCTCCTTTGGCTCGTTGGGAAATCATTGCTGATGGTTGAAAACATCTTTTTTTAGCTGATAAGAGTGATTACATAGCAGTACTTAACTGTCTATGAACTATTTAACTTATTTATTTTATCTTGTGAAAAGTATAGGCTACATTGTTAATTGTGTGTCCATACTGTATTTATCGAGTATGATGAAGCAATAGATCTATATTCTTTTATTATGTTTAAATTATGATCGCCTTTATTAATCTACATAAAGTGGAGTGTATGTTCTTTTCACAGTAATATATATTTTTGTTTGGTCTCTTTTTGTAACTTCACTATTTTATTGTAAATGAGTAAAACAAAATCTTAATTTAAGAGATTGTATGTGATATTTATTTCATTAATTTTGTTTCCTTGTTTACGTTCATTAAAAAAAACAGTTTGTGTGATTTGCTGTTTGTTGGGATGTTACTTTTCAGAAGGGTTGTTTTTTTTTTGTCATTTTTGAGAATCGTCTGATAAGAGTCCCTTTAGGTTTGTCTGTAGAATGTATAAACTGTGGTTGGGCAGAGGACCGTCCGAACATGTACTAGCCTTACATTTTCATAGAAATCTCATTTCAAAAATCCCAAGTAAATCGATTAACCAAAAAGTATTTTTATACGTATATATCTATACAATGCACAGCAGCCACGTGCATGAGAATGTAGCAGACCAGAGCCCCAGTATTACTGCCTACCTAGTGCCTGTGGGGATTCACCATCTTAAATTGCCTTATGATTAACCAAATACAAGTATTTTCATACATGTTATTGTTTTACAACAAGAGGAAATGAATGTAGTTTGTAATTTAAACTTCTTGGAAGGTTGTTACCACTTATCAAAGGAGAGAAATAGAGACAGAGCAACAATCTGAGTTGTATTTTTTCTATTACTCCCTATTCCTTGCATTGTTTTGCCTTTTTGTTTGTTCTCTTGCTTTCCTATGATATGGTAATGGTCTGAATCTTCCAAACTTGCTGGACGGGGAAGAGTTTGAACACATTTAGTTTGTACATAGTAGGTACAGGGGATTCGCACTATGTACCTTTTTTGACTACTTTATCAGAAGTAAAGCTTTTTGAATGTAATAAAAAGACAAAAAGAACAGGATTTGTAACATTTGTTTTTCGGGGTGTCAGTTCACTACAAATAGCGTGTGAGACTGTTAACTTTGTACTGTACATTTTTGTAGTTCTTCCAATAAAATAATTTTGGAACAAAAAAAAATGGAATGTAGTCCATGTGGTTTTCATTGCAAGAAACAACAACATAAAACTGGAGCTATTTTGCAACAAACTTATGCATTAGCTCTTAAAGTCACACACACACACACACACACACACACAAGCCACCTTTTCTATTCTTGTAGTTTTTCCCTGAAAAAAATCTCTCTCAACCCTGATGGCTTCTGCACCCTGAGGTTGAGTCTGACCACAGTGGTCTTCATTCTGCCTGTATGCTTAGCTGCCTGTGAAAGCCGTTATAGGGGTTGCCCCAACCTGGTAGTTTTGTTTTCTATGACTGGCCAAGACTGAACTCATCTGTATGCAGAGTGTCAAAACTTGCTCGGTGCATATAAATGCATGTTTCAAACAATACATGATTCATGACAGTTCGCTTGCTTTGGTTATTTGATAGCACTTGCATAACACAGTCTTCCCTAAAATAAACAGAAGAAACTGAGCGTTCACTCAAGAAAGGATGAGAACATTTAGCACACTGCCATTCACATATTGCTCACCATTCATAAATAACCATGATTCGCATGTGGCTCAGACTTGTGACTGTTGTACACAACAGATACTGCAGGGCATTCAGGCAACCTTGACTCGGTTTAGTCATTCAAAGCTGTTTGTTTTTGCCAGCGTTTTAAAGCACTGCAGTGACTATTTGATAAAAGCTATCATCACCATTGAAGTCATATATAAAATAAGGAAGATTGATAACAGCGGGCAAATATTTATATAGCCCCACTCTGTATATGATAAAGTATTTATCAAGATCCACGGCGAGCAGATCAGTGCCAAATGGGCCGTGATGTATTTCGTTTGTGCAGTAACGTTTGTCCATCAGGAATGTGTTGTACATCTGTACGCCGTGTCATGTGTGTGAATGCAAACGCTTGAGTGTGCATGTTTGTGTGTCAGCGTGGTAAATGGCCCTGGAGCTCCTACAATGACAGGAAATGCTCTGACTTCTGATTATGGCAGGAAATACCCGGTTCCTCAACGCCTCCCATTTCCAGCCTCTCTCCTGCTGGTTTTGTCATCTTTATTAGTATCGTAAGTCAGGCCTTCTGAAAGTTTCTATTTGTGCTGCACTGTGTTTAACAGGAAGGAGGGGGTGCAAGATTCACGAAACACTGCTAGCAGTATGATGAAGCAATAGATCTATATTCTATTATCTATGTTTATCTATCTATCTATCTATCTAATCTACATATCTATCTATCTATCTATCTATCTATCTATATATTTTTGTTTGGTCTCCTCCTCCCTTCTCTCTCTCTCTCTCTCTCTCTCTCTCTCTCTCTTGTATGTGATATTTATTTCATTCAATCTGTCTGTCTGTTTACGTTCATCTATACAGTGCTGAGTAGATTTGCTGACAGATGATGAACTTTTCAGAAGACAGACAGAGAAAAGACGTCTGATAGACAGAGTCAGACAGTTTGTCTGTAGAATGTATAAAGACAGACAGTTGGGACAGACAGATGACCAGATACATAGAACAGACAGACACATTTTCATAGAAATTTCATTTAAAAACAAGACAATCGATTAGAAAAAGTAGCAGTATATATACTATACAAGACAGACGTGCATGAGAATGTATATAGACAGACAGACAGACAGACAGACAGACAACAGATACCTAAAGACAGACACCATATATTGTAGACAGACCAAATACAGACAGTATAGATAAAGTCAGACAGACAGAGACAGACAGACAGATACATAAAGACAGACAGACAGATATATATAGACAGACAGACAGAGACAGACAGACAGACAGATAGATAGATAGAGACAGACAGAGAGACAGACAGACAGACAGATACAGACAGACAGATATATATAGACAGACAGACAGACAGACAGATACAGGATAGATAGATAGATAGATAGATGATAGATAGATAGATAGATAGATAGATAGATAGATAGATAGATAGATAGATAGATAGATAGATAGATATCTTTTGTACATGTATACTAAGCATTGGCAATATAGTATCATTTACAGTAATGCCAATAAAGCAGTTTTGAATTGAATTGAAAATAGAAAGAAAACTACACATGGATTTAAAATATGTGTAATTGCACAGAAATCATGCACAAGCTTTACAGTTTATTTCATGCTGTAGTTGTATTGTTGGTTTCGAGGTGTAAATCAGTTTCCAGAAAATAAATCCCCCCCTATGAAGAAAATACTTCAAAGAAATCCTGCTTTGCATGAGAGATGCAGCTTGGCCCTAAATTGCAAATATTTACTCATGATGTGCGAGAGGTCACATGCTTACAGGCCGACAGGCGGTGGACCAGCGACAGAATTATCCATAAAGGTTTATGTACAATACCCTGAACAACCCGTCTGCACATCCCTCTTATTCACATTATATAAGAGTTTTGCCTATGGAGAGACCCCGTAAACTTTAAAAAACAACATGTGTGTGTGTGTGTGTGTGTGTGTGTGTGCATGCGTGCGCGCACGTGCGCGCTCGCCTGCTCCTTTGTACTGGATAATTATTCAGATTGCTCCCTACTAAATGTCAGGTGTAGCTTTATCAGTTATGTTGCTCACTCTAAGAATGGACTGATCTAAATAAGCCTGAGATCAAGAGAGGAAGAACAACTAGGGTATTCGTACCAAAAACGTACAGAAAACTCATATAGAAGTTTGCACAATATCACAAAGTAAGTTTGGATACTGAAGCCACAATAAAATTGATAAATGTACACTATCGGTTAAAAATAATTACCTTTTTTAATGATTTTGAAAGTAGTCTCTTTTGCTCACCAAAGCTGTATTTATTTGAAATACTGTAAAATCAATATTGTTGCAAAATAGTATTACAATTTATTTATATATTTTAAAACTTAATTTATTCCAGTGATGAAAGCTGAATTTTTCAGCATGATTACTCCAGACTTCAGTATCATTCTAATATGACGATTTAATATTTGTTTCTGTTTGAGGAATAGAAAGTTTAAAAGCTTATGTTTGGAAATAGAATTGTTTTTGTAAACACGTTTTTGTAAACCTTTATAAATCTTTTTGTCACTTTTTTAGCAATTTAATTTATTCACATTACTATTTATTAAGTCCCAGTACACTGTTTTTTTTTGCACATCTTATTGTTTTGCACATCCTATTGTTTTGCACTTTTTTATTTCATTGCACATTTTACTCTTATTTCTCTTTTTGTACCATATATATGCCCTTGTGTTGTGTTACTTTATATAATTTTTATTTTTATTATTTTGCACTGTCCACTGAGCGGACCTGATTCGATTACATTTCACTTCTAATTATACCCTGTATAACTATTATGTGACAAATAAAGAAACCTTGAACCTTGAAAGGGCAGGATAAGTCCAGTGGAGTGTGTTTAACTGCTTGAGTCAGACACTGTTTCCTGATGTTATAACACATTATAATACTGATCATATCATCATAAGAGAAACAGGTTGATCTGCACATGTGAGTTGTGTTTACATGTTACTGTTGCTAATAATGGGTGATGGGGATGAGTGTGTGTGTGATTCAGGTATACTGTACATTATGGGGTCAAAATGTCCTCACAAAGATGGAAATGTGCAAAATCCTTGTCCTTGTGGGAAATATTTTTTGGTCCCCATGAGCTTATATAAATCATACAGAATTAGTTTTTTTGAGGGATAGTTTTAGGGTAAATAGAAAAAATAAAACAGTTTGTACATACTTGTGTGTGTGTGTGTGTGTGTGTGTGTGTGTGTGTGTGTGTGTGTGTGTGTGTGTGTGTGTGTGTGTGTGTGAATGTATATGTGGTTTATAAGGATACAAATTTGTATAATGACATGGGTATGACATAGGTATTACAAGGAGAAGGTGATTTATGAGGACATTTTCAGTGTCCCATAATTTAAAACGCTTATAAATCATACAGAGTGAGTTTTTTGGGGGAAAGTAGAAATGCACAGTCTCATGTGAGGGCTAAGTTTAGGTGAAGGATTGGTGTAGAGCAATAGCACATACAGTTTGTGCAGTATAAAAACCATTATGCCTATGGAGAGACCCCGTAAGCCATAAAAAACATGTGTGTGTGTGTGTGTGTGTGTGTGTGTGTGTGTGCTCGCCTGCTCCTTTGTACTGGATAATTATTCAGATTGCTCCCTATTAAATGTCAGGTGTAGCTTTATCAGTTATGTTGCTCACTCTAAGAATGGACTGATCTAAATAAGCCTGAGATCAAGAGAGGAAGAACAACTAGGGTATTCGTACCAAAAACGTACAGAAAACTCATATAGAAGTTTGCACAATATCACAAAGTAAGTTTGGATACTGAAGCCACAATAAAATTGATAAATGTACACTATCGGTTAAAAATAATTACCTTTTTTAATGATTTTGAAAGTAGTCTCTTTTGCTCACCAAAGCTGTATTTATTTGAAATACTGTAAAATCAATATTGTTGCAAAATAGTATTACAATTTATTTATATATTTTAAAACTGAATTTATTCCAGTGATGAAAGCTGAATTTTTCAGCATGATTACTCCAGACTTCAGTATCATTCTAATATGACGATTTAATATTTGTTTCTGTTTGAGGAATAGAAAGTTTAAAAGCTTATGTTTGGAAATAGAATTGTTTTTTTTTTTCAAAATCAGAAATGTTTCTTGAGAAGCAAATCATCATATCAGAATGATGTGACACTGAAGACTGGGGTAATGATGCTGAAAATTCAACTTTGTCATCACAGGAATAAATTGCATTTTAAATTTGTATTCAAATACAAAAGTTCTTTAAAATTGTAATAATATTTTACAATATTACTGTTTTTGATTTTTGATTAGATGAATGAATGGATAGATGAATGAATGAATGAATGAATGAATGAATGAATGAATGATGGTTTTAAATGACAATTATTATTATTATTATTATTTTATACAGAGAAAACGCTCTATGGAACATTGGGGTTGTTACATATTATCATGTTGATGGTTAATGCAATTCTCTACTCCTGTGGCTATTCTGCTGGACACCTGTGTGGACCTGAGGAGAAATGACTTTATACATCCACTAAAAATCATCAAAACATATTTGTTTGCTCTTGCCACTTGCTTTGATGTTTAATTTAGTGGCATTTACTTACAATACTGAATTTACAAATACTTTTTGGGACACTGTTTCTAAAGGATTTTGATGACTTTAAATCATATTTACGCCCCCCCCCCCAAAAAAAGCTTGATATCCAGTAATTCCCCTCTAAACCGGATATCTCCCTTGTTGTTTGGCTAGGCTTCCCCATGACTCCTCATTGTCTTTGCCATTGTCTTGAGTTTACATTTGCAGGTCAAGATGTTCCTGCTGAGGTCGAGACAAACAGACCCTGGACAAATATGAATGGAGCTCCAAAATAGACCAAATACGTTTATTTTTTTGTTTTGCTTCTTGTGCTCCAAGACTACATGGAACCTTTATTTGTGCTTCAAATGAACAGTAAGAAAGATATGAGTATTTACATAACTTATAGTGCTTTATTCTCACACAGAAACTAATAGGTTGGACCTGCTTTGCCCTATGGACCGTGTGCGGTGGCTGTGAAGTATTACAATGCATGTATTGTATAGTTGTTTTGTTAGACTGGGTGGAGCTCGGCTTTGTGATAAGGAAGTACTCAAGCTGTAATAAAAGATGTGACAAATGTGTGTTGTGATCCTGAGAAATGTACCGATCAGCATCACATTCATGTATGAATCACAGGCCATGAATCACAGTTAGGTGTTAGTCACAGTTATATTGTCACAATTTCATTATTAATGTGTTGTTTTCAAATACTAACTTTATTATTTTATTAAGTTTATGCTTTCGAGATTGTCAGACGGAAATTGGAACATTTGTCATGCACAAAGTTTTCACATTTCTCTGGCAAGCTTGCTTATTAAATATCAAGAATGTACCTTTCTGAAAAAGAAGTGTGCTTAGTCATATTGAATGCGCACTGTGTAGTATATTTCATATTTTAAAATTACATAAAACTGAACTTGCAGATAATATTAATGAACTAAAAAGATACTTGTGTGTACATAACGAGAGTAGACTTTCACGACTATGTTTCTCATCACACTTAAAGGGATAGTTCCCTAAAAAATAAAATTATGTCATGATTTACTCACCCCCATGTCGTTCCAAAACTGTATGTGTTTCTTTCTTTTGCTCAGCACAAAAGAAGATATTTTGAAGAATGTCGGTAAGCAAATAGCTGACGGTAGTCATTGACTTACATAGGAATTTTCCATATTATGGAAGTCAATGGCTGCCGTCAACTTCAAAATATCTTCTTTTGTGTTTAGCAGAGTAAAAAAACAGGTCTGGAAGGTGAGTAAATCATGACAGAATTTTCATTTTTGGATGAACTATCCCTTTAAGTACAGTTTCAAGAAGTAATGTCCAATGCACTTAACAGCAATTGAATCATTATAGATGTGAAATTACAAATATATTTAAATACATGACATACAAGGTTCAATAGAAATTTTATTAAGGTATATTTTAGTTTAGCATAAATTCTTGATAATACACTCGGCATACACTTTAACCATATTTCAAAGTCAGTGAAAGTGATTATGAAATTAGATATAAAGACCTACATACATTTTCATTGAATTGCAATTGCCATACGTTTAAGTGTCTGAAAACATTATATTCAGCACTTAAGTATTTATTTTTAGTATATTATTTCTGTAATAAGTACTTTTTAAAAGTATGCAAACGTGTAGTTTTCACAGGGATAATACTCTCAGCTAAACACATTTTACACTGTTTAAAAGATAACATATACATTCCAGAGAATCCAGCAGATTGTGTCCCAAAATCAGTGCAGAAAAAAAAAGAACAAAGAATACGATTCTGTACGGCACAGGAGATAAGTGCAAATCTCCATTGAGTATCATTCACTTATGCAAACTATTTACAATATCAAAACAGTACATTTTATGATCAGAAATGTGGAAAACATGCTTCAGTGTGGTGGTCTAATAGTTTGCAAGTAAACACACACTCCCACTCTTTGCTCTGTACATACACAAACTCAGTGGATCATAAAATCGAGCAGCTTACACTTGTAAGAGGAAGCCTTATTTGAAGACGTTTAATTGGCACACACACTCCAGCAATTTCTTGGCAGTGTGACGTGGATAACTGTACTCATTTGCGTTATTACTGAGTAAACATTTTGTTCGGCTCCCCAACAGAAACCCTTGAGATCTGTTGGTTTATGATGGAGGTGCGTCTATGTGTGTGTGTATGAATATGTGTTTATGGACCACAAAGTAATTGCACGTAATCATCCAAAATGTTTATACTGTACTGATACTGTGTGATAGTGTGTGAGCTTGGTCGTTATCTGTTGTGTTACTGGTGACATTGGTTTGCGGCTGGCAATTTGTGAGAAAGAAGGACAAGGTCTTCAGGTTTCAAAGTGGGAAGTTAAAGAGGTCAGAGGTGAGCTCTTTACGGATATTAGGTGAAGTTGAGACTGAGGGGAAAGTAGGGTGGAGGACCCTGAAGCGGAAGGTGCTGTGAAGGTGGTGTGCTTGGTCATGTTGAGATTTCATATCGACCGCTTTTCAGACAAAGGCCGCGTTGATAAGGTCTCTGAGGGAAATGAGTGCTGGAAATGAGTGTTTGTGCACGTCAGGATGTTTATTATCCCTCTCTATTCCCTTTTTCTCTCTTTCTTTCCCCACACAGTTTCTTCAAAGTCTTCTAATATCTTATTTGTTTTTGAGATTGATGCTTAAAAATCAGTGGCCGCACTATATTTTAAGTTTTTTCTCACTATTAACTATTGGTAATGCATTTTGCCTGAGTAAATTCCTAATTACTGCTTATTAATATTTATTAAGGTAGTTTTTAAACCATTTAAAAATGGAAATTAGCCTGATATCTACTCACCCTCGAGCTATTCTATGTCTTTCTTCTTTCAGACAAATCCAATCGGAGTCATAATAAAAATTCTTCTAAGCTCTATCATTGCAGTGGGCGGCTGTTTCTGTTCAACAGTCCCAAACCCAGGGTCGGGCCTGGTTAATATTTGGATGGGATACGCTTGGGAATACCAGGTGCTGTAAGCTTGACTCGGAGAGGGTATGGGCACCATCGAGTCAATAAATAAGCCCACTGAAAAGACATGATGTATACCTCATGTCTCCCCGACGACCGAATCGGTTAAGGGATTTAATGCCTTATTCTACATGACCGTACTCTACATCCCTAATCCTACCCAATACCTAAACTTAACAACTACCTTACTAACTATTAATAAGCAGCACGTTATGAATTAATTGAGGGAATAGTCATAGTTAATAGTGAATAAGTGTTCCCTATTCTAAAGTGTTACCCCTTAACTTACCCTTAAACCTACCCATACCACCAAACCTGTCCCTAACCTTACCCGTATCCCACCTCAACAGCAGCAAAAGTGTTTTGCAATACAATATGAACCCAATAAGTACATTGTAGTTAAGGCACCTAATATTAAGTGGGACCTTTAGGTAATACTTTAGATTAGGGAACACTATTAACAAGTTGTCATTAAGTAGCCTGCATATTGCCTGTGTAATGGGACTTAAAAAGCACATATACATGCCTTATTCTGCATGACCAAATTCTTGATCACTTAACCCTACCCCATACCTAAACATAACTACTACAACAACTATTTTACTATCATCAATAAACA
The DNA here is from genome assembly GCA_027564155.1 of Gymnocypris eckloni scoliostomus. Classification (NCBI taxonomy): domain Eukaryota; kingdom Metazoa; phylum Chordata; class Actinopteri; order Cypriniformes; family Cyprinidae; genus Gymnocypris; species Gymnocypris eckloni. Next base: position 16,426,242 of record CM050429.1, read on the forward strand.
GCAAATTAAGAGTTTACTCAAGGAAAACTGTGAGTATCGTTCCCTAATCTACAGTATTACCGGTATTTTCAATTATTTATAAATTAATCCAGTTCACAAATCAGGTCTTAAGTGTTCTAACGCTCAGACTCAACGATCCAGTCGTAGCAGTTAAAAGGTCATTTTAGATTATCAGTGAATAATCTAATTTTCATTCAGCTCCTCACAGAAAGCTATCATATGACTCTAGAAGCCTTTAAATATTGCGCATGAATCATGATCATTATGATTGTGTCTTTTTGTTTCAAAGCTTCAGGACTCAGTCCCAAAATTGTATGGAAAACCGCAATTGGTGCTTGATTCAGAAGCAAGATGGTTCCTTGATGGTTTGTGTGCATACTGTACATCTACAAGTACACCTACAAGTTGTTGTGCAATGACGGTTCAGTAAAAAACAAAATGGGACGCTGCCCTCTGCCTGATATTGCCCTTGAGAGCCAAGATTGCACCCTTAAACAGACCCTGAGCCAAAGAGAGTTACACCACGAAAGGGATCCTATTGGAAGAATGTCTTTAAATAAACCATGTCCTATCTCCATGCACACTACACGTTCATGCTCATGCCCACTCAAACACGCCACAAATAAACTTCTATCTGCCTGTCCGCACACACACCTCATATACTGACGCAGACCCAACCTGTAACTAATCCGACTATCGGACATGCCCTCGGACACACATGGAAAGCACAAACAGACACTGTAAGCCTTATATCTGTGCTATTTGGGTTTGTTAAACAGCCATATAATTACAGGTCCATATCTTAATACGACTTAAACAGAACATAGCAATTTCATACTGTAAACAGTATGCATTCATTACTGTGTTTAAAAATAGCTTAAGTAAACATGTACTGATATGTGCTAACACATGTTTTGACTATATGCAATCGGTTCATCGCATTCAGTTAATGAGGTTAAAGGCCTATTCACGTGAACGCAAATGCTTGGCTCCAAAATTAATTCCAATTTGTCTGTTTAGACCAATGGGAAAAAATTACAGATTCACTTTCTGATAGGCGGTGAAGCAGAAATACAAAGTTTTTTGTATTTGCGATTCTGTTTATCAAATTACAAGAAATACCAACAGGATAGAGAGAAGAGAGAATACGAAGAAGTCACTTTGCGACTGTTAAAAGACTATGTTCTATATAGTTTGAGTGTGTGTTGTACAAATTAAATCCAGACAAACAGCCAATCTGCCATGTTGGCCTTGCCATGTCACAATTGTGTCGCTTCACTGTCATTCACAGATCCTCTCTTGTGGCCTCAGGACGTAGTAAAGTCTCCATTGGATGTGCACTTCTCAACTTTTAGCCTACTGTTTTATGCATACTGTGAAATTAGGACTCTTTTCACTCCAGTTTTTTTGCCTAGTATATAACAGGAAAGAAGGCATGTTTTAACTTATAGATAGCTTAATGTGAGAGCAACTGCTTAGAACAAAAAAATCTGTCACACTGACAGCTTGCAAATGTCTGTGTTTGTCTGAAGAGATGCATTAACATCCGTTCATTCAAGTTTAAATGGTTTTCAAATACTCATCTTGGTATGAACAGGCCTTAACCATCAGCAGGCTTTAAGATAGGTTTCAAAGTAATGGTCACAATTATATATATATATATAGTTATACACAGTCACCAGATCTCAATCCAATCACCTTTGAGATGTGGTGGAACGGGAGATTCACATCATGGATGTGCAGCCGACAAATCTGCAGCAACTGCGTGATGCTATCATGTCAATATGGACCAAAATCACTGAGGAATGTTTCCAGCACCTTGTTGAATCAATGCCACGAAGAATTAAGGCAGTTCTGAAGACAAAAGGGTGTCCAACCCGGTTCTAGCAAGGTGTACCTAATAAAGTGGCCAGCGAGTGTGTGTATATATATACAGTATATATATATATATATATATATATATATATATATATATATATATGATACTGTGAGTCTAAAAGTCACATATTTCAAACTAATGGAATGTGTAACAGATATTGTTTTCATTATTGTGATGCTCATCTGAATGTAATAGATTATTGAGAAAGATTTGGTTTCTGTCCATCATTTGTTGAATAGATTTTGATATGTGGAAGTTGCATTCAAAGATGATTTTAAGCTTGCATTCAATTTGAATTAAAGGGTGGGGTTTAAGTGGACTAAATGATTACAGTAGTCCAGCATACGTCACTAGAGGGACATTTGTTGTTTTCGCCAGAAGTTAGCACATATCATAAAATTACAAATATTAAAAAGATATATCAAACATAAACATGAATTAATCTTTCGCAATAAGATAAGTACAAGATAAGATAAGTAACAGCGTAATTTAGAGATTATATATTGTCATATATGCAGGTGTCATCTCAGTACACCAATTTGATTGATATCTGTCAGATAACGGGACATTTGCATGTTGTTCCACAAAATGCCATACAACGCCTTTAGGAAAGCATATACAGGCAGGGATGTGGGTCAACCAAAAAATTAACAGTGTGGGTGTGCGCAGAGCTATGCTATGCTAACTATGTCTAGTGTTGATTTATCACTGTTATGTGTGGCGTTGCATCCAAGTAACCCACTTTTAAATAGCAGTGGCTGTTCATTTCCCTCCCTGGCTTTCCCCTGGTACTGTAGCTCATGCCATTGAGCAGAGCTCTATCCTGTAGCACTGTCATCAATGACTCCTTCACAGGTCACGTGACCCTGCAGGCCAGGCGATCTGTCTCATAGATCGTCTTTATGCGGAGACTGAGGCAGGTCATTCATGAAGCGGGACTGAAGGAGCTCTCTGCCGTGTGTGTGTGTGTGTGTGTGCGTGTGTGTGTGTTTGTAAGCATCCTCCTCACTCCTCAGGCTGAGCAAAGAGATCCTTCTATGACTGCCAACAGTGCACACACACTAAAACACACACACGTCTGTTTCTCTCGCTCACTTATTAGAAAGTAAATAAGTAAACATTGATTATTCATAACTGTGCCCAATCGCTTTTTTTTTAAAAGGGCTCGTGATAGATTCCAAATAGTGTGTGGTACACAGAAAAGTGGATCGAAACGCTCACCTGACCTTGACAGGCTTTTTTAGAACGTAGCTCCTTTGTTTAACCAGTAAACTCCACACAAAACCAGAAAATAAAGTTTAATCATTAACTAGAATTAGTCACATACGCAACAAGTGTTTAAGCAACATGACTGCTGCACTTGTGCCGTGTCTATTTTCAATTGTGAGGTTAGGAAGCCCACTGACCTGAGTCCACTGATCTGGAAGTCATGCAAATATCATGGTCAGTTAGGTTTTAACCTAATAAGGGGACTTGCGTAAGATCCTAAATCCCTTTTCAGATAACCTAATTAAACAGCCTGCAGCCCTTAATGAGGCAAAATGTTGCAACAAGCTGTTACATGCCAGTGTATTTGGTTTTAGGGGGATATGTAATCACTGTGCTTTATGCTTTTAGTGCTGGTTAAAGTCTTCTCAAGAGCAGATACTGAGTTTGTTTGTGGCTGTAAAACTGAGAGAGGTGATAAAGAAAAGTTCACCTGGAAAGTCTTATATATGTTAAAAGAAAATTGTGAATTAAAAAAATCCATCTTCTTAAAGAGACAGTTTGCTCAAAAATGACATTTTCTTGAAAGTGATATGAGTCTTAAATGTGTTTAAACACACACACACACACACACACACACACACACACACACACACACACACACACACACACACACACACACACACACACACACACACACACACACACCTCTTAAAGAGACAGTTCACTCAAAACTCAAAAATATCTTCATTTTCCTCACACTCTCAAATTTGATGTAACACAAAAGAAGAACCTTTGAAGAATGTTCATGCTGTAGCTGTGTAAAGATTTAGAAGGCTTGGTCAGTCTGAAGTTACATGGATACAGAAAATGCTATTGTAAAATTGCACTTAATTTTTTCAAATTAAACATTTAAATTGTCTAGTACAGACAGCTGTATTAGAGTTTCTAATATTTCAGTTAGAGAAATAGCTGAAGGGAAGATCAATCATTTATTACATTCTGATCTCTTTCTCATACAAAGCTATTGTATGTCTTTAGAAGCTTGAAATATATCACACGAATCTAATAAACTAGTTTTATGGTGCTTCAGCAGGGTTGGTATTGTTAACTAAATCTGTAACTATTAAAACTTTGGTAACACTTTAGTGTCCAATTCTCACTATTAACTATATACTTATTAGCATGCATTTTATTAGGATATTATTAATGCTTATGAAGCACATATTGATATCTTATTCTGCATGACCACACAACAACTACCTTATTAAATATTACTAAGCAGCAAATTAGGAGTTTATTGAGGCAAAATACATAGTTAATAGTTAATAGTGAGAATTGAAAAACGTAAACATAAAAGATAATTAAACAAGCCTTAGCAACTAAATGAAACAGAATAGTTTAAGTTTAAGTAAATAACTAAAAAATACTTAAAATAATAAAAAATAATAGAAATGGGTTAGGGTTAGGGTTAGGTTAGCACAAAAGCACAAATGACAAAAAACATAAACAATAGAATCAACACAAATTCAAAACATTAATAAAACTATAATGCCATTTATATATTGCTAAAACAACACTGCACTTCAGTGGAGCTTTTTGGCCTTTTTTGGAGATTGACAGCTGTTCAGCTAAACAAGGTCCTACAGGTTTGGAAGGACATTTGGAGCATGAGTAACACAATTTAAACTTGAATCACATATCTAGAGCACGGTATGAAGTAATAATAGTTGAAACCCCCCTCACCTAAAGCCTCTGTTCTCATGCAGTGGTTTAGTTCAGAGTGAAACCAGAGCGCTGAGCGGAAATGAAATGTGGAGATTTCTCCCCCCCGTTCAGACCCCTTCAGCCTGGCGATAACTATTTTCATAACTGTTTATTACTCGGTGACCCTGGGCCAAGCACAGGGCTGCTGCCGTGTCTCAGATTACTTCAATTTTAAGGCTTTACCTTCTCGTTCCTGTCCGCTTTTCTTGCAAATGTGGTGTTTATGAGTGAGGTGCTGGATAAACTGTTTATGAAAATGCCTCCGGTTTCATTTGAGGAAAAATATATGAGGTATTTCACGACTGACAGAGTGTCTTGTTGAGACTCTCTGGAATTTAATTCCTGTCACATAGCAGAGATAGAAAGTCATATTCATAAAGCACATATTCATAAAGAATCTGAGGCACCATGATTGACATGGAAAAAATGTCAGGTCTTATTTATATACTGTAGCTCTGCTCAGACAGATCAAATTTATGAGTTGAACGCACAAGAATAGCACCGTAATGTCGTAATTATGAGTGAGCAACTCAGATGTTTCTTTAAGCCCAAGTTTCCGAAGGTTTTCTGATAACTGTCGTGTGACTTGTTGCTTGCCCACCTCCTTCACCCTATTTTCTGTCATATCCGCATGTGAATATTTGTGTCAGTAGTGCTGAGCTGTCATCACACATTGACCTACATTCTATATGTGGACAGCTGAGGTGGATGAGACAGATGTTTCAGGAAGCATAAATTGCACAATAAGCATGAATTGTACTCGTAAATGATGTAGGCTTTTATATGCTTTCATTCGTGATTGGCTCAAACAGGTTTCGTTTGACACCACATATGAAGAAGTGGTTTTGAATAGTTTCCCATAGTCATGCAGCAAAAATGCTTTGTAACCAATTTGCTTTCAAGTTTGCTTTTTTACAAATTATATATGAATTATTTTATAGGCCTTATTTTTAGGCCTTTTCTTACAAATATATAGTTTGATTATTTAAGTAAATACAACAAATTTTAGATTAACTTGCTGATTTGTTTAATTTTTTTTGCCTAGCTGTCATAAAAGTGTCTCAATATATAATATAATATGATACAATACAATACAATTAATACAATATGATGTGATGTGATGTGATGTGATGTGATGTGATATAATGTAATGTAATGTAATATAATAAATATAATATAATATAATACATATAATATAATATAATACAAAATAATATAATATAATGTGATATAATAAAATATAATACAAAATAATATAATATAACATCATTTAATATAATAATATAATACAAGATAATATGATAATAATATATAAATAATATAATATAATATGATATAATACAATATAATATAATATAACATAATATAAGATAAGATAATATGATATATGATATAATATAATACAAAATAATATAATATAATATAATATAATATCAAATATAATATAATATAATATAATAAAAAATTTGGAGTCAGTGGAATTTATTTTTTATTTTTTTGAAAGTTGTTAATACTTTGAAAGAAACAGTAAAGAAATGAATAATGTTAAAGATTAAAACAATGTATTTTTGTTGAAATTTCTAGTCATCAAAGCAAGAAAATGTATCATGTTTCCACGACAATAAATACAAACATAAATAATAATAAATAAAAATTGATAATAAACATCAAGATTGATAATACAAATATTCTTTTCTTGAGCAGCAAATCAATCATCAAATTAGAATGATTTCTGAAGGATTGTGTGACAGCAGATAGGAGTAATGACTGCTAATTATGACAATATTTATGTTTTTACTGTATTTTGATCAAGTAAATGCAGCTTGGAGAGCATAAGAGCCTCCACCGACCCCAATCTGTTAAATGATAGTGTATTTTGCATTTTAACATTATTTTCTTTATGCAAAATGTAGTGATTTTGAAGCGAGCTATGACTGGAACATATTCTTAAACAATGTTCTGTGAGATTAATCCTGATGAAGTGTGAATTGAGAGCGACACCGAGGTACACACGAATGCTAGCGAGGCTATTGGCACTGTCTATGTACTTTTGTTCTGTGTGAAGTCGATGGATGAGGCCATTAACCAGACCGTGCTTGTCCACATCCTGACGGTGAAGCCAGCATTTGACTTACCAAATAGTTTACATTCCTCACTATGATAAACACACAGTCTCATATGCACAGGCTGGACTTGGAAATGCACTTGGAAGATGGATTGCCGTGCATTCCAGCACATGTTGTTCTGAACGACAAGTCTCATTTTTCTATAAATGGGAAGAGTTATGAACATTTAATCTTCTTTAAAATGTGTTTAAATTCCACATTCTGTTATTCTGTGTCATATCTGCTATTTAAGAATAATTCCACTGTTAATACACACACTGCCATGGTCAGTTCAGACACCAGCTTTCCAGACTCTGGAAACTTGCCAACAAATCTGATAGAAATCATTCAGACACCATTAGTCTCTCACCTCAGTCTAGATTGAACCGTTTCTCTGTTGTTTACATCCTTCAGTTCCCACTCCATTCCTTTTTTTGTCAACTTACATTGTTTATCTACCAGTGGGTTGAAAATGAATACAGTTTGTTATACTTTAGGACATACGTCTTTAAAAGGCAACAGCTTTGGCATTTGTACAGGTTCATTTAACATTATTAGCCTTATGTTTGTAAAACCAGAAGATGCTTAGAGAACTTAATGCTGGTCATTTAGGAAATATTATACAAATATTTAGCTTAAATCTAAAAACACACTATCGCTCAACACTTAGACATTCAGTTAGATTTTTCAAGGTTTTTATGGTCACCGAGGCTGTATTTATTTGATCAACACAGTTAAATAATTATTACTGTGAACTATTATTGTTTTTTATTTTAAATAACTCTTTCTATTTTTATATATTTAAACATTTATTTAGTTCCTGTGATGGAAAAACTGAATTTTCAGCATCATTACTCAAGTTTTCTGTGCCACATTATTCTTCAGAAATCATTTAAGTATGCAGTATAATATACAGTATTATTATATTATATCATATCATATTATATTATGTTAAATTAAATTAAATTTAATAAAATAAAATAAAATAAAATAAAATTAAATAAAATTAAATAAAATAATTAAATTAAATTAAATTAAATTAAATTAAATTAAATTAAATTAAATTAAATTAAATTAAATTAAATATTAAATTAATTGCATTATATCATATTATATAAGTATTATATTATATATATTTTAGAAAGTAAGCATTTATTTTAAATAGTAATAGTAATAGTAATAGAAATAGTAATAGAATACAATTCGTTATTGGTATTAATTCCTTTGAACAGCAGCATATGAATTCTCAAACATTTTATTTTCTATATAACCAGATTACATTAAAATGTGCATATTTGCTAAGAGAAAACAGAGCTGGGGAAGGTAAAATCCTCCATCCTCATGATAAATAAATTAACTAAAGTAACTAAAAAGTTACTGGGTTTTTTTGTGGATTCAAAGCTTTGGCCTTCTTGATTCATCCGATTTAATCCTCATTTTCCATGTTGTCTCAGAAAGTAAGGGGTTAAAATGAGCACCATTGTCATGCAGAGGATGTTGCAAAACATGGTCAATCTAAATCCTGCTGTTCTGTTCCTGTACCACAAGCATCAGAGAACAGCTTGTGTGCAACTCCTCATCACACAATGTTCAATGGAGGGATGTAAACAACAGCTGAACTCAAACCTGCTGCTGGAGTGTGTCGTCACACACGTCGAGGGCTCCCAGTCCTGATGGGATGGTCCGACGATGCATGGCAAATCAAACCCTTCTCTGGACTCAGGCACCAACTGAGGCCAGCAATTGTTCTTGGGTCTTATTTTGGTCGCTGTGAGCTCCGTGCAGGAAGTATGTAGTATAGGGCCAGAAAGAAGATAGAGACCTTGGCTCTAGTCCTGCATGGATTCATCCTGTTTATGCACAACGACAAGTCTCACTGGCTCAATTCCAACACCTAGCGAGCTGCCTCGCTGTCTGCTGCCTATATATGCAGCATCTCAAATGGCTGAAATGGACCCTTAATAGTGAACTTTTTAACACATTTAGGTTATAAAAACTTTTGTGTGAACAATGTTTCTAAAACATTGAAACGTCCCGTTTTCTTGTTGCGATAATAGCGTTATTGAAAGGTTACAAAAATTATTATTTATTTTCATCCAGTATAGAACAATATTTATATTTATATTTATTTCTATTTTTAATATTCTTTTAAAGTTAAAATCCAGTTTCTTGTCATGATTAGAACATCATTTAAAGGTTCGCATTTTTAGAACGTTCATCAAGGAAACATATCATAAGAAATTCCAAGAATGTTGATCTCAGAAAATGTTTCTGTCCACGTTGTGAGAACGTACAGTCCAACCAAAATGTATTCAGACACCTTCAACATTTCTCACATTATCACAGTTTATTCGCTATAGTTGAAAAGAAAATGGTATAAAATATGACAATAACTCAGAGTTAAACTGAACAAATCAGAACAAAATCATTTTGATAATGTTAGACTACTTTGATAGAAAGGCATGTAATGGATTACAATCAACCAAAAATTATTCAACAGTTAAATTTAAGTTCACAATTAGATAATATCAATTTAGCTCAACCAATTACCAAGCGATGCTTAATTTTGTTCAGTCTGTGGTAGAATAATTTTTGGTCCCAATTTTTTTAAATACATCTTACAGGTAGTCCACTGAATGAAGAATTTTTGGGCGTAATATGTCACAGTGCACTTTATTTTGCTATCCTTACTTACATAAATGAACTATAGTGTTCTGCACCCACTAGTAAAAAAATATACACAATTATATCTGGTGTCTGACATTTTTTTTGTTTGTTTGACTGTTTATCAAATATTAATATTAATAGCACTCCTCATGTATAATGCATGGGAGACTAGAGTCTTTTTATTTCTATACAATTTGACATTAGCTATGCCAAAGCTGCGATACTCGAAAGAGCGCAAAAATCCATTGAACACAAATACTGAGTAAAGAAGTCCTTTGGATTTAATGTTTATTGAACTAATTCAGCTATTTATATTTTATTTTTTTTTACATTTTTTCTTGAATTAACGCTCAAGGTATACTTCAGTTTTGAAGCTAACGCTTAGCGTATGCTTACAGTTGAAGCACAGCCTTTCAAAGTACTCCACTTGATAGTGTGCATGAACAAAGGTGCTTGACACATTCGCACTAGAACGTTTTATCTTTGTTCAGTGTCTGCGCTATTTCTCTCCAGAAGCTATACGTGATCAAATGTATTCAAACTTGTTTATTCAGAGTTGCATGTTTGGATGGATATTTCAGCTCGTCGCAATGCATCATGGGGATTTCTTCAATGCAAAGGATGTTACCTTAAATTTGTCCAAAAGATAACATCTTAAAAAGCAGCTCAACAATGCTTCCTACATTCTGGAATAGTCTTCACATCGAGAATGCACATATGATATGATCCTGCCTACATAGGTTTGATTTGTTTTGATATATCGTTCTCTCTTTCTCGCCACATCTTTTGTTTCCCCATTGCTTTTCATTATTCACTCTCTTATTCCTCAATAGTGTTTTATTTTTACTGCGTTATTTTCTTGTTTGTTTCTTCATTGTGAGCATTTAGGTGTCTTGGGACATGTTTCCTCCATGGGTTTCTTACTTTTAGGCCTGTGGAAGACTGTACATAACATCTGCCACCTCAGTATGTGGGAGTAGAACTTTTAAAATCATCTAGTGTCCATATACACATACTGAACCAAAGCCCCTCGCATATCACGCACTAAGGATATTGGACATTAGGAAGGACTTGGAACGTTCCCAGATCATGTGTCTTGTATCTCAGAAGGTCTTTTATTGTCCTGTTTAGTAGCATGATAGTATAAGACTCTATAAAAGCCTTTACCTCATTGGGAATCGTGAATCATTTAGGACAGAGGTCGGCCTTAATTGACTTATTTGTCTGGGCATTACCCTTGGAAATGCCCTTGGATGAGACGCACGCACACATCCTGTCTTTAAATGCTGGTAAATGTTTTGCTTTGGCAATATCACAGCACCAGAATCAAATGCCGCATTATTCCCTAAATTAAGGTGCATTTTGAATGTTAATGTGAACCCTGGAAAGGAAAGGACATGGGCTGTAATGAGTATAAAAGGAGGAAAAAGTTTAGTCATTGAGACGATTGTTTTACGTCAGACACCATGTGTTGATCTGATGTATGGAGCTCATCGGAGTAAGATATGGGGCTTGTTCTCAGCTGTTGTCATAGTTAATCATTAGCCTCCAGAATTATTGTATGTCTGTGAGCTGTAATAAACTATCCCACACATATGCCAGTAAAACGCTGAATCACCATTACAGACTCAATGGCACAGTTACAGCAGGAAATTATTTTCAATCACAGTTTTATAAAACACCTACTCATTCTTTATTTAACATTCTCTCAAAAAACGTCATGAGGTTCATGCAAGATCTTTTTAAATAGTATTGAAAAACTTCACATTTGTGCTGAACACTTGTCGACTGCTTTTCCTTTACAAACTTATGTATAAAAAAAGCAAATAATATAATATATAGAGTGCTGCAGTGATGTTATATAATTGTAGGGCAACCTGGAATTTAGCAAGACCTTGGTTTCTTCCATAGGATTTTCCCATTGGCGTTATTGCAGAAAATAAGCTCTGTGACCAGCAAAAGTTTAGGATTTTTACACAGGAATTTTTTTCCCAAAATGTTTTACACACAAATAAACATAAATGTTATGAATTTTATAGCCTGATTACAGTTGGCATAATACAAAGCTAAACAGAGCCCAAAAACAAACCACACCACAATTTTTCACAATTAACTGTTTTGCCTCAATAAACTCCCAAATCCGATGCTTTTTAATAGTTAGTAATATAGTCATTAGATTTTGGTATTGTGTAGGGTTAAGGGGTCTAAAATATGGTCATACACAATAAGGTGTTAATATATGTTTTATAAGTGCTAGTAATAAGTATGCTAATAAACAATTAGTTAATGGTGAGAATTGGTCCCTTGACATTTCCCTGAAATATAATTTGATGGTTATAATAGATTAAATCTTTTTAAATGCAGCTCAAAACTAAAAACAGTACATTTAAATGTAAATCATCTAATCCTTTCCGTAGTAATTATCTTCCGTCATCACTCCACCACCCCAACTCCACCTTTATATGGAGAAATAATCAGGTCTGGGCTGTCTGGGCTGTGGCGTAGTGGTTAATGCATGCGTTCTGACGCACTGAGAGCTCATACGGGAGGCTCGGGTCCCTCCTTCAATGTAACTGTATGGAATCTTCATTGTTTTATCATCTATAAAGCAGTAATCACGCGTCTCAACACCCAGAAAAATAATAGAACACCTTACCATGGCTGTAACAAAAACAATGTGTAATGTTGAGTATTAGGGGTTTGTGATAACATTTCAGATTAGGCAACACTATTCACTTTTAACTGGCTGCTTTTTATCATGCATATTACTAGAATATTGGCTGTTTATTAGTAATTGTAAAGCACATATTAATGTATTATTCTATATCCCTTAACCCTACCCAATACCTAAGCATAAATAGTTTATTGAGGGAAAATTGTTAGTTAACAGTGAATATGTGTTCCATAATCTAAAGTGTTAGAACGATTGGTGGAGTGCATCAGACAAGATGATGATGAAAAAGAAAAGGAAAAAAACAATAATAATGTTACCACTTTAATATATCTTGCAATATCCGTGCGTGCAAAGGTTCTGTGCGATCCTCTTGTTCAATATTCTTGGGGTCTGAATCCGGCTCACATTGATAGACGCCATCCTTAACTATACCGGAGCAGATGGAACTTGCTGCTTTGGCAATACTGAAACACTGTCTAAGCTGTTCGCCAATCACAACGCACTGGGACAGCTAACCAGTCACAACACATTTAGTTTTTCGGAATGCGGGCCTTCATCAAACCCGGAACTAACTGAGCCATTTCTGCCAGGCTGGGTAGAAAAGTATTATGAGAAAGTAAATTATGTGAAAAATAATGCTTTTCCGAACCACCAATCATTCTAGTACACCCCCAAAACAAAATCAAGACTTTGTAAAAGTGCATAACAGGACCCCTTTAATAATAAAAAGACACTAGTCACAGTGATTTCAGCAGAGGATGGACAAAACAACCAGATATTGACCTTGTTTCCGAGTATTCATGACAATCATACAATTCATAGAAAGAAAACGGGCAATACGTGTTCTGTCACACTGAGGAGAGGGATGATGTATCCTCCTCCGGTCACAGGAATTTGATAATGATTAAGGCACTGCTGCTCATCAGAAATGAAAAGTTCATTGTGAAAGAGGTTTCACTCTGTAACTCTGTTATCTCTTCAAGTTTTATGTAGGCTGTCAAGCTGCCAAGTGACTTGATTATCTGTGTGAAGTTAGTGGGTTCGTGTGTGCTTATGTGTGTGTTGAGGCAGTTTGTCTCGTCCACCTTGAAATTCTTCACACATCAATGAGCGCAGATACACACACCACACCTTCACATACGTGAGAGAGGCCTGTCTCAATGATTTATGGCTGACTGTAGAGGTGTGTTTATAGCTATTTTATGTCTAATTGGGGGCAAGTCCCTTCTCTTGTTTTGTCTTTGTTTTGTCATCTATCTATCTATCTATCTATCTATTTATCTATGATTGTAAGCATTTAAGCAGTAGAAAATGCAGAAAATAAAAAATAGACAGGGAAATGGCAGGAAAACTACAAGGTAAACATACGGTAACCATAAAATATAATAATAACATGTCGCTTGAAGTAAACTACAATGGGAATGGATTTGCAAATGGATTTATAGATTATGGTTTATGCAAAGTAGTAAATTACATATCACAATAATATTTGTCATTGTTTGTATGCCCGCTGACCCACTGCTGTTGAGCTGCCCACTATTCCTGTTGATCTGTCTAAACTGAACAGCAATATAGTGTATCAGAGAAGTGGCCGGTGTTTTTATTAATTTATTTTTGCCTTTCACAATGCTTTGTATTGGTTTTTCTATGCAAACATGACCTACATGGATACATTTGATGGCTGTATCGCATCTTTCCCTTTACAACAAATTAAGAGCACATCATCAGACCCTATATTTCCATTTTGCTGTGACATGTATAGTGTCAGTGTTGGGCAGTAACTAGTTACTACTTAGTTACTGTAATACTATTACTTTTTACAGTAACTAGTAGTGTAACTAATTACTAGTAAGATTTCAGTAATAATATTACATTTACATTTATACATTTAGCAGACGCTTTTATCCAAAGCTGCTTACAGTACATTCAGGTTATGCATGTTCCTTGGGAATTGAACCCACAACCTTAAGCGGTGCTAACGCATTGCTCTACCACTGAGCCACAGGAACACAGTTCCTATTACAGTTATCATCCATAAAGCAGCTTAGTTACTTTGTTACTTTTGATGCCTCAACCCTGCTGATTTGAAATCCAACAATCAAATAAATAATTTTCATGACTCTGACATGCATGTTATGTCCCCAGTGTAGCAATCATGTTTGGAATATGGAAAAGCTTACATTCTGATCTAAATATTGCACTACACTGATTTTGTCATGAAAACAAATCTGACACTGACTGTCGTGTACAGTGTAGCTTTACTTTACTCTGGCATTACAGCCCACCCACATCCATCTGATCAGCATGAGGTACATTACATTACTACACTTCAAAATCTTTTTGGAAAATCAAACAGTTTCTTACAAAGTTATGTGATTTGATAAAATACATAATGAAACATAATTGTTTATGGGTAATGGATAAATTACAATTAGCTTCAAGCTACACATGACAATTAATGAGATTGATACAACACTTCTGCTTCAATGTCACTATTGAGTGTTTGTAATAACTGCGATCCAATGTGGATTTTGGTCAAATGATGAGACAGAAATATGTTGTTAGTAACATTCTAGAAGTTTTTTTTTGTGGAAGATACACAGTTACAACTTCTGTGGGGCATGAAGAAAAATTAATGTAACTAGTAGTGTATCTAATTACTGTTGCCAGAAAGTAATAAGTAAAGTAACAATATTACATTTGAAAGGAGTAAATAGTAATGAGTAATATATAATTTTTTTTGAGTAACTAGCCCAACACTGTATAGTGTTGTCAGGGTTCTGTCACTTCGGTCTAGTGTTATTCATGGTTTTGTGACCGAGCCCTGATACTCCCGTCATGTCCTGTTTTCATGTGAGCGCGTGGCTTCGAGTGTGCTCGAGCCATACGCTCTCTCGTTTGAGTTGACTTGACTCAACCAAGTTGTTTCATGTTGAAGCGTGGTGTTCGGATCCCGGCACTCATGTCTTGAGTTTCGGTTCGTGTCGGGGTTCGGACACTCGCACTCCATGTTCTGTCTCTTTGTGGGAGTGTGCGGTCTCGAGTTTGCTCGGCCGCACGCTCTTCTGTCCACGTGTGTTTCGTTGTGTTGCACGCAGTTCATGTTATTCATTGGCTGCGTGCTTTCATGTTGTCATGTCTTGTGTGAACGTGGCTTATGAGTTTTCTCATTAGCTGCATGTTCATATGTCCTGTTTTGCACATGGCTGGTGATTTGTTTGCTGGCCATGTGCTTGTGTTTTTTGTGTGAGCACATGGCTTTTGTCTTAGTTTTTGTGTGCCATGTGCTCTCATGTCAATTTGTCTTGACCCCACCCATCTTGTTTATTGGTTCATTTGCCCACCTGTCTTCCCTCATTACCCTCCTCATTTGCTCCTTTTAAAATCTCCTTGTGTTTGCAGTTCTGGTGTTGGTTCGTCGTCTTATGTTGTATGCTGTGTATGCCTTTTGTCCTGCCCTGCCCTGCCCTGCCCTGCCATGCCCTGCCTTGCTTTGTCCTGCCTTGCCAGTCTGTTTTTCCCCTATGGGGTTGTTTTTGTTTGTTTTGTTTATTATTATTAATAAAAAGCCCTTTTCTCCTCCTGTAATTGGGTCCTCTCTCTATTCCCATTACCCATACCTGACAAGTGTTTTACTGTTGCCAGGAAACTTGATGTAGCATTCACATGTTTTTCCTTTTTTTTAAACACTGTTCATTTAATTAGAATTTAAGCTGCAATCACAGTAGCAAAATATTACAGGCAAATATTCCACTGTCTATTGTCATTACAGGAGTGATGTTGGTCAACGTGGCACATTTGTGTCACCAACATGAACCCAGTGCTGAATCTGCATGTGGAAATATTTTGTCCTTATGATAAATTTCCAGTTGTGTGGATACCTATTTAAATAGCTGGATTTTGCGGGCAAAAAAATTCCAAACAACTATAAATGTTACCGTACCTTTGAACAGCTAGTTTAAACAAAAATTGATGCTTTTATGGCACTTAATACGGATTTTCATATGTGAAATAGCTGGTATTGTACACTGTACAGACTTAAACCCTGGGTTAATGTTCTTATTTGCACATTTGCGGTGTCAGTGTCATTGATTGATCCGTCACTGATCTGTATCATCTACACTGCAAAAAAAGAAAAAAGTAGAGCCAACTTAAAATTTTAAGGCAACCAGCTTCAGCAGATTTTTGAGTTCCCTACCTGTCGGTCACTACGAGTTATGTCGTGACGACATAGGGGATTTACTTGGAAGCCCTGATCATCTCTGACTAAAGAGAAAACGCCAATGAAATTGACTAGTGGATTTTGCATACCTGAGCCACTCCCCGTGCACACGGGTATAAAAAGACGACAGGTGCATCCACTGATTAGATTTTTGCTTCGGAGCCGAGTGGATGAGAAGAGTGCTGATCTCCACAAAGCCTTTCATCTTTGTTTTGTTCCTGTTTGGCATAACGGTGCGATCAGTGGAGTCCCTCTCATCAGCGATTCCCCTGGGCACTTCAGCTAAGAGAGCAAATTCTAAAAGAGCAAATAACGGACGATCGTGTCTTTTTCAAGATGCTGTTTCGTCCGTGTCCTTCTGGTTGCGGTCGTTTCCTGTCTGCGGATGACGGACACGATCGTTGTCTTCAGTGTCTGGGCTTCCAACACGCTGAAGATGCGTTCGTGGATGACCCATGTGCCTGTTGTGGGCGTATGAGCATGATTTCGTTGCGATCTCGCCTTTCCTTTATGAAAGGATTGGCACCCTCTGCCACCACCCGTGCTGGTCTCTCTGCGAGCAGAGGATCGCCGGCTGGCGCTCTGGGAGATCTGAGGGTTACTGTAAAAGCCTCTCCGTCGGGCACGCCCCCACGGACCTCTTACTCCTCACGCAGCGAACATCCCGTCTGGTTCCCGGGTGATTTCGCTGGTCTGCAGTAGGCGCATTTCATTCGTGTGCGCCATCTGTAGATAGGATGACGATCGCAGCATCGGGATGGGCTCACGCCCTCTGAGGATGAAGGTGCGGTG
Organism: Gymnocypris eckloni scoliostomus; assembly: GCA_027564155.1. NCBI lineage: Eukaryota > Metazoa > Chordata > Actinopteri > Cypriniformes > Cyprinidae > Gymnocypris > Gymnocypris eckloni. Next base: position 16,443,554 of record CM050429.1, read on the forward strand.
GGGCTGCCCCTCGGTGTTGTCTCCACCGCCGCACCGGACCCAGAGCTGACGGGCCGCGTGCTTGCCCGGGCAGCCGTGAGCATCGGGCTGGAGGTCAATAGACCGCCCAGTCCTGAGCCCTCGCGGCTGGGCGATTGGTTTCTCGGAACGGGGCGCGGCTCACAACCGCGCCCTGCCCTGGTGCCTTTCTTCCCGGAGGTGCATGAGGAGCTGACGAAGTCGTGGATGGCCCCTTTCACGGCCAGAAGCCCTCGTCCGCCTCCTCCATCCTCACTACCTCGACGGCGGAGTGGCCAGGGTACGCGGGCATTCCCCAGGTGGAGAGAGCGATCATGGTGCCCCTGTGCCCACGAAACGCCGCCACTTGGAGGAACCGTCTGCCTCCCGTCCAAGGCCTGTAGCTGACAGCCGCTCGCGGCCAAAGCTTATAGCGCTGCGGGCTAGGCAGCCTCCGCCCTGCACGCCATGGCTATCCTGCAGGTTCACCAAGCCAAGGTGCACGAGGGTAGTACCGACCCGGGGTTGATGCAGGAGCTGCGACGGCGACTGACTTCGCGCTGCGACGAAAGTCGAAAGGCGCTGCCCCTTGGGAAGGCGATGTCCACCATGGTGGTCCATTTTCTGGCTCAACCTGGTAGAGATGAAGGACGTTGACAGGGCAACACTTTCTCACGCCCCATCTCCCAGGCAGGGCTGTTCGGCGACACCGCCGAGGGCTTTGCCCAGCAGTTCTCGGCGGTACAGCAGCAGACCGAGGCGAACCAGCACACCTGCAGTGATGCACCATCCACCGCTGCCCCGGGGCCAGGCCTCAGTCTGCCCGGGACGCCTTTCGCCCCTCCCTCGTCCTCCAGAGCTGCTCCGCCCAGGCCGAATCGATACCTTGACCGCGCCGAGCCTCTCGCAGAGACGGCGCCCCAGGCCCCAGCCAGTCCCCAAGTCGTCCAGGAAGTCGACGGCCGGCCCCTGACGCTGGCAACCCGGAGATGTTGGCCAAGGGCTAGCGGTACCCACTTTCTATAGAAAGAGCAATTTCCTTTTCCTCCGGGTTCTCAGGTCCATGGGATGACAGTGTGCGACGCCCTGCTTCCTCCCTCTCGCCCACGACCCATTTTGCCAGTAGCCAAGAGAGTACGTTTCGGGGACGACATTCCTCCCCACACACCTCTGGCCAGTCCCATTTGGGACCCAGGGAGTTCGGTGAGGAGGCCTCAGAACGCACCGCCTTCTGTACCATCAACCCCTACTCCCTTTCACTGCACCACCACAGGTATGTCGATTGTGCCGTTGGAGCCGCTTGCACAGCGTCTGGAGGTGTGACTCACGTTGCCCAGCCTGTCTCGCTGGCTCACGTGCACAATTCGACTCGGCTACGCGATTCAGTTCGCCAGGCGACCTCCTAAGTTCAACGGCGTTCTCGAGACGTCGTGGCAGTCCGGAACGCCCCTGTCTTGCACGAGGAGATTGCTGTCCTCCTGGCAAAGGACGCAATCGAGCCGGTCCCTCCAGCCGAGAGGAGGCAGTTTTACAGCCCTTACTTCATCGTACCCAAGAACGTGGTGGCCTTGACCAATCCTGGATCTGCGAGTTTTGAACCGGGCTTTACACAAGCTCCCGTTCAAGATGCGGACGCCGCAGGCGCATTATCAAATGCATCCAGCCCCAGGATTGGTTTGCAGCGATCGACCTGAAGGATGCTTACTTTCATGTTTTCCTTCTGCGACACAGACCGTTCCTAAGGTTTGCGTCAAGGTCGGGCATGGCAGAACAGGGTCCTCCTTCGGGCTCTCCTGTCTCCCTGTGTTAACGAAGGTCGAGGGCGCCTTAACCCTGCTACGGGAGGTGGGTGTCAGGATCCTCAACTACCTCGACGATTGGCTTATCCTAGCCCAATCCAGAGAGCAGTTGGGCGATCCCAGGGACTTGGTGCCCGGCACCTCAGCCAGTTGGGGCTTTGGGTGTGCGGGAAAAGAGCATGTCCCCTGTGCAGAGAATCTCTTTTCTCAGTGTGGAGTTAGACTCGGTGAATATGATGGCACGCCTCACGGAGGAACGTGCTCAAGCAGTGCTGAACTGACTGACTTCCTTCAGAGGCAGGAATGTGGTATCACTGAAACAGTTTCAGAGGCTCCTGGGGCATATGACATCCGCAGCTGCAGTCACGCCGCTCTGGACAGGGCCCTGACTGCTTTGGCACATCAACTGCCTAGAGCTGTGGGCAGTGCATTTAGCCTTACGGCAGTTCCGGCCACTGCTGTTGGGCAAGCACGTGCTAGTCCGCACGGACAACACTGCAGCGGTCTCGTACATCAACCGGCAGGGAGGTATACGATCACACCGCATGTCACAGCTCACCCACCATCTCCTCCTCTGGAGTCCCACGTATTTCAAGTCACTGCGCACTGTTCACATCCCGGGGAAGCTCAATCGTGCGGCCGACATGCTCTCACGACAGATCTCATTCCCCAGAGAGTGGTGACTCCATCCCGAGACGATCCGGCTGATCTGGAGTCGATTCGGGGAAGCTCAGGTAGCCCTGTTTGCTTCCCCCGAGTCCTCCCACTGCCAGCTGTACTTCTCTCTGACCGAGGGCCCCCTCGGCACAGACGCACTGGCACACAGCTGGCCTCGGCCTACGCAACACTGCATTTCCCCAGTGAGCCTAAGCACAGACACTGTGCAAGCTCTGGGAGGACGAGGCAGGTTCTGCTGGTCACCATTGGCCCACCCGGACCTGGTTTCAACTCATTTCCCTCGTGACAGCACCTCCCTGGCGTGCTGATTCCTCTGAGGAAGGAACTCCTCTTTCAGGGCTCGGCACCATATGGCACCCGTGTCCAGATCTATGGAACCTCCATGTGTGGCTCCTGGACGGGACGCGGCAGACTTGAGTGGTAAGTGCCTTGGCGTACCAGTCGCAAGGCGAGCCGTCCATAGGACCCCTATGTCATGACATAACTCGTAGTGACCGACAGATAGGGAACGCCCAGGTTACGTCACGTAATCCCGTTCCCTGATGGAGGGAACGGAGATCGTATCATGCCCCATACAAATCTTGAACCATCGCTGGTTGCCAGGGACTCGTCTCAGCTCCTCAGCGTAAAACCTAATCAGTGAATACAACTGTCGCCTTTTTATACACGTGTGCATGGGGAGTGGCTCAGGTATGCAAAATCTGCTGAAGCTGGTTGCCTTAAAATTTTAAGTTGGCTCAACTTCTTTTTTTTTTTACAGGGTAGTATTTCCTGAATAGACTTTTCTGTCACCATTTGACATTTTTCCTCTCAAGCACTGAAATGACTGTTTATTTTTTAATCACATTTTTTTTTCTGTACCAGGATTTAAAAGCAGGGTTTTGAACAAAGATAATCTGGGGTTAAGCACAGTGTGAAAAGCCCTAATGATTTTCACATTCACGTTTCAAAGGATATCATATCATTGTCTTATCATGCTATATGTCCCACAACATGGCATTATGGTAAATGTTTAAACTAAATTGTTTACCATTCTCAAAATAGCTTGATAATACCATATTTTTGGGGTCTTTTTTGTCATTGCTAGCTGATAGTAATATGGTATATGGGCCTAAATGTTATGTTTCCAGACAGTCAGACTGATCTATTTGCTGTTTACTTAATAATCCAATTGAAAATATTTAGCACGTTAAGTGTATACATATTATTCACTGGTATGTAATTCACATTGCAAACAATTGTGCAATAGCAGAGCTTCAGGATAAGTAGACACACAAGCAAAACATGAAAATGAAAAATGACTATGCTTGTCAACAGGATGATGTAAAAGTGGAACACGTAACACTTTCTGTGAGACTGCTTAACCCATCAGCTTCCTGTATGTTGGGTGTGGTTGCATATGTGTCTTTATTCTCAGGTGCATTAGAGTCAATTTGCTTTTGCAGCACTGCACAGTCACAAGACAGCGGCTCGTCTCTGTAACACACACCCTTGCAAACTCACACAGACGGTAAATCAAACAAGCATGACTAACCCCAACAGAGATACCGCACTATTTGCTGATTCTGCTCCTTTGCACTTGTGACCGGGGCAGGGGGCTTGCATGTCAGTAGGATGTGGTTGCGTGCGATACGGGCTGAGCTTGTCATTAAAACTATGTAACTCATGTCCTTGAAACTTTGGACATGGTCTCAGTCGCAGACCAGCACCTTTGAAGTCTCTAATCGCTTTTATTATGGGCTGACTGGCCAGAGGTATGAGTAAGAGTCTGTGAAAGTGTGAGACGCTGTCTAGAGTGGCTAACACACTACCAAATGTAGTCTGGGTCATTTTTGAGTTTACCTTTTGTAGGTTTAGTCATGGTTATACGTGTTAGCATCTGCCTAATTTGGCCTGTTGTAGACTCTCTCATGCCTACCTAACACAATGATCTGTTCTCACAAAAAGACATTAGCAGATACAAATTTCAGTATGTAAGCTGAAAGGTATGCAGTATGTCTTGATTTTAGCTTGAACTATATAATTGTGTCCATTTTTTTATAGCTCCACACTAGCTTTGTGCTTATATAGGATGTTGGTGTTCATCAGGTGACACTTCTGTTAGACAACATCAAGGTTGTATGGTTTAAAAACAGGAAATGCCGTTTTCTTCAGGCTGTGAGATTATGTTAATGTGGTTGTTTGAATAACCTTTAATCTAATTCCAAGCCTCCTGTTTATATATATGTGTGACGTGGTTAATGTTGGTGTTTGGTCTGTTATACAAAAAAAAAAAAAAGACCAAAGTGTCAAAACGTTGGTGCTGTCACATTTACAGCGTCAGTGCTGAGTCAAAATCGTCCGGCATTCATAATGTCTGAATTACTGAGAAATACCCCCTGCTGGCCTCACATATACACACTAAACCATGATTAAACACTACTGCTTGCTCACCATTATGTAAACATTCAGTTATTCCTTTGTTTAGTTAGACCATGATATAATCAATACATCATGAGTGCATTAATACATTTTCCAGATCACATGATTAACAAGAACTGCACTTCATGGCTAACATGCTGTAACTATATAGTTTATCATGACTTTTCTCAGCCGTTTGACTTGTCATAATATTTTTCCATCTTTATCTGCCCATTTCTCTCCAAAATCAAAACAGAATTTATGAAAAAGTTGGTAATACTTTAGTATATGGACCAATTCTCACTATGCTTAATAGCATGTATATTATTATAAACACTCTGGCTGTTTATTAGTACTTATAAAGCACATATTCCGTATGACCATATTCTACATCCCTAATCCTACCCAATACCTAAATTTAACAACTACCTTACAAACTATTAATAATCAACAAATTAGGTGTTTATGGAGGCAAATTTTGTAGTTAATAGCTTTTTAATGATGATAATTGGACTTTAAAATGAAGTGACCAAAAGTCAGTTTTCATCTACTCATGGTTATTAACTGTGGACGTGAAACACTACGTGTGACAAAAGACTGGTAACTAGTTGAACCGTTAAGTGCAAGCCACTGGAGATCATGGATTGGATGCTTACATTTGCAAACCAAAGTCAACCATTCAGCATAAATTTGTTTAAACACACGCTGGACCACCTATTAGTGGATCCCACAAATAAACAGATCCACTATTTTAGATCAAGCTGAACGGTTCAGTTTGAAATCACAGTCCCGATTCACAACGGTGAGCTTATAATATTTTTTTCTAATTTGAGTGGTACGGGTAGGTTTTCGCTGGAGATTCGAGCATGGCACTGCGTCATTACGTCACGTCTGTAAACATAAAGAAGTTGTGAAACACGTGAATGAAAGTAAATGATATTCCAGTTTTAAATGCTTCTGATTACAGATAGCCTGGGATTACACAAGATTTGTATTTTAAAGAAAACTAGTTCGAAGGGAGCATAATTTGCTTTTTGGATTAAAATAATGTATTAATATGGAATTCGAATGGTATGACAACTAGAGATTAGACTGTACAGAAATTGAAATCTACTGCTAATGCACACTATACTCATAGTCACGCAATGCTGATGTTGTTAACATTAATAATTTTAGAATAAAGTATAACAATAATAATAATTTGCACAGTTTGATGTAATATGAGCTAATCGATTGTTAGATTTAATTACCATTGGTAGCGCAATTTATTGTAATGGTTTTCTTTCCTCAGTTGGGCAGAACAAATGTGGCAGACATGTTACTTATTTGTTCAGATGGTAATATATGGTGAAAATTTTGATTTGGGTCATATATTCCAAGACGTTGACTAAAAAAGCACTGTCCTTCGGATGAGACGTTAAACCAAGGTCCTGACTCTCTGTGGTCATTAAAAATCCCATGGCACTTCTCGTAAAGAGTAGGCGTGTAACCTCAGTGTCCTGGCCAAATTCCCACCACTGGCCCTTGTCAATCATGGCCTCCAAAAAAATCCCCATCCACTTGATTGGCTCTTCAACTCTCTCTCCTCTCCACCTGTAGCTGGTGTGTGGTGAGCGTACTGGTGCCGTTGTCCTGTGGCAGCTGTTGCACCATCCAACTGGATGCTGCACACTGGTGGTGGTTGAGGAGAGACACCCCCATGATTGTAAAGCGCTTTGGGTGTACAACAATACACAATAAAGCGCTATGTAAATACATTCATTCATTCATTCATTCATAATCTGTGATTCCTAAATACAGTATCCTCACCCTTGTGGTGACTGACAGCTACACATTTACCTCAAAACATTAGATTAATCCGCGCTGAAGCCGTGCCGACTCACGACCCACGCAAGCGAGATAATTCCGCAAGTTACTGTAATTCCAGGTTTTAAAACATAGATGGCGACAAAGAGCAAAACTTACGGACTGCAGCTTTAAAGTATAGGTCACACTTTAGTTTATGGACCAATTCTCACTATTAACTATTAACTGCAACGTTTTGCCTTAATAAACTCTCAATATGCTGCTTATTATTAGTAAGGTAGTTGTTGTTGTGCAGAATAAGGCATTAAATGAGTGGTCACTTTATTTTAAGGTCAAATTCTTGCTATTAATCAAATAATTAACTACGACGTTTGCCTGAATACACTCTTAATTTGCTATTTGTTAAGTTTAGGTATTGGGTAGGATTAGAGATGTAGAATATGGTCATGCAGAATATGTACTTTATAAGTACTAATAAACAGCCACTATGTTAATAACAGGCATGCTAATAAGCAACTAGTTAATAGTGAGAACTGGTCCCTATACTAAAGTGTTACTAAATGTGTTTTATAAGTGCTAATAAACAGTCATTATGCTAGCTAATAAGCAACTAATTAGTTGAATTTGTTCTTAAAATAAAGTGTTACTGAAATACTTAAAACACAGACACTCAGATGAAGGAATGATAAAGCAAAGTCAATATGACTATTGTACAAATCTGTAGGGAGTGTGGTGGTTTATATGACACAGAGAATAGCAAAACAACTCAAAATGGCAATTCCTGGTAAAGACAACACAAGCACAGCGGGGGGCAATAACGTCAATTTGACATAATTTAAATGTCACCTAGACAAATTTTCCCATAGCTAGACTTGACAGTCACTGGCCAATACGTAGCCTATGCTTTTTGTGGCAACACATTTAACCCTCTAATGTCTGACTCATAGTTTCTCATGATGCGCCTACAGACAGTGCATCAACTCTCAATTTCAGTCACTCACATGCCCCTGCTAATTCTGCGATACCCTGTGTGGATGTATATTCTCAGAAGAGTTTTGAATATGCAGTCGCTGGATCAAACACAAGGACGCTTTGGAGGTGTTTTTGAGGAGACACCAGACACCTGTTTCACCCACATACCATGTCAAATCACAACTGCTGATCTAACTGCATGGAAATGTGAAAAAATATTTTAACCAAAAAGTCCTACATTTAAAAAGAAATGCCTCCTCTTCTTTCTAAATAACAATTTGTCAAGAAAGAAATCCCACCAGTTTGTATTAATGATGAATTCAGTATCAGTCACGCTAAGCTAATCACTTTAAGCTATGTTTCACATATATAATTATAAAATTGGGATAGCATCCCTGCTAACTTTTTGTAATAAAGACCTAATTCACAACAGGTTTATCATCCCAGGTAACAAATGTAGGTTATTAAAATGTTGTGGGAACAGAAATGTTTCTAATTATTATTTAGTTTTCTTAGTGTTGTTAAAGTATTTTTTGTAAAAGTTACAAAAATTTTTGCTTAGAATGTTCAAGAAGGCTACAAATAACATAAAGACATTTAAAGAATGTTGTTCTAAGAACATTTTATCATGTTTATGTGAAAACACTGCTTGAAGAATGCTTGTCGTAACATTTAGATAACTTTTATAAAACGTTAGTGAAAGTTTTGAGAACATACCCTGTTAGCTGGGATAGCTTTTTTATGCTAACACCAAACTGCTGTGCCACAGGTTTACAGTGGGAAAAAAGTGGTACTAAAATGTAATGGCAAGTGGTTTAGCAAACTGACAAATAATGATAAATAAAACAATGTTTGTGCCTCAGTGAACTTTCACAGGCTTTTCACATTTACAACATTTATCACACACTATCTGAGTATGAAATACTGCATACTGATACTGTTTACTTACGTGTGTCTGATTAGTTATTAAAATAAACGTAAGAGATAATTTCAGTGAGTTTTTGTGCAAATTTATTCCTGAATTTAAACACTAATAAGTGTGCATGTAGCTCATCTTGAGATATCTCTGTTTGATGGCTTCCTGATCAGTTATTCAACCTCTTGTCTGTTAGATGTTACGACGTCTGCATATTTGTTGACCCCATTGTATGAGTGTGTTGGCCCACATCTTAATGTGACACAAACACACACATGTTTCAGTCTGTCACTGCCTCTAAGAGCTTCCCAGAAGCTGTCTGTGACCATGAGGAAGCTTTGAAGATTTGTGGTCACAGCAGTTAGACAAGAGCATATGAAAACAAATCCAAGTACATCTTTAGCCAAGGGCTAGACTGCACTGACTGCACACACTTTTATCTGCTCCTCCAACCATGAAGAAGCGTCTCAGTGCAGATACAAACAAATATAAGTAATTTTCCTGTGAGCACATAACTCACGCTGAGTCAGTCCTTTGTGCGATGGAACTGTTTTTATGGAACATTCTCAATTTCAGGTTATGCAAAACAGGAAATAATTAAGAGCTCACGTTACAGTAAACAGAAAGACACATTTTCTCCATTTATTCACACTTAATTTCCATTATTGTGAATTTATGATCTGATAAAGTAATAGTGTGTGTTAAAGGGGCCCATTCTTTCCTCTGTAATCTGAATTTCAATGACTGTTCTGGTAAACATCTGTCACAAATTTAGGTTATAAAACATTGTGGGAGCATTGTTACGAAAACATTAAACTTTCCAGTTTGCATGATTAGAATATTATTTAAAGGTCACAAAAAGGTTTCCTGTAACATTCTGCTAGCTTTATTATCACCCACAATGTAACATTACTTGAACGTTTATTTTTGATATTCTAAAAATTTGAAAATTTCCGGTGTTTAAACATTTTAAACTTTGTGTTAAACTTAATGTTAAAAGTTACTAAAATGTTTCTTACAATCTTCTGAGGAAGAGAATGTTGATCTCAGAATGTTTTCTTTCAATGTTATGAGAACGCTGAGGGTGAAATATGAATGATGCTGTAAGAATGTTCCATAAAAATTCAAATACATGTTACATACAAATATCTAAGAAAGACTCTTTAATGTCTAATCACACATGCAAATATGACTGTAGCATGATTAGAGTCATTGTGATGCTTTTGAGGGTGTTGTGCATGAGCACGTATCTTTGTTTTCACTGCTGCCAGAAAAGCAAAAGGAGATTGTTCATAATGGTCCCGTTGTGGATCACACCCACTTTCCCATTCATGAATGTAAGAATACACACATTAACTATGGCCACTTTTGGCCCCTTAGACTTTTAGAAATTAAACTCTCTTTAACACTTCACTGGGTTATTTAGTTTGTTTATTAACAATGTCAGATATTACAGGATATTTATGTGATGGAAAAATTACATTTTTAACATTTTTGGAATTAACTTGTAATTTGTATTTAATTTTATGTGTCCTGAATTTTGGCTAATAGTACAGCTTTGTTGGAAATAGCTAACAATAAAAACATTCCTTATATGGGGCAAAATTGTTTATTAAAGTGAAATGATGACAACTGAGGGATAGTCATAATTTATTTAAATATTGATGTAAATCATTTTCACACAAAAATATTGAAATAGATTCTGGATTGTTTTTACTCTTTGTTATGAGTTCTACAAATGTACTTACATTTTTAAATTTTTTTTTGATTTAAGAGAATCTATGTCTTGGGTAAATCTACAATAAAATATACGCATAAAGCATTCGAGAAGTAGCAAGAGTCATGGAAACATTTGCAGGAAAGCATTAAAGAGACCTACATGTAACACACACAAAAAAGCTTATTTGAATCATAAAATTTGAATAAATCACATGCAGAACAATGCATAAACAGTGTAAAAGCAGATGAATGATCAGTTTTCGGCTAAAAACACACACTAGTGGAAGGTTTATGAGTAATAACCACACACACTGAAACTGCAGGCATGCTGCAAATCTGAACCGATAACCACCACAGTCACGTGAGTAACTGGACATGATCAAAGCTCCAATAAATTCAAATGAGAACAAAATGTTTTGCTGTCTATCACACCCCACATTCATTCATTTGTTGGTTTTATTTGTTGACACTGACTTTTTCTATCAGCAGATGTGTTGTGTGTTTGCTGTTGACTCATCTGGTCACGTGATCGCAATATTCTTGTGTGGCATTTTCCTGTGCATGATGAAAACAGGAGTGACGCTTCCCTGTGCCTACAGTGCTAAGGTGATCAGATGGTTGCCAGGGTGTTGAAGTGTGGTTGCTAAGGTGCACAGAGTGGTTTTAACCACGTTGCTGTGCCTTTTCTGAAGTGTTCTAATGATGGATTCTTATTTGCCTAAATCACATCTCTATGACATTCTGGCTTCTAGATATGGCACAGATTTCCTATGTCCATCTAAAAGTGTGCCCACATTAGAGAAATGTATCTGGCAGAAAAGGTTACCACTTGACCTGTGATGCATCAAAGCACCAGTAATACTGGAAAAATTGAAAGAAAATTAGTGTAGCATTTACTAATCTTCACTTAGAAATGGCTTATAAAGTTCACAGATAATTATAGATATAAAGCAAGTAAGACATGGCAAGTGAGGCATTCAATTATTACATTCTGAAGTAATAAGACTGCTTTTTTCTGTGTTTTATTTACAACTTGAAAAAGCCAATACAAAAGGTGATATATATATATATATATATATTTTTTTACAGTCCACACAGAAGTCATCATACCAAGCAACATTTGTTGGTCAGTCCAGATATTTCCATGAAAAGCATTAACCAAATGCAACATCTGTGTCAGGAAGTGCTTTTTACCTAAGACAAATTTCTATCACTGGTTGATAAATAATAAAGTTTTTTTGAATCCTTGAATCCTGAATCTTGCTTCGCCATTATAAAACAAAATCCAGATCACGTGGATTCTGGTAAATTTGACACCTTGAAGGGATAGTTTACCCTCAATATGTTTCAAACCTGTATGGGTTTCTTTATTTTGTTGAACACAAAAGAAGGTATTTTGTAGAATGTTGGTAACCAAAAACTATTTATGTACCCAATAGTATAAAAAATACTATGGACGTCAATGGCTACCATCAACTGTTTGGTTACCAACATTCTTCAAAACATATTTTTTTTTTCCTTCAGCATATCTTCCCTTCTGTTCAGCAAAAGAAAGATACTTTTATAAGTTTGGACCAGAATGATTAACTATATGTCCTCTAAATAATTAGATTTTTCACCCCTTGTATCATCCGCCAGGCAACAATCATAAGTCAGATCACTTAGAAAAGTCTGTAGGGTTTGTGGAACCATCCACCCGGATGTAACACAAATGCTGAATGAGTTCAAACCCTAACACAAAGTCAGTACCAGAATGATCGATGTGACTTTTATGAAGAAACAGAAAAAGAGAGATGAGCAACATGCCCTCACCAGCATCCTGGCCCAAAGTGAGACAGGAAATGACACGGGAGAGACTTCTGTCCATGCAGTCTGGTGGCCAGGGGCCAGGCCACAGCAGGCAGACGTGGGAAACAGGAGACAGGGTGATTGACAAGCACAAAAGGCCATAACATAACAGGTTTGGATTTTAAAGTGTGTGTGAAAGAGAGGAAAGGGTGAGGGAAAAAGTGCTTGTTGTGACTGTCTTGATTATGCATGGTTGTAACCACTTATGTCGGTATGTGCATGTGGGGGGTGTAGAGTGTTTTTTTTGCTGCATGTCTATTTATTTCAGTATGTGTGCGGCTAAAGGATGTGTGTGTGTGTGTGTCATTGCTGACAGCAGTGCTCTGCTCTGATTGCTGGATGACTGCTAGGTGTTGACAGGTATCTGTTATATCATGACCCCATAGCGAACGAGCATGATAGAACGGGTTGTGTGTTTTGTGAGTCTGTATGTGTGTGGTTGTGAGTGAGAGAATCCCGCTGGCAGTGGTATGTTGGGTGAATATCTGCATTTAGGACGGGCTGGCAAGTCAGAGCAGTTTGGAAAAGCGCTTCATTCACACAAACACTATCCCATTATGTGAAAATTCCATTCAGAACTTGACTAAACTGGGTCCAGGGATAAATTGTGGAATAGCACAAAGGATATCCTGTGCGATTGTGAATCTTTCCCATTGTTTCCCAACATGCTTTCTTTCAGTTCAGTCATGAAATGTAAAGTAACTTCGTTTGCCAAAGCAGCACCAAACGGAATTGCAAAAATAGCTAAATATGTACACTTTCTGATTTTAGTTCTACTTGCATTCTTCTGCGTCTCATTCTTAAAAGCTAAACTGTGAGTGTTGCCACCTACTGGACACACAATAAATTATAAGCATATGTGACAAATTCAGATGCATAAATCTACAGAAGTCTACAAAACTTCAACCGCACTTCCTTCTGTTGTTGGCATACGCTTTATATTCTTTGTGCATGAGTTATAAATGTAAGTGCACATTCTTGTTGGCTAAGGCTGTTTGCACTATCTCACCACAACCCTTGTCTGTTTGAGCCAGACTAAATTTCAAAATCATTTTAAAGTAATTGTGACTTATTGCACAACCACAACCATTTGAATCCACTATTTTCCTATCCCATTCTTCTCCCTTTTTACATATCAACCCGTATATGAATTTATTTTAAATGTGAAATGAATAAATTATTTGAAAAGTGGCTATATATATATATAAATACAAATATTTGAAAACAGGTATTTAATAGTGGGAATAAAGTGCCTAATGGGTATTTAATAGGTCGATCGTTTATGTGATGTTCTTGGGTTGATCAGACAGCTCATTATACACCAGTTCATGTAACCCATACTGTTATTGTACTGTGACTTCCTTCCTGTAACTTTATGATAAAAAAAAGAAAAATACCCAGATTATGCTATTATTGCATTCTTTTTAAAAATGTACTACGATGCATTGATGAGCAAATAGCATCTGCCAGTATTTGCACAAAGTATAAATAGCACCTGACACTATTGACACTTAATGCTTAATAAAAAATAAATAAAATAAAAACACTTGGGCTAGTTTACACTTGGACTAAATGGAACATTTAACTATTTGGACTTAGTGTAGCCTCTGCTAAAAAAATAAAACATAAAATAAATACTCTTTTGTGAGTCTGTCCTCTTTTTATATACAAGATGGGAAAAGATGGACAGACAGAACAATCTAATGACTCGTTAGCGTAACGTGCCTTGGAAAAGGAATACTTTCTTTCTTGCTGGTCATCATATAAATTTGCAGAAGGGCTGACGAGTCGCTTAGTCACCAGTGGTCATTTTATTGCCTTTTTCGGCCCAACTTGTAATTCCATTGACATCTATCATGCGCTTCTGAGAATTTCATGACAGAAGACACACACACACACACACACACACACGTATTTTTGTTTTTGTGACAAGTGGGGAAATCCTATAGGCGTAATGGTTTTTATACTGTACAAACTGTATGTGCTATTACCCTACACCTAAACTTAGCTCTCACAGGAGACTGTGCATTTCTACTTTCTCCCCCCACAAAAAACTAACTCTGTATGACTTATAAGCGTTTTAAAAAGTGGGGACATGGTGCAATGTCCTGAAAAGTCACCTTCACCTTGTAATACCTGTGTCATACCTATGTCATTATACAAATTCATGTCCTAATTTGTCACAAAAACGCGCACACACACACGTGCATGCACACACTCACACACACACACACACACACACACACACACACACACACACACACACACACACACACAGTGCTTTACAGAAGAGCGAAGGCTGCTCTCCACACCAGTGTCTCCACCACCCTTGCAGATTTGGCCTCTCGTGATAAGTGATAGTCCCTAAATATAGAGTGCTATCAAGGCCAGCGGCTGTTTTCTTCTACTAACGTAGGGTCCAGAATGGAGGCCGAATTTAAAAATGTTCTTTCACCAGATACTCTGCATTTCAGGATCAAATAAACAGATAATGCTTTTATCTGAAGTTTTATCAAGGTCAGTTGAAACTGGAAGAACAAAGGCTAACAGTGCGTGTATGTGTAGCTCGGTTATACTAGATTATCTCTGGTCCTGTCCTGTCCTGTCACCGCACATTTTCATCAGCTTACAGTTAAGCTAAAAAACAAATATTATGTAACTGTTTATTGTTTTGATACATTTTGAACTGTTTATTGAGTATTGGTGATCATATTGCTGTTGTCGCAGTTTTATAAAATATTTATAACCCATTTACCACAGTTGAGGGGGATTTAGTCACTTTGCTTCATGTTGATCTTAAAGGCCCCAATACAATTAATTAAATTGTTCGCGAACTGGTGTAATGTCATTTCGAACATAATAAAGGTAAAATAAAGTTTGTTTCGAATTCGAAACAAAGCCTAAGCAAAGTTTCTGGGAAAGTTCCCTCCAGCTGGTAAACGCTGTGAAACTATCATTGGCCTGCAGTGATTGATACGTGTGGCTCTGGAACTCTGGAAATCTTCTCCGGTTCATTTCTACTGTTCCGTTTGTCGAGGTCAGACGTGAGTAAGAACGTGAACACACTGGAGAGCTGCTTTTACATAGAAACTGAAGTTTTTTTATTATAACTTAAATCATATCAAAGACATATCGACACTGATGCTATATGTTTTAAATGTTATGTAAAACTTTAAAACTTAAAGCTGCTTGTTTTATGAACTGGTCATGAACTGTCTTTGCTTTTTATTTTGTACTGTTCTCTAAGGTCCACTTTATAATGTTATCAAGATTTTTACATCCCAAAACAATCATAATTTAGAAGTAATAGGCTATTTTCTTTCCCGTTTTGACCCGACTCATCAGCAGGCTCGGTTTGAATAGATGTGGCGGATCGTAGACTCAGAAGTAAACATCCACTGCTCTGATCGGCTAATAATTGTGTATGTTTGACAGTCTACGTCCTTCACAGATGGACGCTGCTGTGATTTAGGTTAAAGACGCATAAATACTCAGTGCATATTAAACGATTTGTAATAACAGACAATGCAATAGTGACCACGGAAATAAAAACAGTTACTCAAATTTTGTGTTGCGACATTACTGTTGAATCCAATATAGTTGGCACTCGGCACACTACTAGATAGATGAATCGTTGGGCGGGGCTTAACAGGCAGCGATGTAGAAGCAGGGGTTGATTTCCTTCTGCGGAGGCAGTGTTTAGCCACACTAATATGTCATAAAGTGTCACATTCCACAGCCTGTCTTCAATATAAGCTGTTTTTACATTAACAAGAAAGTTTTGAATTCTGAAATATACAGGATATTTTTATAGTACAATTACCACTTTATTGTCAAAATATCAAGATTTCTCAGTTCATGACCCATTTAAATCAATCTAATTTATAAAGAGCTACATAAATAAACGTGATATGACGTGATATGAGTTTCGAGTTGCAGATCTGGTAAAACATATTGCTTTGATCAAATGCTTTCTTAACTGCTGTTTTCTCACCGCTGTCATTTTTGTTGTTAATTTATTTTGTTATGAGAGGAAAGCGTGCAGCACATATTTACATATTTACATCTAAACGCCAATCTTAGCACTGTGGGTGGCTTTAGGATATTCGACAACAAGTTACTGCTGCTTGGGTATTTCCAACTTCTTTTTACTCCTAAATAAAGAACAAAAAAGAATGTCGCCCATGTGTATGCAGGGGCCTTGAAAATACCTCTTTCTGTTGTAAATCTCTACAACATGAAACCTCTTTTGGCTAATGCTACTGAATCTGAAGCTGTTTGGGTATCACCTCAATATGAACTGTTGGAGAGCCTGTGTAGACAGCTTGTCCGATAACCTCCGAAACCCCAAACCTTAAAGCAACATTCCCATTCTTCATCCAGCCATCACCGCCTGCTACAAACGAGACAACACATGCCTTCTCTCAAAGCCACATCTGCTTGTTGAGAAATGACACATTGCCATGTCTTTATTATTTGCGAATGATGTCCAGGCCGCTGAAAATGAAGGTGCTTGTGTGTGTGTGTGTAAACAAAAACGCTCTTGGCTTTCAGAGCAATGCGCACACCCTTCTGAGGTTTGGATAAGTTTATCCATCATCACTCTCCAAGTTAAATCAACAAAGTATTCTGAAGGAACAGGGTGGGGCAAAGCTTCAGCAGAAATATGACGAAGAATGAAAGAGAAAGCAAGGAATAGACATACTAAACTAAGATGAAGACCTACATGACCAACAATGTGACCACAATGAGATGGCAAGAAAAAAAAGTGAGTAAATTGGCTTGAAATATGTACGACATTTACTGTTTCACAGACTCCCCTCAGACTGCACACTTTGGGGTCAGGAGTGTCGAGCATCAGGTCAGAGTCCTCAATCACATAACACTGTCCTCCAGGACACTAAGATCTGTGGAAAGAAACAAAATGGCCATTCCTTGAGCCTGGAACAGATGAATCTGCTCATTCACTGACCGCTAACTCAAATGCTAAATGCGGCATCCGTTAACACGGTTGATAACAAAACAACGCGTTTATAGGGATTATTCATTAAACTACTATACAAGAAAATATAAGCAAGGCTGATGGATCATGCACAGAAATAGAAATAGACTGTACATGATGGAATTCTCTGGACGTTTTTGGAGTCTTAATTGAATTATGCTTCATTTAAGTATCTCAGATGTTTCTCCTCGAATACTGTAGGATGAATAAAAATAGACACCAATTAAACAGTTGTTGACAAAGAGGTTTAAATGAAACCGGGTAGCAGCTCAGATGAGAAATTAGAGAAATATTTCAGACATTTAAGCAACTTTGGAAATGTGAACACACTGTAAAACATTGTAGAGATCTTTTCTGAAACTCTAGGAGACATACATGAGAGATTACTATGGGCCTTTTCTCAAGATATTATAGAGATCTCATATATTTACCTCGACATATACAGTATTTGGACACTTAAGTGACACTTTAAAATATCTGAATTTCTATGGATTAGATGGAAGATAAAAATCAAGTGGCATTTGCAAATAACTGCTAGAACTTTTCTCAAAACTAACATTTTTTTTTTACCAATTGGTCTTGAAGTCATTTTTTTGTGGATGTATAATGCCAATTCTCCTTGCAGATGTCCTACACTCTTAAAAATAAAGGTTATTTGTTGCCATTCATAAAAAAGGCCCTTTAGTGAATTTTTTTTTTTTTAATAATTAAAATGTTCTAAAAAGTGAGAGGGGGAAAGGGGGAACAAATCTCAGTAACACTTTATTTTAAGGTGCAATTTTCACTATTATCTAGTTGCTTATTATACATTGCATATTACTAGCATATTGGGCACATACTTATTAGGCAAACATTAATGTGTTATTCTGCATGACCATGTTCTAGATCCCTTAACCCGACCCAATAACTAAACTTAAATAACTTACTAACTATTCCGAAAAGTGTAGTAAAATAAATGCTACAATATACATGTTCTAAAGTTTGACAGCCAGAAAGTGTCCAGGGTTTTTGTCAGCATTTTGAACAATATATACTGAACAAAATTATAAACGCAACATATTTGTTTCTGCCCCCATTTTTCATGAGCTGAACTCAAAGATTTAAGACTTTTTCTATGTACACAAAAGGCTGATTTCTCTCAAATATTGTTCACAAATTTGTCTAAATCTGTGTTAGTGAGCACTTCTCCTTTGCTGAGATAATCCATCCACCTCACAGGTGTGTCATATCAAGATGCTGATTAGACAGCATGATTATTGCACAGGTCTGCCCTAGTCTGGCCACAATGAAAGGCCACTCTAAAATGTGCAGTTTTATCACACAGCACAATGCCACAGATGTCGCTGACTGCAGGAATGTCCACCAGAGCTGTTGCCCGTGAATTGAATGTTTATTTCTCTACCATAAGCCGTCACCATAAGGCGTTTCAGAGAATTTGGCAGGACATCCAACCGGCCTCACAACCGCCGATCACGTGTAACTACACCAGCCCAGGACCTCCACATTCAGCATCTTCACCTCCAAGATTGTCTGAGACCAGCCACTTAGACAGCTGCTGCAACAATCGGTTTGCATAACCAAATAATTTCTGCACAAACTGTCAGAAACCGTCTCAGGGAAGTTCATCTGTCTCGACCTGACTACAGTTTGTCGTCGTAGCCGACTTGAGTGGGCAAATGCTCACATTCGATGGCGTTTGTCACTTTGGAGAGGTGTTCTCTTCACGGATGAATCCCGATTTTCACTGTACAGTGTAGATGGCAGACAGCGTGTATGGCGTCGTATGGGTGAGCGGTTTGCTGATATCAATGTTGTGGATCAAGTGGCCCATGGTGGCGGTGGGGTCATGGTATGGGCAGGCGTATGTTATGGACAACGAACACAGGTGCATTTATTGATGGCATTTTGAATGCACAGAGATACCCTAAAGATATACCCTGCCCCCACCGGACACCCTAACACAGTAAAACTGCACACTTTAGAGTAGCATTTTATTTTGGCCAGCCTGAGGCACACCTGTGCAATAATCATGCTGTCTAATCAGCATCTTGATATGACACACCTGTGAGGTGGATGGATTATCTCGGCAAAGGAGAAGTGCTCACTAACACAGATTTAGACAGATTTGTGAACAATATCTGAGAGAAATAGGCCTTTTGTGTGCATAGCAAAAGTCTTAGATCTTTGAGTTCAGCCCATAAAAAATGGGGGCAAAAACAAAAGTGTTGCTTTTATAATTTTGTTCAGTGTATTTATTCATTTATACATTTTTGTATACATTCATTTAATTTTGTGACATTTATCGATTGAAATGTATGTTTGTGCTGTATTTACACACTCTCAGAACTAAATGTAGAAAAGCTGTAACTGGGACAGTACCCTTTGAAAAGTAGTAGTATTAGTATTTACCCCTAAAGTGTGCATATTAGTAACTTAAAGGTACATATTACTACATAAGTGGTACATAATAATACCGTTTAGAGTACTGCCTCAGAGACTGCTTGTACCTTTCCTTTTTTCTGTGTCTGCATGTTTTGTTTATTAAAAGGGTAATGAACTGTCTTTATTTTTATTTTGTACTGTTCTCTGAGGTCCGCTTATAATGTAATCAATATTTTTACATCAAAACATAATTTAGTTTCTATTTTCTGTCCTGTTTTTGACCCTCTCATCAGAACGCTCTGTTTGAATAGATGTGGTGGTTTGTAGACTCGGAAGTAAACGCCCACTGCTACGATTGGCTAATAGGTGTGTATGTTTGAGAGCATACATTCCTCATAGATGGACCCTGCTGCGATTTAGGTTAAAAACGCATAAATAACTCAATTCATAGCAAGCGATCTGTAGAAAGAAACAAAGCAATAATGACCACGTAATAAAAACAGTTACTCACACTTGTGTTGCGAAATTACTTTCTGATCTAATAAAGCCATCACAGCTTTAATCTTTTTGAAAATCCTATGTTGAATTGTGCCTTGTTTGTAAAGAAATCTGCGGTAAAATGAAGAGAACAAAGAACCAAGTTTTTAATGATACATTCTAGATCCTCATTAAAAAAAAAGTTAATTACTCTTTCCTAACACTGGGATCAGAAGGAAGGAACAGTTTTTTTCACACGTTGACACTGCACAGCGTCTTGTTGTCTACAGAGCCATCTTTATCATTTGGTTTCTGTGTAGACCTGCGCGTTTGTCTCTCTCGTAAAACAACATGCACAAATCAGTGGGCGGGGCTAAAGAGCCAGTGACTTTCGAAGCAGGTGTTAATCTAAAGCTGCGGAGGCAAAGCTTATCCACACTATTACATCATAGAGTAAAACATTCTACAAGCTGTCGTTTGGCAGACTGCCTTCAATATAAGCTTTTATTAGACTAACAAGAAAGTTTTGAGTTCTGAAACTTGCTGGATGTTTTTATAATACGACCTCTTACATGTCAAAGAATCAAGGGAATAGTGGTTTCTCAGTTCATGACCCATTTAATGCAATTATCTTCATATATTTTTAAATGTGGTTGCTGTGTCCAAATACTTGTTTAGGGCAACTTTATATAATATATAACCCTAAATGAGATTCTTATGTCTATGCAAGCCAATAAATAACATATTTTGATTTAGACTTAGCATGCACTTTATGCACACACGGTATGTCACCACAGAATGTGCAGAGATACCAATGACTGATATAAAGAGCCAGACATGACACATACAGTCATTAGCCAACACCTTTTTTTTAATCCAACGCAACTTATTACAGGAACAGTAATGAGCTGGGCATCTATGTGTGTTCTCCTGGAAACTGAGCTCAAACTTGTCATGATCTTGAAATCAGTGCTAATTATTAGTACTCATAAGCAATGTGTTAATATTTAAAAGCGGAGACCAATGTGTCAGTTATTTTCATCTCTCCATCTGCAGTCATCCATCAGTGGGACTGTCACTCGAGGCGGCTGGGATGGCCAGAGGATGTGAGTAATCTTCTAAAATGACTCCACAGAACGACTTGGCTGAACTTTCGTATAGCAGTCACCCTGAACCCTGCACACGCTGCCAATACCACAGCCAGGATGCCATTATTGGTTAGGCTCTACCTGACTGACTGGAAGAAAATAGGACAAGGAAAAAAGGCTTTTTACTCAATGGTAGTGAGGAGGGCCAGGTGCACTCTGGGAACTGCGGTGCCCTTTGGGGGCCCCTGAAGGAGAGCTAAAGGGCGTGGCCCCCTCCTGCTGTGGTTTACAGCTCACTTGTCATTTCTGCAGACACGTTGGCAGGGCAACCGGCACTTTCTCTCTGGGCTGGTGTTCGTACAGAACATAATCCTGGCAGAGGCTGTCATTTCGGCAACCTCCGTCTTTTTTAAGCACTTTTTAAAGTTGTCATTTGGGCTGTTTGTGTGACTTTATGCATGCCTGTTCAGTTTCAAGGGCTGCCCAAAAACCGTAGCGCCTTTTTTTAGCCCGTAGTGTTT
This sequence comes from Gymnocypris eckloni scoliostomus, assembly GCA_027564155.1. Taxonomy (NCBI): domain Eukaryota; kingdom Metazoa; phylum Chordata; class Actinopteri; order Cypriniformes; family Cyprinidae; genus Gymnocypris; species Gymnocypris eckloni. The sequence continues at coordinate 16,465,159 of CM050429.1, forward strand.
ATTGTGAGTGTGCGTTTGCTCAACTATACCCACACGATACCCTCTGGTGTGTCCTTGGGAGTCTGAAAAGTCTTTGGTCTGGCCTGATTGGCTCTCTCTGCCAGAGGCCTATAATGAATCAGTTGGAAGGAGGATTCCACAGTGTTTTTCTCCGGCTCGGATAAACATATGTTTTTTTCCATTCACCCTCTCAAGAAAGTACTGAGCTTGTGAGTAACTTGACCTGCATTTCAAAGACGCTGTTCATCATATTGTAGTCGGCTGTCAGTCGGCTTGGAAAGTATAGCTAAACTTCCTCGGGCAACCTCAGAACTATTGAAGAGATAACAACAGGGGAGAGTGTTTGGAGCAATAAATCCTGACACGATAATAAATGGTAATCAAGTGAGCAACTTTTCAGAATCTCTTGTGCCAGCAACCACAGATGTTTGTTGATGTCTGTCTCAATGCTTTCATCAGTTTTACACGAGGACATGGCTTTGTGGACATGAATTGTGCCCGATGATCTCAGTGACGATGGCTATTCATTTATGTAATGTGTGTAAAATTATCTGATTAATGAGGAGTAAAGTTCTGCAGTGCTGCAGTCTGCGTTAACTTTTTACAGTTGTGTTCAAGAATGGTCTGAGCTATGCACAGTGGGGTTTTCTACAGTGTTTAGATGTATTTGGACCTAACATAGAAATGTAATCAATATATGAAGAGTTCAGATGCAAAAGCATGTGCCGTTTGACATTTTTTCTCAGGATCCTATATATGTTTGTGTTCAGTTATTTCACGTTAATGGCAATAAAAAAAACTTACTCAGTTACTAACGTAACCTCGGTTCCCTGAGATACGGAATGAGTACTGAGTCTTATCTAAGACGTTAGGGGAAACTCCTTTTATCTCCAATACAGAAGTCTTTTTTTAATAACGTTGTTTATCTGCTATGGCCATTGGTTTGTGCAGTGCACTGAAAATGAACCAATGGCTCGGCATCGGAGCTGCACAGCCTATGGCTGGAAAGCCCACCAAAGCCCGCCAGAATGGGCGGGGCATCTGGCTATATAATGGGGGCATTCGCCAAAGCTCCTCAGGTTACTTCGACTGAAGCGACGACTTAGTCGTACAGCCGTATAGCACGGCAAAGTGCGCAGTACTCGTATCTGAGGGAACCGAAGTTACGTTAGTAACTGAGTACGTTCCCTATCGTTGTCTTATTTAAGATGCCAGGGGAACCAGTATAATCCCGCCGTGTCTATAGGGGAACAACCAACACTTGAACTTGTCTTAGGCACCAAGAGGGGCCCAGAGGGACCAAGCATTGCACAGGGAAGCCCTGCAGAAGGTAATAGGGTCAAACTCATTGAGGTTGACCTGGCCTTGAGTAATCATCCCAAATAAGCCATATCAGCCATAACACCCTGCAGCCCAAGACCGGTTGCCCACTGAAGCTAAGCAGGGCTGAGCCTGGTCAGTACCTGGATGGGAGAGCTCCTGGGAAAAACTAGGTTTGCTGCTGGAAGAAGTGTTAGTGAGACCAGCAGGGGGTGCTCACCCTGCAGTCTGTGTTTGGTCCTAACGCCCCATTACTCGTCATATACACTCGAAAGCAGATTTACATTAACTCTTATCTCATGTCTGTTGAAAACTGCATTATGTAGCCTACATTGTGATGACTCGAATAACGACATTAACAAAATGGCAATAACAAAAATGTTAATTATTTCACCCATGTGTTAAAATTTATGGTGTTTTTCTGGGAAATGAGACAATTTTTATAAATGTAATCCAATGTCTGTGAGCATGGCGCACTTTTAAATTCAGGTATTTCAAAATCAGTAAAAAATAAGTAAATAATATGCTTAAGAAGTTAAATTAATTCCACCCAGTGAAATTTAAAATTATATGGTTTAGATTTTAAAATGTTTATACATCCCTAAAGTTGTTCATATGTAAAATGTTTGTTTTAGATGCTGAAAATAATGCCCCTTTTTTTGTCTATGCAAAAATATGTGCTAGAACCTAAATTTACATATGAATACCTGTGATTGCTAATGAGATCATGCTAGTTGTCCACATGCTCACAGCATAGGAATCGTTTATTTAAGGCCCAAATTACTTGGGAAATTATTTATTATGTTCTTGGTTGCTACCATACTGGTTTGAACTGGTCTGTCAGAAGGTTAATTTGGCCTTTCTACCTCTTCTATGTGATCTGTTGGTCTAGCTTAAACAGGATTTGGTCTAGCTTTACAGGATTTAAAAGAGAAATGTGCTTTTAATTTTCATCTTTGTCAGTCTTGTCCTCTCTCTTCTATTCATCTCCATTCATTATTTCCTGTTATCATTATTCCATTCTATCTCTATGTCTTTCTTGTTCCTGCATTCTGATTTCACCCTATTTCTTTCAGACATTCTCTCTGCTGTTCTTTTTGTGACCTAATTTCATTCACACAAGATTTGGCATCATATCATATCAGTGTTTTTATTGTTTTTTCATATCATATCAGTGTTTTTATTGTTAATTGAAATTAAGCTTATATATATATATATATATATATATATATATATATATATATATATATATATAATATAAATAAATAAAACAAATTATTAGATTAAAAAATGTAAAAACAAAAGAAATACTGAAAGAAGTTACTAAAATTACTAAAAGTTAAAAACAAATTAAATATAAATACAAATATTAAAAAAGTGAAGAGTAATACAATGACACAAGCATATAACACAAGTTTTTAAACTAAATAAACACTATAGTAATATATAAATAATACTAAAATAATACTGAACTGGATATGTTAAAATATTAACATTCTTTCCATATAGATCCATATATTCTGAGGATGCATGACAACTTTTGTGCAATTATACTCAAAGGGACATTGCAACTACACAGCATTTTCATTTATTTAGCATTTTTCTTGAGACACATTGTATTTTAATAACTATTTTAAACCTGAGGGAGAAGCCCATTTTGCATTGGTCAGAGACAAAAAGAAAAAAAAAAGCCATGTTTACGCTTTTCATTGTGAAATGAATTTATTAGGTGACGAATAATGGATAATTTATAGAAGAATGCACTCTCACTTATATGCTCAACATTTGAAGTACAGCTAGATGCAATTCCCTCACATAGAGTGTCTGCACTGCACATCACGGCCTGCACTCTGAGCTTCCTCATTATGTGAAGTAAATCAGTTCCTCCCTAGTGGAGAGGAGACAGTAGGGAGTTTCTGTTGATTCAAGGTTTGTTTGCTCTGGCTGAAGTTATGAGCGTCTAAGCGCTCCATGCCATTCAGAGTGGATGCCAGTGCACTCATGTAGAGAGCTACCTTCAGATTCCTGCAGGCTTTCCGAATCACAGCCCTGTCTTGATTAATACTCACTCTCTGATTAATGGGACAGTCTACACATTAGTCATAGAAACTCTGCAGTCAAGAGCTCTCGTTACCTCCGGTCATGGACCAGATACCTCCAGAAGCGTTCTTTGGACCAATGCAGCGACTTTGATGGATTAGAAGCTAATTCCAAGACACTGCTGTCTCTTGAATACTGTGTAATATTTCTGTCTCTTTCCTGAAAGCATGCAAGCCACAAACATAAACACACTGCTCATTGTTCCTACTCAGTGTTCCATGCCAGTGGGGACAATAGAGGACATAGAGGAGCCGTACGAAAGCCCGCTTCTGCTGTTGATGACATAAGCAGGTGCAGCAGTGGGCTATCAGATTTCCTTAGTAATCATTAACCACCTAAACCTGCCTCATGCCAGCGACTGACTCGGCCAGACAACTCTCATTCTCTCGTTCTCTCCTCGTGGGCTTGAGCTAATCGGCCGGTAGTCACACCTTACATAACATACAGGCTTCTTTTGTTGCCTTTGAGAAATTACATTGTCATTGCTGACAGCTATGTTGCACACCTCTGCAGGTGTCTGTGTGTGTGTGTGTGTGTGTGTGTGTGTGTGTGTGTGTGTGTGTGTGTGTGTGTACCTGGTATGTATTATGTTATGTGGACCAAATGACAAGTAATACAATTACATTTTGACTTTTTGGGGACATTTTTTTGGTCCCCATGAAGAAACAAGCTTATAAATCATACAGAATGAAGTGTTTTGAAAATCTGAAATAGCTGAACGTGTTGTGTGAGGGATATGTTTTGGTGTAGAGTTAAGGAGATAGAAAATACAATTTGTACAGTATAAAAACCATTATGTCTATGGAATGTCCCCACAAAAAATGGAAACCAGTATGTGCTACACATCTAGCCATTTGAATGTGAAATTGGTGGTCACACTTTATTTTCAGGTCCAATTTTTGCTAATAACAAATCATTAACTACAATTTTTGCCTCAATAATCTCCTAATGTGCTGCTTATTAATAGCTAGTTGTTAAGTTAAGGCATTGTGTAGGATTAGGGATGTAGAATTTGGTCATGTAGAATATGTCCTTTATAAGCCAATATGTTATTAACAGCCATGCTTACAAGCAACTAGTTAATACTAGGAATTGTTCCCTATACTAAAGTGTCAATTGGTTCTAAAATGAAGATTATAATATCTAAGATCCATAAAAGCAGCTTTAAATGAATAGTACTTGTGTTTAAGAACACAGATACAACTTAGAACATAAATTCATGATCATTTTCAAGCTAGTTGTCTCCTGTATTTTAAAGGTGTTTTGATTATTATTATTTTTTCAAATATGTTCTCCTATCCCAGCTTAATGTGTAAAGACAAGTAAGCCATTCATGGGTTTATTCCCTTGAAAAGTGTAAACACATCAGTATGTTTCCATGTGAAGTTATAATCAAGCTGCAGTGTTTTTGCACAGTCAAGCTCCTATATGCAAAATTTTGATTGTAAAATGCCATGGGAGCGCTTTAGTGAGACTGAAATCATAGCAAAGACATATCATTGTTTTAGTCAGATTGAAATCAAACTGTTAAAGTGAATGCAAACTGTAGTAATGTAGTACAGCACATCAACATTGGCTCAATCAATGGTGTAAGTTTGAGTGTAGACCATTGTAAAAAAGAGATTGAAACCTGTTTGATAACAGTTATAGTTTTTTTGATAAGTTTTGTGTCACAGAAATCAGACTTCACCTTTAAAATGGATTAACATTGGAACTGGTTTATGTTTTTTTTGTCTAAATATATAACTGAGATAATCTTTAGTGTTGCCCTGTTCCTGTGGCTCAGTGGTAGAGCATTGTGTTAGCAGCACATAAGGTTGTGGGTTCAATTCCCAGGGAACACACATACTGACAAAAAATCTATAACCTGAATGCACTGTAAGTCGCTTTGGATAAAAGCGTCTGGTAAATGTAAATTTAGTGAAAACTGGGTTTAAGGGGTTGTTTCCTTGCATATCTTTGGGGCAAACAATGAAACAAGGTTTTCAGTATTCACTCACAGCGTCCGAGGCACTTTTGCTTAATGCACTGAGAGTGAGTCAATAAGGAAGAGCTCTTACTTACTCTTCTCCTGCCATTTAGCCTTTTACTAAACCAAGCTTTAAGCTGCCAAAACATTCCTATCAAATTGAATAAAACGAGTAATTACCTGTGACAAGTACCTTCCCACATCTCTCTCCCTTTCTTTATCTTCTCTCATTCCACCTTTTGATGGATGCTTGGCATCCTCTGGAGGGTTATGTAAGAGAAAGAACCAGAGAACAAGCTGCTTGTGCAAACAGGCATGTATGCCGCAGCAGATACGACCTGCAGGCTGACCAAAGCCTAACCACACTTCACTTGAACTCAGCAGGATGGGGGAACTGACCTGGAGTCTGCCCTAAAATGCTCATGTCATATTTGGGGTCCAACCCCGTGATTGATTACCACCCCTGCACTCAAGAGAATGTCACAGAGAGATAAGGAGGTGGTTTGAGCAGGAAAGAAAGAGAAGTTACAGAGTAATGAAATAGTTCTTAGTTTTATCAATATTTCAGACTGTTCACAAGATGAATTGATCTTTGATTATTGTAATCCATTTACAACAACGTTTCACCTGGAATGGAGACTTAATAAGCTTGTTATTGAATCCTTATCTTAAACCAGCATGAAGATAAAGTATAAATACTTGGATTGCAAAGTAACATTCCAAAATATGTACGTATGTATATTCAAGGTTCTGAGATTCTACTTTTGGGAGTCATTTGTTGGAAAATATATAATCTGCAGGGAGATTTGGAATCTGCGAAGATATTTAAAACAGATAAAATAAGATAAACAAAACTGATTGGTAATCATCATCCAATTAGTCAAAATATTTCATAAATATTAAATAATAAATAATAATATATAAATAATAGGGGCACGAGGCAGTATACTGTATGTTTAAAAAATTATTTCCGCCCCAAAAAAGGGCAAACATTGGTTAAAATAAAAGATCTGCTTGTTTTTTTAATGTATATGTCTCTATATACTTCAGTCCAAGAAAGTACATTTACATATGTCACATTTGAAGAAAACTTGATTTGTTGTTTATAAAACTGTCTGGACTATCTACTGAGTTCTATGCTGGGCCATACATCACGTGATCTATTTCCATTTTGCTAAATCTATCCACACTAGCTCTACAGATTTCTAGAAAGCTCATAATAGCAGTGCCCTTGACCGTTGAGACGTGATGCACACAATTCAATTCAATACCCAAACCCCCTCCGCTCACTGTACAGGCACCATGTGCCCATCAGCGTATCCACAGTGACACACTGGTGAACACTGAGAACTCCAAAGCAATAACATCAATCACATTTACAGGTCTACCCAACATGGCAGGATGGCTTTTTGCACTTGTAACTCTCACGCAAAGACACACTCCCCAAACTCATGTGGCTTGGCCCATATTTAGTTGTCTGTGTGACACTGGGCCAAGTGACAAAAACATCGGCTACTGATTGCGTTGAATATTCCATTCTCGGTTTGTTTCTACTCACGCATGTAAAAACACAATGACAGGAAAATGAGTAGTGTGACATTGTCAGGGAGGGTTGCGGCACACCATCACCAGATGCTGTCCATGGCCTGTGTGTACGTGTGAACATTCAAATGTTAATATGTGAAGTGTGCATAATATATTTTCAATTCTGATAAATGTCTGGGGAATCCCAACATTTAAATCTGATCATAATGAATTCTAATTCTTAGCCAGCAACTGATTCAGTTTTAACTTTTTTGTGACCTGCACAAACTGTCGTTTGAAACTTCTCTTTCAGTCTTTGGTGTGAACACGTGTGTTCTCTTCAGCGTTCAGTGGAGCTGTCAGTGTTTATTGGGAAAGAATGAGTCAAAAGGCTGGTGTTTCACACCCCAGACCACAGCAAAACCTCAGAACATCATCACCAAACTACAGACTGACTCATTGACCCTTCATTGTTATTCAGCCGTCTTCCTCTCTAACCCTCACCTTTGCTCTGTTTTCCCTTCATGACTCGAAATGGGAGTTTTTAAACGGTCTCCAAGAAGATCTTAAGGAGTCCTAAGAGAGGTTGTCCACTTTTATCTTTGTGTCTGCTCTTTCCTGTGCTGCCCTTTGAGGCACAATAGGAGGAACCACAGTCAGAGGCCGTCCAAAACAACCAATGACCTGCTCTCTGGAGAGGGTCGAGGAGGCCAGCGGACAGCAGGAAGTGCAAGTTCCAGTTCGGACTGGCTTCTACATGCAGACCCTTGAAATCAGAGAAAAGAGGAGGTTTGTGTTTCCTTCAGACACCGGCTGTTTTTGGAAGCAGTCTGTTCCTAGTCATAGTGACTCTGCAAGTTTGATTGCTCTCAGACTGTGAGATCGCATTCACTATGGTGAGAAAGAGGATGTTTCTGTCTTGGAGAAGAGTAGATGTCAACTGACCCTTCGTGGGGAGTTTGATTGAGAGGCGAACTGACCAGTCGAAATGCTGAATCTGTCTTTTTGTTGGACAAATAAACCAGACTGGAGAGTAGATTAACGTCAGTGGACTTGAAAAATTGTGTACAGACATCTTTCCGTGGTTGAAACAATATACCTTCTGTTCATTCATGTTTATTTCATGCTATAACTGGTAAATAGGAAGAGATAATCGGTTCACATTGCTATTTCTTGTCTGTCGGCACATTGTCAATTTGCAAAAGGTTTTGTCTTTACAAAGTGTCAGATGAACAGATTTGAATTAATTTCCTTTCTGCTCTATGCTGGTTGGTCCTGGCTTTGGAGTCGATGTAGCTGATCGATTTCTGCTAATGCTTGTTGACCAAGGAAGAATCATCCAAAATACTAAGAATCCCAGTATATGCTGGAAAATAGTCATGCTAGTCTTTTTAGTAGGGCTATGTCTAAATAGAGGAAAGACTCAAGAGAGTGTGGGAAAAAGTTTTCAGATACTCTGCCGACCTCAGCTGGACAGCACTCCAAATCCTCCCTCGCTCTTTCTTTTACACACATGCACTAAAAAAACAAGAATTCATATTTAATTTGACAACAAAACGACTTTGACGGGCAGACGGCGGGGTGCAGGCCTCGGCTCTGCGGGCAGCTCACAGGAGATCTGATAAGTGACAGGCCTTTTAAACAGCCCAGATTAACTCTAATCTCCAATAGTCCTACCTGGAGCTCCATCTCAACCCCCCATAACCCTGCACGCTCAATACCAAACCATTCATATGCTGTGCATCCTTTGAATAAAACCCAGATGCTCCAGAATTACCAAATCAGCACCCCGCCAGCCTCAGAAAACCGAAAAGTTTTACCCCGTTGCTAGTTTTTAAATGCAACTGTCTCTTTGCTGATGAAGACATCCCCCAACCCCCCCATATACGGACAGTGGAATTTCAGAGTGTTGCTTCTCATGTCTTTCTGAAAGGCTCGGGACAGGCCTCAAAGGGAAAGCACCCTGCAAAGAGCTCTTGAGGCTTTTCACCAAAGGAGGACCCAGAGAGGGAAAAGGGGTTCTTCTTGCGCTTGCTCTCGCCGGGCATATTGAGAGGCTCACAATGCCAGGAGCCAGTCCATTACAGTAAAGGGGGATTGGCTCTGAAATAGAGGGGCAAAGAGGGAGGGCTGTTTTTTCTGGACTCCAATAGAAGCATCTGCAATCTACCACGCTTCAGTCAGCCTCTACTCCATCTTGCAATTGACAGCTAACTGTTCCATAACCAAGGACAAATCCAGCATGAATTACACAGTGCCTGGCAGACGTTGCCCTCTCGCTGGTCTTTTCATGATTTCACTCTCCCTTCACTTTTTCTTTTGTTTCAGGGGTCCCTGAAAGACTGTTTTTTCCCTCGTTTTTTCTCTCCTTCACTAGCCTTCTGTCCATCTTTCAATCATCTCCTCTCTCTCTCTGATCTCTGTCATTCCAGGAGAGGGAACAAAACTCAATGGGCGCACGCTAATGAACAGCATTGAAATAAAGGCTCTTTAGCGCGGCTGCTGAATGAAACTCTGGGATTACAGCCATCCTTAGGGCCCCTGAAACACACAACCTGTTCTCTTCCACAAAACAACGCACAGATCCACACTTTCGCCTTGATTTAGTGACCTTTTCTAATAGAACACATGAGCACAGAAGAGGAGTTAGTGTGTGGGCAGCTGCAAGGCTGAGCTACAGGGTTCAAATCCCCACAACAGAGAGACAACACCCAACCTCACAAATCCATTTCGGTTAGCAACAGATGCTAGCCGTTATTGGGCCCAGTGTGAAGTCAGGTGGTGATCATTGGTGAAAAATCATTGGTGATTTTGATTGCACGTGGAGTTCAAAGCATACTATATTCCGAAGAGTGATGTTGCGTACACATCATGATGAAATTCCCCAAATCACCAATCACATTGTTGTAGTACTGGTAGTTAGGCTACAGGATAAAAATAATAGTGGCATCAAATATAAAGGGTAGTTAGATACATATTTGGATTAGGTCCTCTAATTTACTGTCTTAATAATAGTGCATGGTATAGGAACAAAACATACCTCAACAGCAGAGTTTTGCATGGATCCGTTTTGCTATTATATAAGTGTTGATATGGAAACTGAGTATGTCAGTGTCTCTAAGTAGAATGGTTGGTCTAGCATTTTATAAAAATTTTACATACTGTTATCACATTCTATTTTTACATACGGTACCACTACATGGTGTGAAAGCAACATAACTTTAGAAGGTACAGTTGAATAATTTCCCAACTATAATATATAGCATGAAAATTCAAGGAGAACATAAAACAATATTTCACATATTAACATATTAACTTTATTAAGAAGTCAAAGTGAAAAATCGAAACATGCAAAAGTAATAAGTACATTTTTTTGGTTGGAAATGTCCTTTTATTAGTGCAATGTAGCAGCACAGCTGCAAATATTCATAGTATAATCATATTTTGTAAATATTCTAATAATATACAATGCATGTCATATAATTTTTATACACATCTCACAAATATACACTCACTGACCACTTTATTAGGTACACCTTGCCAGTACTGGGTAGGCAAAAGGTTGCCTTCAGAACTGACTTGTTCTGATAATTTAGTGTATCAAATTATGGTCACACTTTATTTTAAAGTCAAATTCTTGCTATTAACAAACCATTAATTACAACTTTTGACTCAATACACTCCAAATGTTCTGCTTATTAAAAGTTAGTAAGGTAGTTGTTAAGTTTAGGTATTGGGTAGGATTATTGTAGAATATGGTAGAATACGGAATATGTGCTTTATAAGTACCAGTAAACAGCCAATATGTGAATAATAACCCTAACCACAACAGTTAGGGCTTTATAATGAGAATTGGTCACTATACTAAAGTGTTACCAAAATTACATATAATGTTTCCTTGGCTTCTTAAACTGACTTTCCATTGGTATTGCAGGCCTGGAAATGTAAAAAAAATTTTTGGGTGTTTCATGCAGGTGCTTCAAATAACTGCAATAATGTTTTCATTTTTGTATAGCAGTGATTTATTACAGCTGAACCTCTGAAGATCAAATTCACACATGCTTTCACAAGTTTTACAACAACAACAAAAAACATTCAATCTTTTGTGAAAAGCTTTTAGAATTTAACAAAACAGCATGGAACATGTAACATACTGTACAACAAACTGAAATGTGAAGAGTGGACAGATATTGTGAACCACCTGTTTTCCGTATAAGTCACTCACCCTTTTTTACTCTCTCTCCCTCAGTGTGTTTGTGGCTGCTTAGGAAACAGCTAAGGAGTCAGATCACAGACTTTGGTTACACAATGTCGTTCCAAGGGCACCATGGGCCCCTGTCACGCACATACATGCACACACACACACACACACACACACACACACACACACACACACACACACACACACACACTGGCCCCCTTAAACCCAGGCAATCACTCATGCAAGACCAGGGCGCTCTTGTGTACACATCTGCCATGCTGGGCAGTGTGGGCAGAGAGACACAGAGAGAGAGAGAGAGAATAGGAGAGGGCATTGGCTTTGGGAGGCCAGGCAAATGCCTGCTAATACTGCCGTGGCTGCCATGGTAATAGCCTTACAGTGTTTATTGCCCCCCAGTAGAGGGCCCGGGACCCCCATCCCCTCCTCCGTGTCATTCTCTGTCTTCCTCTCCTTCTAATGTAAATGACTTGCGGTGTAAAAAAAAGGAGGGAGGTGCTTTGTGCTTGCTGTTTTTCTCTTTCTCTCTAGATGTGTGTAGGTTGAGTTCTCTGTGTGTGTAGGATCAGGTTTATGGGGACAGTCTTTTGAAAATAGCCTTTGGCTGTGAGGTTCTGGCGGGCTCATTTTAATGCCTACAGAACTCATTAAAGCCTGAAACATACTCTACGGTATTATGCAAATGCAGGTCAACGAACTCCAAGTATGTGGTCCATTATGAAGTGTGCAATTTCTTTGCTACTAGTGTCACCAAACATAAATACAAAAATAATGACTGTATCAAAACAGGTTTCTTGAACAATCCCTCCATCTGCCATTGGTTCGTTGGATTCTGTGCTGTGCTTGATTAAAGGGATTATTTCATTCCGATGTTGGACATAAAAGAAGATATTCTGAAGAATGCTGGTAACCAAACATTTGACGGTATCCATTGACTTCCATAGTATAGAAAAACATACTATAGATCAGGGTTCCTCAAATCTTCCCCTGGTGGTCCAATCTGCTGCAGAGTTTAGCTCCAACCCTGATCAAACTCACCTACCTGTGATTTTCTAATGATCCTGAAGACTCTGATTGGAATACTCAGGTGTGTTTGATTAGGGTCAGAGCTAAACTCTGCAGGAATGGTCCATATTTGAGAATCCCTGCTATAGATGCCAATGGCTACTATCAGTTGTTTGGTTACCAACATTATTCAGAATATCTTCAGCAAATATTTGGGTGAACTAATCCCTTTAAAATTCGATTTTGCATGATTAAAAAAACTACAAATATGTTTTATATAACAGAGGTGGTGCTACGTGGTAAAAGTAAAAAATAACAATATACAATATTTAATAAAATTATTTTCACTGATGTGCTATGACACATAATTAAAGTTATAAATAGTCCAATTACACATTCCTATTTCCATGCCTTTTGTAAAATTTTGTAAAATAAATAAAATGTAGAAAAGGTGGGGAAGAATACTTAACCTGCAAGCTTAGCTAATTGCTAACTGATTAGCCATCTTGTTTAGCTAGTCATTTGGCCTGGTATAGCCCTGCTAAAAAGACAACAAAAATACTTTTCTGAAAATATCATATTAATGTAATACATTTTGAACATATACATTACAGGTGGCTTCCTCTTGGGGTGATTGGATTCTGGATACAAATCTTGCACAACACCACAACCACAATCGATTGATTGCGAATAATACCATATTTGTGTCAAGTTAAGACATTTCCTGACATACTTGTCTGATGTTTTCCTTTTCTGAGAAATGAAAGGTAGAGGGAGGAAACACTTAGAGAAGACCAAAATAAATGTGCTTTGGTGTGGTTGCACCATGTGGAACTGGTTTCAAATAATACAGAAAATATCAGCTGCAGATTTGACATATTTCTTAGAATAAAGATTGCAAAATATCACAGGCGAGAGATATGCAAGGGATGCAAACAACACTTCCATATATCCATCAATTTGAGATGCACAGTATAATCCGTAAATATCAGTATGGAAGAAACTTTTAGCTATTTTAATGGGATAGCACAGAAAAATACTCATAATACCTGACAGGCCTCACTGGAATAGGTGTCATAAGATTTCACATCTATACCTGTAACAGCTTGTCACATATTTTAAGCTTTCCATACTGGAAAATCCATCTAAACCTAGAAGGTGGTAGATCATTTCTTGCTGGCCTAAGATGGCAAGGCTCAGCTTCCAGCCGGTCCTACCAGTTCTGGTTTTTGGAAAATGGTAAGCAGCTGGTCAAACAGCCAATGACAGATTTGGCTAAGTGGTTTGGACCAGCTAGAAACCAGTTACCATGTTTCAGTATTGCAGTTTTTGGGTTTGCTGACCTTGTTGCAGAACCTTATATATATGTTGACCCAGGAACACATCTAACTCAGCAAAATCAGGATGTGCGACCTGGTTTTGGAAAGCAAGAGAGCTATTTGGTGATTACATCTGGTGGACATTAGCAAATCTTCAGCTGACAGCTTTTTTAACTCTACAGAAATATCACATACATATTGCATAAGCTAGTTTTTATAACAGGGTGGTCCATGGTGAGTATGAGATGGAATTGCATGTGTGGGTGTGTGTGTGTGCATGTATGTCAGCATTTCAGGGGATGTGTGCTAGGGGTGTTGCGATATACCGGTATTGACAATAACTGGGATATTCAAAGCATCGATTATCGATATTATGTTAATTTAGTGTTTGACGATATACCAGTATTGGCGATAATCGCAATATTTTAAATGAACAGGACTCTTATGATAACACCACATGTAAATAGTCCAGCACCAGAACCTGGTTGATCTCCAGGTGGCAGTATTGCGCATTAACCCTGACACCTGTCAAACAAGGAGAAGCAGCCTCCCAGCTAGCCAGAGCCTGGCCGTGTTCATCAGAGTAAGTCCCCATTATTTAACTAGTCATAGAATGGGAAATGTTACATTAACCTGTTAACAGATGTTTTCTGTCTTCATATATTTAAGTAAAGGGTGATTATTTTAATAAGTACATTACTCGTCTTATTTTTGCCTTTCTTTACTCATCTTATTTTTGTATTTGCAATCAATATGGCCTGTGCTTAGTAACACTTTATTTCTTAGTTAAAATCTGTTAACAGTTACACGATCAAAGTGATCTTGAAAAATGAACGATCACATTGCTACATGAAACTCTGTAAAATGTTAAGCTGGTCGCAGTGCCATGCACTTAATGTCCCATCTGCGGTCGTTTTAGATGCACATTAAAACTGAATTAGCAGCGCTCTTACAGCATGACTTCAGTGGCACCAGTGCAACTATAGTTTGGGTGAACTATCTCTTTAAAAAAGATGAATACATTGTGTAATAAATGTACTGTTCATTGTTCGTTCATGTTAGTTAATACATTAACTAATGTTAATAAATGACACCTTATTGTAAAGTGTTATCATTCACATTTATTCATCATACTGTTGAACTTGACAGAATTTTCTCTCATTATTTCATAGGTGCTCCAAAGAAGACCTCCCCCCATGTTTTCTATAGATACAGCTATATATCGATACCGTGAATTATTTTGGCCACAATAACCGTGATATGAAAAATGTTATACCGTGACAGCCCTAATGTGTGCTTAAAAGCATTTGCCTTGGTCTTTAAAAAAGCAGGTGTAAGTTCCACGTAAAGAGGGGTTCGGTGCACCCATCTGCCCAGCTGTGCCTCTCTTTATCTCCACTTCCGGGCCCCATCAACCAGCTTTTCCATGGTCTTCACTCTTTAGCTGGCCCTAAATCCTCACCCACACACACACACATGAACACACACACACACACCTTTCACCCACCCTAACCCATATACTATAGGCCCATATCCTCTGCCCACTGTTGCATCAAAGCCACACACACTACACCAGACGATCCTTCACTTTAAGACAGGAGGAAGCTTAGTGCCGGAGCTTTTGTCATGTCACTTTTCTCTTTAAAGAGCCATTCTGGAGAGCGCCTACCTATCTCATTCATTTAAGACTTGTAAAGGGAGATTGTTGAGTTTATAAAGGGCTACTTAGGCAGGGAAGCATTGTATGGAAGGGGCCGTAAAAATTGATGTCCCTGCTGGACAGGACAATAGAGGGCTCTATGGGTGCTTGGCAGGGAATAGCGGGGAGGACGGGGAACAAAGGTGTTTGGGTGAGAGGGAAAGTGATTGTGTGTTACAGGCAGAGGATTGTGATGGATGGGGGTTGAAGGTGTTTGCAGGAGAGGAAAAGGGATTGTGTGTATGTGTGTGCATGCCTGTTCAAGGTTGCATCGAACAGAATGACAGGAAATACAAAAAGTTCTAATGCTTACAATGCCAAGTATCAAGATTAATGTTGGTCTTACTTAGGCTTAAGGATTTGAAGAAACCTTGAATTATTGATGTTCAGAGCATTACCTAGTGTTTATGCTAATCAATGCTCATAGCATATATGCAGAATTTTAAGGCTGAAATACACTCAATTTACAGTCTGGAGGATTCAATGCCAGTTCCCCAAATACAATGTTTGTACAACTGCAAATACTGGCCAGTCAGAGTTGACAAATTCTATAGTATATTAGATACAATGTTTATTTTTTAGCTTCAGATTATGATTCCATCTATTTGGAGGATATCAAACAAGCTTGGTAATTTGAGCCAATTGTAGCATTTGTCATGCATCTCCTATCAATGAGACACATGGTTCTTTGTGAATTTTTGTGTTCGGCACAACTTGAAAGTATTGTGGTGTGTGAGAAACAGTTGTTTATTGTATGGTGCCCAGTTTTTATCTGTAACATTTACAAAGTTGGCTAGTGTCTTAATGTTCTTAGTGTTTTAAAATCTGAACAGATGTGTAGTGTGGTTCATTTTAACAAACAACCTAAATCATCCTAAGCTGGTTTCTGGTCTCACAGCTGGTGTTCAGATGGTTTAGGTGGATGCCAAGCTTCCCAACCTGACCAAACTAGGACAACAAGTGAGACGAGCAAAACAGCTTAGACGGGATTTATTTATTTATTTGAGCGGAAATTCACCATTAAAGGGGTCATACGATGCAATTTCAAGTTTTCCTTTCTTTTTTGAGTGTTACAAGCTGTCCGTGCATAGATGAGATCCCTAAAGTTGCAAAGACTAAAGTCTTAAATCCAAAGATATATTCTTTATAAAAGTTAAGACTCGACCATGCCCTCCTAAAACGGCTCATTCAAACACGCCCCCACATGTCTACGTCATGATGTGGAAACATTTGCATAATGCTGGCCAAATGTTCATGCAAAGAAAGGTGTGGTTTCAGTAACCGCAGTAGAGTTGATGCAGCCATGTCAGGGAGACGCTGTGTGTTTCTATGCAAAAGCACTTTATTTGGCCTTCTGAAAGTAGATGCAATTAGGAATCATTGGTTAAGATTTGTTTACAACACAACAGCACAACCCAAAGGTTCGAATTTGTGCAATGCATGTTATGGGCGACAGTTTCGTCAACCTAGTAGAGTACAAGGCTGGCTATGAAAGGGTCAATAAAAAAATTTCTATTCTGATTTTAATATGGCATTTTGGCGCTTCTGAATCAGGGACTTTAAGTATGTTTTGTTATTAGTTAAAGTATTTGCTATTGACTGTTCAAATGCTGAGTTTTGCGCATGACGCGCCGTGTGAGTGTGGGGTTCGGGTTAATGTTTAATGGATAGCTTCGGCTTGGGTCGGGCTCGGGTTTGAAGCTAAACCAAAACTATATGCAGAGGCTACGTTGCTTTCATAGACGCATACACACACACATTATTGCACACAGATATCAGAGTTTGCGCAACGCAAAAACAGCACAGCAACTTTTATTAGTAAAATAGCTTCGATAGGCTACTGACACAAAACTTTATATTTCTCAGCAGTGTGGGGGTAAAATCGCAGTTTTTGAAGTAACTAAGCCTCATTGCTTGTAGAGAGAGACGCGCAGATGCAGGTTCACATGCACACGCAACTTTCATCCCTCTCTTTCTCTCTCTCTCTCTCTCTCTCTCTCTCTCTCTAATTCAAATAAATTATTAATTAATTAATAAATAAATACAAATAAAGACGATTTATGCACTATACTTACTGCACTATATCTACATGTCTGATTTGCTAACGAATGCTAAAAAACCTTAACTGACAAAAATGACCATAATTTACACGGTGGAAGAATTATCGTCTTGTCTATACAACCATTAACAAACTTGGCAGAATGTATGCGACCGCTGCACCTGATGTTCACAAACTTTCATAACTGTAAGTGTTTTTTTATTTTCCCTTGTGAAGGTCAGGTCGGGTTTGGGCTCTAAATTTAACTGTGCCGCTTGGGTCGGGTCGGGTCAGACGATCTCGGGTACGGGCCGGGTTCGGCTTCAATTTTAAGCCCGTGCAGACCTCTAGTGTGTGTGTGTGTGTGTGTGTGTGTGTGTGTGTCTGTGTCTGTCAGAGATCGTCCTAACCGCAGCTTGTGTACTTAAAATATATACGAGCATCATCTCTGTGTCTGTCACAAGACACCGTTCCCCTCTCGGGCTTGAATTGATAAAACTAACTTGAAAGCTGAAGTTTGCGATTATGGTACAGGGCGTAACACAACACCACGTAAAAACATAAAAACGACACGTTTGAGAGAGGTGGGGCATAGAGGACCTACAATAATGTACAGTATTTTATTTAAATTTAATTTTTTACATTAAACCATGTCAACATATTCTGTTACACCAAATACCCAAAATAATGATTTTTAAAATAGTATCATATGACCCCTTTAAATTTGTTGTTAGAGAAAATGCTGTGTTTGATTCAAAAGAGCGTGCAGAAATCTGAATCTCTAATAAACGATTACTAAAAGAGCCATCCCTTTCTAAACAAGCCGAAACATCTTCAAAGCATAATTCTGCACAGCTTTTCTGTGAACCACATGCTACATTCTGACAAACGCTTGAAGAGTGAGTAAACCACAGATCTGATCCCAGATACAATGATAGCCAGTGTTGGGGGTAACGCATCACAAGTAATGCGAGTTATGTAATAATATTACTTTTTTTCAAGTAACTAGTAAAGTAACGCATTACTTTTTAATTTACAAAAAAATATCTGAGTTACTTTTTCCATTTATTGACTAATTCATCCCACTCGCAAAAAAAAGCTAATTTAGTATTCATCAAAATTAATTAAAATAGTGAAATTCAAACTCAGAATATGACGCAAACCTGCAATAATTAAATATGTTAAGACAAATTTATCTAATGCCATTTTATTAACCGATGTCTTTACTGCTGACCTTTGATGACATTTCAACCACAATAATAATCAAAAATGACTTTAGATAAAAACTAACAATTGTGCTTCATTGTTTTTTATTGCTGAGGAGTGTTGAACTTATTCTCCTTCTCTACTCTACAGACGAGAATTTACTCTTCCTTCAGCCTGAGGTTTATTCATTACACTTTTTGTGGTGAAAGGCTTTTACATTTGCTATAAATTGAACTTCTTGTATTAAAAACAAACAATCAACCCTGCTCATATTTAAAAAGTCACGAGAAAGTAATGCAAAAAAGTAACATAACGCATTACTTTCCATAACAAGTAACTAAGTAATGTAATTAGTTACTTTAAGGAGTAACGCAATATTATAATGCATTACTTTTAAAAGTAACTTTCCCCAACACTGATGATAGCATCAAAACACCTCTTTATTATTTGTTTCCTGTTAAACGTCACACATCAGGTTTAGTCAACCGCACCGGTGACAGTTAGTGGCATCTGCCTTTGTTTTGCTGCTGTTTTTGGTCTGAGTGTGTGAACATGCTCATTAGAATATAACATTTGCTCAGTTGCAAAAGCTAGCATAGCGAAAGCATAGGTGTGCTCCTAATGTACTGACTATATATTTTATTTACCATAAATGATTGTCAGTATATTTGACAGTAACCATATTTTAAAGACAATAGCAATAATTATGAACTAAAGATGCACTTAAGTAGGTCCAATAAGCATTCTAAAGTTCAAATGCATTTAACATAATAATTGTAATAAATGTTTTATTTAATTGTAAATAACATTCAACATTCAATTAACATTTTTTTAAAGCTTATTATTCCAATAATAACCAATCTTTTTATAAGTATGCTAAAATGTACACATGGGTAGTGTGTGCTTAGTTAGCTAAGCAACATGCAAATGTCAAAGGTAACACTAGTAGTTTTGGAATATAATTGTATGTAGCTGCCTATTTACAGCATTCTTGTCAGTTCCAAGATGCTGCCTAAGAAGGCAACTATATTTTATAGACACTACTAGTCCCTAGTTGCAACAGAGCTTGTGTGAACTCTGCACACTCATCTGAAGATCTCTGTTACTCAGTTAATGCATGTTGTTGAGAGCATGTGTGAATTCAGGGACAAATGCATTTGTTTAAGTTAGCAAATGCACAGGCTGTATCTACGTCAGGATGACAAGTACCTGTGTTTGTTTCAATGTTAAGTTTCCTTTTGACCTTTTGTATAAAGAAACAAACCACAGACAATAGCATCATTCTGTCAGAGAGTGTGTGTGTGCAGGCAAACAGCATTGTTGGTGCTGGACTACGGTGAAACCGGCAGCCCCACTTACGCGTGTGAGGTTAACCCTTGACCCTGAAATATAGGCCAGCAGACAGCACACACACACACACACACACACACACACACACACACACACACACACACACACACACACACACACACACACACACACACACACACACACACACACACACACACACACACACACTTTTTGGTTACTTTAATCATGCAATTGAAAGCACCAACAATAAGCTAATGCGTTAAGAACACTAAACTGTAAAATGTGTGTTTTTTAGTGTCCAAGTGAGCGAAAGTTTAATTAATGGTTAGGTTTATGCACTAGCCTGCACATGTGTGCGTGCTAAAGTGAGTATTCGCTGGCATACATGTGCTTTTTTCACAAAAGGAAGTCAGTGCGGTAAGATAAAGTGAGTTGCTATGTCGCCACGTGCGTTGCTGAGCCGAGAAACCTCAATGTGCGTAATTGATATCAGGTGCACAAAACACTTCACTGGTGTATACAGATGAGAATGCAGATTAACTACCAGCTGCACACACACAACAACACATTCTGTAAGTGTGTACACTTTCTGCAGTGGCTGGAGATGAAAGGTTTAGTGCGTATGAACTTCCTGTACTCATAGTTCTCTCTGAATTGCACCAAGGAAACTTTGAACATCATCAATGTCCAAAATTAAAAACAAGATGCAGAAGTTGCTTCTAGAACATCATGTTCTGAATGACTGCATGTGCTGGCATACAATTAGTGCAGAAAAGGAAGTACATGTTCTGTATGTAGCACACGTACCTCAGGCAGCAAGTATTTGTTTATGCACTGTTTGTACAATATGCAGCATTGTTTGTATTACCAAGCTCATGAAGCAAGTTATGGAGAGCAATAATATATTTACTTGCAAAAAAAAAAAAAAAGTTATTTTATTTTATTTTGGCCGATGAAGTTGAAGAAAAAAAACATCACAAATAATGTGAGACATAATGAGAAATTCTGAGAAATAATGTTGCAATTCTGTGATATAAAGTCAAAATTAAAGTTTTGTCACACTAGCTACTGATACTGTTTATACTGAATGTGAGCTGCATGATGCAAAATAAATAAATAAATTGATAATAAAACAAATCAAAGAGGAACCATTATGAGGATTGATACTCTCTTCACTGTACCACACTGCATTGAGACAGTGGCAGTTATCCCGAACTAATACCCCATTCTATTTCTGACATATTGCACAAACTTGCTCTTCTTACTTTACAAATCGATTTGTAGCTTTCACTTTGATGCATTCAATGCTGCATGATGTGCATGTGACAGCGTCTGCGTCCGAAAGTAGATACATCTTTTGAATTAATAATTAATTAGAGACCATTAAAAAGTACATTCTATATAGAATGAATGTAATCTGGATGTATTACATTTGTCATTGCCATGTGACCAATCAGCATGACTTGTGGATTCACTGCAATTCACAAATCCTCTCCCGTAGCCTCATGGGATAGTGAAGTGTTCATTGGATGTGCACTTTAGAGTAGTAAGTCATCCAGGGACTTTTAGCATACTGTATTATGAATACTGGGTGTTCTGACATAATATGTTCACGTTGTTTTCCTTATGCGATATAGTAGGGAAGTATGCAATTTCGGATTCAGCCAGCATTTTTGCACCCTTTAAGGGCCTTTCGGGAACTATTTTAGCCAACTATTGTCACATCAGTATTTGTATAGTTACATTTTTGCATTTCCTGATGCCATAGTCACAATGATGAACCTTCACAAAGTTGTATGGTTGCATATGGAAGCCCATAATACCTTCATTCATCTTTTGGAACACAAATTAAGAACTACGGAACTACCATGTTCAAGGCCCAGAAAGGTAGTAAGGGCATCATTAAAATAGTCCATGTGACATTAGTGGTTCAACCATAATTCTATGAAACTATGAGAATACATCTTGTGTGCAAAGAAAACAGTCTGTGTATTCCTGATAGGAAAGAGAATAAATTGTTGAATAAAGTTGTTATTTTGTTTTTACACAAAAAGTCTATGGGTCAGAAAGCTCTCAGATTTCATCATAAATATCTTAATTTGTGTTCCGAAGCTGAACAAAGGTCTTACGGGTTTGTGAGGGTTTTCATTTTTGAACTAAATGAACTATCCCTTTAAATAGTTATCTTGCAGTACAATATATTTCATTCCACATACATATTTAATTTTGCATCTTTTAGTTTGTTAGGAGAATTAAAGTGCAATTTTTGAATAGAGCAAATGTGCTCTAGTAACCTTATGACGTAAGAGGGGACCCGCAACTGAATTAAACATCTGGAAATGAAGCAAAATCCTCAGGTATCCTTCATTATTTATAATAATATGACATTATTTCAATCTCAAATGGATTAATTAGCAGAAGTTATCACTCCACCAACTGCATGAAGCTTATGATGTTAATGTCATAATTAACGCGTGCTCTATATTGATGAACCAACATGATGGTTTGAAGGATGAATGTGTGACAAAGTTACCATGGTTTTGGTAAGCAGTTGTGATTTAGATTTTTCTAACAGTACATAAGCAGCGTGTTACCATTTACAGGAATCACATTTAACGGCGCACCGAACAAAACCGGTTATTCTATGTGTGTAGTTCCAATATCTACCAATAGGGCATTGCTAATAGGTCAATGCTAGCCAGCCAAACCTAGACCGCTTGACTTAAATAAACAAAGCAAGGTTTTTATAGCACCACAGGACCACCATGTTTACACTTTTAAAAGAGATCAGTTTATGGATGGCTATATTTATAGTTGTCTGTGCATATTAAGCTCGGATAAGAGAAAGTCTATTAACAGAAAATATTGCATCACCTTTTAGTAATCTGTCAATTGATGATTTAGTCATGTAGCTTAGCATAAAAATACTTCATATGCATTCATTATTCATCCACATTCCATCAATTAATTTAACAGCTTTGCTAAATTAATCAATGTGTATGTATTTATTGCTTATTCCACAAAATTGCACACACTTGAAATTAAAATCATCTCTTCGTGACCTTATGGCCCTGTGTCTCAACTCCGAAACCCCAGACACTCTGAGCGGGCGGGGGGCTTCAGCAGTGGTTTTGGAGGGGTGGGGAATGCTGGCAAGAGAATGCACCTGTCCCACAGAGAGGGAAATGCTGTTGAGCTTAAGCAGAGTTGGCAGTTCTTCGGCTCGATCTGCTCTCAAGTGGCCTGATGATCCCATTAGTGGCTGGACCGTGTTAGAAACACAAGGAGGGGCCCCACATCCTTAATACAGCATTGACAACATCTCTGATTCAACTTTACCCGACACGGCTGACTAGCTCTTATAGGTGGTATCATACACACGCTATAGAGATGAGTCTAACAGAGGTTCAGTTCAATGGAAGTAATGCAAAATATGCAAAAACAAGCCTTAAGACTTGCAAAGGAAACATTAAGTGTTAAATGCAACACTCTTTTGATAGGCCTCCAGCTAAGAGGGACAAAGATTGTCTAGACACCTGGAAACAAGCCGCTGCAGATGTAAAATCTAGATAGACAAACAGAGCTTCAAAATGTGTCATTGTCTCCCACATTGAGAAAAACAACAACATTGTCTCTGGTGCCTAGTCAGCACTATGAGTGGCTTCTGAGCACCTTATTGCAGCTTTGATGTATACTTGTGCCATTCAAAATGTTGTGGTCAGTAAGAGCTTGTATATGTATTTATTTATTTGTTTTTGATATACATTGATACTTTATTCAGATTGATCATAATTTCAGACTAAAAATCTAAAGATTATAGACTTTAAAAAGACAAAAGAATAAACTTTCCATTAACTTTTTCCATCCCCTTTCGTTCATTCGTTCGAGATGATGGAAGTAAAACAGGCATTCTCAAATCTGGCCCACTCCTGCAGAGTTTAGCTCTAACCCTAATCAAAACAGCTGAGCATGCTAATCAGAGTCTTCAAGATCATTAGAAAACCACAGGTAGGTGAGTTTGATCAGGGTTGGAGCTAACCTCTGCAGCAGATTGGCCCTCCAGGAAAAGATTTGAGGAACCCTGAAGTAAAATGTTATTATTAAGTGACAGACATACACACAGGAATGCAAACTATCCAATAGAGCCACACAAAACAGTATTTGTAGTAGTACATCTTGGTTCAAGTGACACTCCCATGATCTGTGTTTGTTTGCACGATTGTGTTTTCGTATGCAAGCTGTTTTGTACTGATGTGCATGTACATGCAGAATACTGTAAGCATGTATTTATGTGTGGACAGGGTGCTGGTCGACCTCGAGGATCAGAGCCACAGCTGCAGACACAGTAACCCAAGCTCCGTCTGGAGGCACCAGTCATCCAATCCACAATCCATCCATCTCTCTCATTCCCTCATTTTCACCCCCCTTCATCTATGCAGGCTGTGACCTGCATCCGTCCCACGCAGCACTCCTCATCCCCAGGTCATCGTCCACCCCCCTTATGGAACACTTAATTCTTACGGTAACAAAACATGCTCTAGCCTGCAATGAACTCCATGACACACACACACACACACACACACACACACACACACACACACACACACACACACACACACACATTGTTTTTTATGGTTTACGGGGACTCTCCATAGGCGTAATGGTTTTTATACGGTACAAACCATATTTCCTATCGCCCTACACCAACCCTACACCTAAACTTAGCGCTCACAGGAAACTTTGTGCATTTTTGCTGCTGTGCAACTATTTGCAGACTTTGATCACTTGCAAAGTTCTATTTCACTGCATGTTTGTTCATTAAATATTTTGGCAAATTGAATTATGCGTTCAGCTACTTACTAGCTTTTCAGCGAGTAAAACCTTTCTTCAAACTGACACATTTTCTGTGAATGCAAATCCATTACACAAAATTCAGCAGATTATTCTCCTAAAATAAGCTCAGCAAATTCACAATATTTGACAGATTCTGTCTGGGCCTCAAGATGAGAGGTGAAAATATAAAGTATATTTGTACAGTTAACTTTACCTCCCCCAGCAGGCCATCTTATACCTTCACATCCTGATTCCAGTGACCAATTTAAAAAGAAGACCAATCCACATTCAGTTTGTCCACCCATGTACACAGAAAATCTGCTTTTTTTCATGTGTGTGTGTTCAAAACTGGTCTATATGATTACTAGTCATCATTTTGAAATCTGATCCATTTGTTCAGAAGATAAAGTGTTTTGTTAATATTGTTTGCTCTTATGCTCATCAAGGCTGCATTTATTTGACAAAAATACAGTCATATTTTTAAAATATCTGTTTTATCTTTTTTTATGCAATTTATTCCTGTGATGCAAAGCTGAATTTTGTATATATATTGTTTTTTGCTGAGTGGCTGAAACTATCGAGAACGTTGCAGCAGAGCTGAGGTGCTGTGAGTGTGTGTGGATTCCATGTCATTCCTCAGAGTCTATTTTTACCTCTGTCGCTCTAAAACAGGCCTACTGGTCTATGTGGCTTCAGTGACTATTGCCATGACACTAGTCATGACTGTGTGTGTGTGTGTGTGTATGTGACCCCTATGTTGTCTGGTAGACTGACTACTGTTTCAGCACCTGTCCATCTGCCCTGATGTCTAAAAACAGAAACCGTGTGCATGGATGTGTGTTTGTGATGTCTGCCTCTCACCTAGCTAGGCTAGTATACAGAGACTCAAGGAATCTGTTGTGTGGACAAACAGCATGGTCAAGGCCATAGTCACACACACACACACACACACACACACACACACACACACACACACACACACACACACTACTCTAACCAAAACGCTATTAGCAGAGAGATGCCGTCCTGTTTCCATGGTCTCGACAAAGAGTCTGTAAAGGTCAGAATTTGTGCTGGTTTACTTTTCTTCGGCGAAGAAATGAGGCACGAAGACTGTGTGTTTGTGTTAAACCTCGTGCTGTGTGCCAAGAAAAGCTTTCCAAGTATAACAGATGTATCACAAGAAAAACTGGCTGAGTTACTTTGCGAATACAAAAGCTTGGACTACACCAAACTAACAGTGCATTGGTCTGACTATAAAAGATAGAGATAGACAGATAAGATAGAGAGAAAGAAGGACAGAGAGAGTAGAATTATGTGACAGACTTTCCATGGCCCACTTTCACACACAGAGGACCACAGCGCCCCCTATTGACAGTAAAGTCACACATGCAACAGGTCTTTCGACAAATCGGGATCTCTTTAATATCTCTGCTGTTTTTCCTAGACAACACTGAGATTAAATAGAGAGAAAGGTCTCTTGCTTATATTTATAAGTCTTTCTCTATAATTGCATCTCTAAGTCTCAATATGTGTTCAGATTAACCAATTTGAATGCAAAGTTTTTTTTATTTTCTCAGAAAACCAAATTAACAAAGCTATGCAATTATTTTCCTACTAAGAATCCATTCAAACATTTAAGGTCAGTAAGATTTAAGATAATTTACTATTTTTACTTTTATTCAAAAATACTTTTATGTAGCAAGGACACATTCAATTGGATCAAAAGTTACATTAATTATATTTATAATATTGCTAAATATTTCTGTTTTAAATAAAAGCTGTTCTTTTAAATGTTCTATTTATCAAATGATTGTAAAATATAATAATATACAAAGCATAAAGCTTTCAACAATGATAATAAGCAATGTTTCTTGAGCAGCAAATCAGCATATTTTATACATGTATGTATATATATATATAAGAGAGCGTTTGGATACAGCAGTAGAGCTGATGTGCTGTGAATGTGTGTGGCTTCCATGTCATTGCTAAGGGTCTATTTTTGTCTCCGTCCCTATTGACAGCCCTATATATTAGGGCAATATCACACCAGCAGGATTGCTGGTTTTGTCATGAAGAACACAAGTGTAAATGTGATTACTAAACAGTTCAGTAAATAAGAAGTTAATATTGTGTTATATTTAAATACAATATTGTATGTTTTTATTCCATTTTTGCCAACGAAAATATTACCTATGAAGTCAGAGCAGAATTGTTGTGGGTCTGTGAGCAACACAGTGGTGTTTAGTTTCTGAATGAAGCCGCGTTTTGAACGAATCATGTGAACCAACGATTCAAAGCCCCATTCATAAATGACTTTGTTCCTGAATGAATCAGCCGTTTGAACGAATCGAATCATAAAGACATTTACCACCACCTGCTGGTAGTGTAGTTATATATATATATATATATATAAACAGTTCACCAAAAATAAATAAATGTATTAATTAATTATGTCATAATTTAGGCTACTCACCCTGATGTTGTTTCAAACCTGAAAGACTTTTGTTTGCACAACATAAAATAAGGTATTTTGAAACCTGTTGGATAAAAAATATGTTTTGGTTACCAGTGACTTTCACTGCATGAACAAAAATACTGAGAAGTTTCTCAAATTATCTTCTTTTATGTTGCATGCTTTATGTTAGGCTTATGTAGCCTAAACATTTAACACAATAATAGCTTTGCATTATCTTTTGGGGTATTTTCACAGCCACATTTAGGGCAATTTAAGGAAATATATTCCAGTTTAAGGGATTCTTTTCATTCTACTAAAATCAATGCCCTGTTATGTTTGAAAACTTCAAAGTACTTTGATAAAGTGACTATTTGAAAACATAGTAAAGTTTTGTACAGTAGAGATAGTGTAAGGACATAGCAATGTTTGTGAATATGTTCTCTGAATGGCATCCCCCCTCAGTGGCCAATGACGGGATATTGGCTTGGCAGGAGATGCTGTCGCAAAGATTACTGTCGGCCCACTGGGCCATTTGAAAACAGCAGCCCCCTCCAGACAGACAGACAGACACAGACACACAAACACACACACACACACACACACACACACACACACACACACACACACACACACACACACACACACACACACACACACTCTCTCACTGCTTCGCTGGGCAGGCAGCCTGGTGTGGCTGAAACTCAACTCAGCTCTTTCAAGATTATTCACTCGGCTCTCTTTCTTTCTTTCTTTCTTTCTTTCTTTCTTTCTTTCTTTCTTTCTTTCTTTCTTTCGAACTATCTCTTTTCATCTTTTTGTCTATTTTGTCTGTCTGCTTTCCCCCTTTTGTCCCCACTTTTTGTCTGTTGCATTAATCTTACAACCAAAAACATGCTCTCCGAAAGTACAAATAGCTTTGGGTTTGGCAGTATGAATCTAATGAAACCCAAATATCAACAGCTCATCTTGCTCATTAACTTTGAATTTGCCTCAGTGACATCAAAAGACAAGTCCGTCCCTCTAAAAACTCATCAAATCAAAACAATCACAGCTTCTTAGCAACCTCTCCTCAACCGTCCCTGTTCCTTCACTCTCAGAGGAAATGAGAGGAGTCCTTCTGTGAGTCCAGCTAACTTTGCAGCTACGACCGCTAGCTTGATGAGTTTTATTCACGGCACCCCCTCCTCCTCCTCCTTCTCCTCCCTCTCATTCTCACTTTCTCTCCTCTTTTTCTTTGCCATTATTTTTGAGCTCTTCTAATCCAATTTGGTAGGCGCAGGGTGGTTTTTAGGTCTCTTGCCCCCACTGGGCTGAGTTTCCCTCGCTTACCCAGCTGTCAGGAGTTATGGACGGGGCAACAATGTGGCCCGAGGAGCCGTTCCCTACGACACTGAAAGGGCCTCATTGTCCATAATCTCCATCAGAGCCATTAATTATGGGCTGGAGAGCATGTCTCTGACTTAGAAATGAATTCTCTCTCTCACACACACACACAAGCCAGTCTGACCACTAGCCAGAATCTTCACACTTCAGAACGCCTCAACACACAAACTCACCCAAAACAAAAGCACAAACGTGGATGGTGGACATCATTAAAGTCTTTTCCAATCTTTTTACGAGTTTTTTTCCGTTTAATCAGCTAGCAAAGCAGTGAAGTGACAGGAAATGATGAGTAGGGAAGGATCGCGCTTAGGTCACTCACATACGAATTCTCCAATTTTAGAGTAAATATTTTCAGATATTTTGTTTACATGGGCTTATTCACTGAACAACTCACACATAACACAATGGGAGGCCTGATACTGTGATAAGTCCTGAATAAACAGCTTGGGATCTGGAAATAATGCAGGACAGAAATGTGACTAATTTCGCCTGGTGATTCGCCTCTTGATTTTAACAGGCACAGCATAAAAAACATTTTACTCGGCCCATGAAACGCAACAACGGTTTAAATTCAGACAAAAAAATCTCTCTCCAAAATCTGATGTCATTACAAATAATATACAGCACTTTAATGTGAATCATCTGAACGGTTCACTATAAATACATTGGCAAGCAGGCTAGCATATATTCGTTTCATTTTAACATAGTGAAGAATCTGAAACATAGATATACATTTGAGTGAAAGTTTATAACAGTGGTACTTTTTAGGAACCAGATATATTATGAAAATATGTAAATTAAGTGTCTCCATATCCGTTTCCTCTGGATTTGGATCCTACACCTCATAAAAATGTTAAACAAAATGCAGCAATGCAGTTTTGTGTAAAATGTGTAGTTCAACTTCACCCAAAATGAACATGAACTCACTCTCAGGCCAACCAAGTTGTGGATTCATTTGTTTCTTCAAGGGTACAGATTTGTGACCATGGACAACAAAAACAGTCTTAAGTCGCTGGGGTATATTTGTAGCAATATCCAAAAATACATTGTATGGGTCAATGTATGGGTCTATTCGTCTGTCTGCTTTCCCCTTTTGTCTCCACTTTTTGTCTGTTGCATTAATCTTACAACCAAAAACATGCTTTCCGAAAGTACAAATAGCTATGGGGTTTGGCCGTGTGAATCTAATGAAACCCAAATATCAATATGGGTATGTGTGTTCCTGTGGCTCAGTGGTAGAGCATTGCGTTAGTAGAGCAAAAGATTGTGGGTTCAATTCCCATGGAACACACATATGGACAAAAAAATGTATAGCCTGAATGCACTGTAAGTTGCTTTGGATAAAAGCATCTGATAAATGTCAAAATTATTGATTTTTATTGTTACATCACTTTCTCATCAATGGATCCTCTACAGTGAATGGGTGCCGTCAGAATGAGAGTCCAAACAGCTGATAAAAACATCACAATAATCCACAAGTAATCCACACCATGTGGAGTGAAAAGCTGCATGTTTTTAAGAAACAAATCCATCACTAGGGTGTTTTAAATTTAAACTGATGCACAAAGCGAAGTTCTTTTTCATTTTCCCCGATGAAGATTAACCAAGTCTTTGCTGCAAAAAACAAAACATGATTACTATAATGGGAACAACAAATTAGCAATGGTTTTGCTACACTAACCATAATTAAACATGGTACTTGTAGTAAAACTGTGGTTATGCAAATGGTAATTAACATGGCAAAAACATGGTTACTACACTTTTATTATAATAAAACAGTAGTTAAGAAAGAGTTGATCATAGTTATGTGGCTATTTGCACCAGCTCTGCAATTCAACGGCATCATGTTTACAGATGGGGTAATCAAAATGTCATTATTTCATTGATTATAAAGTATATTTGATAATTTAGACTATAGCTCAAGCTAGGGAGCTGATTGAGATGCACCCTTACTTTAAATATAATACTGAATAACACACTCAATTTAGAATTATTATCAAATATTTTCCATGTGCTTTCAGGTGTGCATAAAATAAGTGCATGTGTTTAAAACATGACAAAAGATTATTAAAAAGTGTTCCTTTGAAATGTGCTTAAATGTAAAACTTTAAATTTGACATTATTACAAAGTGCACTTTTTTAGACAGCTTTGTTGATATTAATGTGAGTGATGTAGTTTGTAGTGTCACACTGTAGTATGCGACCCAATGCGAACACTTAACTGCTTTGCAGCATGCAAGTTTGTAGCATAAAGTGAAATACATGTGCAGTAAACAAATATAAAAAAATAGTTATGGAAGAGAAAGAGAAACAAAAAGAGACATAGACAGGGAAAACCCCTGCTTGATTACAGGAAACTTTTCTTTCCCGCATTTTCCCCTTGCTTTCTTTCTCCCTCTTTCTCCAATTCTGCTGTTGGCTGTCTGTTGTTACATAACTTATTTCCACCTCTCTCCCTGATCTGGCCATCAGTGTGGCCCTCACTCCCTCCCTTTTCCATCTGAGCCTTCAACAGCTCGTCAGCTGTGAAATATTTTCAGCCTCGGATCCACGCTGCAGAGCAGAGAACGGGTCTCGTAACTGAGCACGGCCTGCTTTTCCTCAGCCTGGTTCTTTGTGCTATCTATTGTCTCTCTCTCTCATCGTCCACCTCTTTCCTTTCATCTCTGCGGCCAACAGGCCAATGCATTAATCAGGTCACCCTGTCAGCATGACAATGCTCTGGTTTACATCACTGATTGAGATGCCCCCCTCCCCTGCCCCCCCATTCCCACTTGGTGGTGAATTGGAGGGGGGTGCAGGAGAAGGGCTCCTCACCCCTGGCGTGTAAGTGCTGCTCCGCAGGGTAGGACTCAGGGCAGTTATGTCAGCTTGGTGCTCTCATGGACAAAACATCTTTTAAAGGACAGAGAGAAAAGAGGCACCAAAGGACAGAATTATATAATGAGGAATTAATGCATTATTCATGTGGCAAAGCCAATTTTGAATTCCAATAATTCTAATCACGGATGTAATCACTGATTCAGGATTGGGGGTAACATATTGTCTGTAACATATAGTGTGTACAGTGCAGTATTCAGTAAGTACAGTTGCAAGTTGGCATTGCATTCCGAACAGGTGGTTACATTTATGTGAACTATGAAACAAATGGTGATGACCCAAATGGTCAGAGTAATGTCCAGTAAGTATAACAAACATATGAGAACAATTCAAACACAAGATGAAAAAAAACAAAAACAAACATTGTTCTCATATTTCCACATGTATTTTTAATTCTAACAAAATATTTCTTAACAAATTACTCAGGTCAGATCAAAGAAGATCCCATTATCTGTGATTTTTAGTTCAATTATGCATATTTTGTGCCAATTGTAAGCCGTACATACCTGAATTCGAACCACTATTCAGTGTGTGTTGCGTCTGTCGATGTCGTGTCATAGGGTCACACTGTAGGGGAAGTGTGAAATACTGAGTGATGATTTTAATGTGGCTCTGAATTCTCACACAGCTATTTTAATAACATGAGCGGATTTATGATATGATACTGCGTCATTGGCAGGTTATTAAATTTAATTACAAAATAATATTTACATAACACAGTGTTTTATTATCATTCATGACCTGGAGGTTGAGGAAATCACCCAGTTGACTTGCAGAGGTGCAGTCTGGGATGGAAAGCTATGAGAAAGTGCGTTGGGAGGTTTCTTTGGGACTTTCTTTTTATTTATTTATTCCTGGCTTTATCCCTCGCTCAGAAAAAAATAAGACCATGACTTAGTTTTAATGCAAAAATTTTGCAACCAAACAACTCCCACACTAATGCTGATAATTGAAATCATGTTTTAGCAGTAAATGAGTTCACAGTCTTACAGAAAACAAGTGAAAATTAAATCCTGCAAGCGCGGATGTGAAACAGATGGAGTTTGGGTGAGACTTCAAACCGAGATCTCAAACAGACAAAATACTTCAGACATGCACAGACAGTCTTTAGTGTTGGTGAAAAGGCACAAATCTGGCTTAAGTTTGGAAAAAGCATTGGACCAGTCCTTAGACCTAGACCAGTCCTTATGAGTATAGACCCAAACAGAATGTGCAGCTTTTTTCCACATTTTCAGCTGTGATTTAGTGGGAAAACTCAATGAAATGGATTTAAAAATGGTCAAACTGAGCTGTGATGACAAGGCTGGATTTAGTATGGCACTGGGGTGGGCACACTTGCTAGTATAATGGGTTTTATATAGCACTGTCCAGTTTATGCGTCAGGGAAGAGCTGCTGGACTTGTAGCATTAAAAGAGGATTTCAATTGTATAAAACTTAGCATTTTAAAAGCGCAGGACAAAAGCGAAGCGTCCTCTCTCCTGCCTGACCCTTTAATACATGGCAGGAGCAAATCCACAGGCCAATGCAAATGAGTGCGTGCGACGTTAGTGCTAGCAAACAGACACAGGCGCTGACTGCTAATGAGATGGGTTTGCTTCTCACTGCTGCCTGTTTTGGGAGGTTTGAGCCATGGAATTAATGACTGCCACATTCCTACAGGCAGGGTGCAGGCAGCTATGGAAAAGACAAAGTGAGCTGAGCGACACACTAATTCACCCTTGGGTGGAAGGGGTGAGGAGCCTTTTCAGCTCCAGAGAGTTCTGGGAATCTTTTGTGTGTGCCTAAATGCTGTGTGTTTGTGTGTCATATCCATTCTGGTGCATAGTGGGATATTTCAAAGTGCCATGAATATCCATGAATGCAACTACAAAACATCTATGATATGTATTTTTAGGCTGTTTGTCAGATATTTACATACATTTATCGCAGCACAAACCCTCTACTGCATTCATTTTGATGGTACATGATAACAAATTATTCCACATATTTGTTTTGCTTTATTTGCAATAAATGTGTTAAACTTCAAGAAGCACTTCTTCTCTGCTGGGAAACAGAGGTGCATGTTACACTTTTTGCACATCACTTTGGGTGTTCCTGTGCAACCAGGAAACTTGCATCCTCCCTTTTTGCCACACATTATTTGCCCGTATGCATTGTCAATGGGAAATCCTGCTTAGGGATGGGAGCTGTGGACCCCTGCTTCTTTACCCCTTACTGCATAAAGTTGCCCTGAGGCAATGAAAAGAAAAACTGAATTTCTGAACATGCAAAATAAATAAAAAAATCATAAAACCTGACAAAAGTCTTCTCTACACCTTCATACACACACACACATATAGTTTTTATGTACAGTTTATGTAATTTTAAATAAGATTACTAAAGCAAATAATCTTGCCTTTTTCTCACACCATCTGCTCCTGTGACCATGTGTTAGAACAGGATGTCCCGCCTTCAAGTGGTGCTTGATAGTGACTTGACCACACCTTATTGGACTGTTCTTTGATACTTTTCAAACATTTTAATTTGTTGCAATCATTTAAAAAATCATGTACTGAACATGGGGCATAAGAAAAACTTTCCGTTCCCTGAGGGCAACACTATGCAGGGATAACTGAATCTACATAAATGGTCTTGTTAAAAGACACATAATATTAAATAATATAATAAATTTAACCACACTGACACTATCAGATGAGAACAAGATTGGTAGTGAATTGAGCTGGATGGTGAATATATCGTCCGAATCTATTTCTTTTCATACTTGATGAATTTTGCAACATTGACAATGCTGTTGAACTGCTTCAAATCCACACTGAGCTGGCTTGTGATTAATACGATGCCTTCTGTAGCACTGCTTATCTTTGAATTGAACCCATTTTTTACCTGATGAACTTCACACGGTTATTGAATTTCACTGAATCAACACTGAACTGACTTTAATTGCATAATGACACAATAATGACAACTTTTTAGAGTTGCTTTGCAGCAGATTTTGAATTTGTTTCATAGCTGAAGTGTGCCTCAATGATTTTGTTATTTTCCTATTTATTACTATGAAACTGCTTTGAAAACATCTGTATTGTATAAAGCAGTATAAATAAAGGTGACTTCACTGGCTTTGACTGTCCAAAAGTTTAAATCTCATTGGTCCTTAATACTGTGTAATTCCTTGTTAAAAACTAGTCCTGTAAGGTATTTGGTTTCCCAGCATGCTCTGCACATTTAAGTTCTCAACCACAGTGGTTTAGTGATGTTGAGATTCAGTATTGCTTTGTTGATTGTTGTATGCCTCTCAACAGTTCAGAAATTAAATGTGACTTGCGCTAAAACGTTTAAAGATAATGTACTACCAGCTAAACTAAACTTAACCAATAGAGTTAATACAAATACATTTTCTGAAGCAACCACGTCACTGCACTTGATTAGAGAATTGTTTGAGTGTCTTTATCGAGTTTTATGGGAGTCATGCACCTAATGATCTGCATTTCAAGAGCAATATTGTACCAGGTGAGCTAATGAGCAAGTTTACTACATTAGAAAACCCATATATATGGAGCTGATTACCCTGTGATCATAATTTGTGTGAAAATGAATAACATTTGTTGGTGTTAATTTCAGGTGGAAACTGCTGTGAATTGTATTTAAAGGTTTTGCTAAAATGTCAGTATCAGCTGGTTTTGGAATGAGCCTATGTTGAAATCTCATACAACGCTATAACAAAATTGATATTTTTGGGTGAACTCTTACAGTTTTGAACAGGATCATTTTTATAGTTTTACTTATTATTTTGTCTTGTGGAATATAGTTTAATTCCATGTAAAAAAAAAAAAGAAAGAAAGACATGATTTATAGGAGCTCTCTAAAAGCCAAAACATCTATGTTCAGCAATTATCTATGTAAACTTATGAGAAAAGTGGTATGTAAAATCAGGAGCACAACTGTATGTGGTTTGTATGAGTGTTCCTAAGAGTTGATGTGGGACTCTTTGAAATAGGAGGGGGCTCTTTATGGAACCAAACGCAAAAGCACACTCAATCATTTGGCATGATGAATGTGAAAAGCACTGAGACCAACAGCGGTCTGAAAAACAAATCTCTCCCTGAGGAATGGGGAGTGCTTCCAGATTGACTTGTCTCAGGTGTTTCCATGTGGTTTGCATTGACCAATTTCTCCATCTCTGCACTGAATAATGCCGTGGTTTGGGGGGACAGTGAGGTTTGTGACTAACGGGTGTCATACTCACAGAAAATAAAGTTATAGTCCACCTACAGTATATGCTCACATAAAATATTTGTTACCAGCTACAAATCCATATTTCTTATATATACTAATAAATACACCATGTGGAAAACCCCTTCTACATCACTATTCCAGTAATTCCAGTGAAAACACATTATGCACTTCTAATGTTGTTGCAACAGTTTGGAGTGTCCCTGTGTACAAAGCAATGTCCAAAAATACATGATTTACAGAGTCTGGTGTAAAAGAGCTTAACAGGCATACAAAATCCAGACTTGAATAAGACTGAACACATTTAGGAAGACTAAAACACTGTAGGTTGAGTTAATAATAAGTGTAATTTGTTACATTTATATAGTGCTTTTCTGGGTACTCAAAGCGCTTTACATGGGGGTCTCCTCAACCCCCACCAGTGTGCAGCATCCACCTGGATGATGCGACGGCAGCCATAGTGCGCCAGAACCACACACCAGCTTATTGGTGGAGAGGAGACAGAGTGATGAAGCCAATCAGTGTATGTGGATTATTAGGCGGTCATGATGGTCAGAGGCCAATGGGGAAATTTGGCCAGGATGCCAGTGTTACACCCCTACTCTTTTTTGAAGGACATCCTGGGATTTTTAATGACCACAGAGAGTCAGGACCTCGGTTTAACGTCTCATCCGAAGGACGGTGCTTTTTACAGTATAGTGTCCCCGTCACTACACTGGGGGGTTAGGACCCACACAGACTGCAGGGTGAGCACCCTCTGCTTGCCTCACTAACACCTCTTCCAACAGCAACATAGTTTTCCCAGGAGGTCTCCCATTCAGGTACTGACCAGGCTCAGCCCTGCTTTGCTTCAGTGGGCAACCAGTCTTGGGCTGCAGGGTGATATGGCTGCTGGCCGAGTTAAAAAGTTTAAACTCCTGGTGGGGACATCAGCAAATTAGCATTCAAAACACACCAGTTTAAGCTTATATTTTATTGCTTGCAGAATATTGTTTGCATCTGTATCAATATGAATTACTATAATGCCGTGTTGCTTTTGGTAAAAATGTCTTCTAAATAAATGTAGTCGTTCATTCATTGCTCTATAGATTCTGTAGTTAACACTAGTGTTAGTTACTGCTAATAAGCATGAAGCAAGCTAAATAGATAGTTAGCAAACTTATATGGTTACATGTTTACATTGCCTTAAAAGTGCTGTAAGCTAGTTGATTCCACTAAATAGTCATGGACATTAACCTTTATTAAAAGTAGCAAAGGCTACTAAATTTCACAGTAGCAAGGAGGTAGTGTTGCTGTTTTCTAATGTGGCTGTTTGTAATGTAGCAGAGTTTTTTCATTAAATTGTGAAGGTTGCGAAATACTACCATGTTACACTTTCTTGATGAATTTAAGAAATAAAGACTTGTCTGTACATTATTCTTTCAGAAAAATATATCAATTTTGAGAATAAACGACTCTCTTATTGGTCTTTTTGCAACCAGTTTGAAACATCAAAGCCACATTATCAGTTTGAGATTAAATCAATTTCCCATTCAACCTTTCCAATTTAATCAAAATAAGAACAGGTTGAATTCACCACATTTGTGGAGTACTGCAGAACAAAATGGCTATATTAATAAAAACAAATGAGAGAGAAAGAAAGAACACTTTTTAAAGGTCAGCAGCACAATCCATCCAAAGCCTGAATCAGTTGAACTATATCCAGTAAATTGATCCAGATTGTTGACAGGTTGCTTGATTTAAAATAAAAAAATCCCATAATTACACCCTCCAAGCAGCATTTGTACAAATCTCACTATCATGAACAGTGGTTCTAGTGTGTGCGAGACGCATGTGAGTGTTTACCTGATACTCCCCAGTCAACAAGTAGATAGCTGATCTTTACTAAAGCCAATCAGTGCCTCTGGTGCTTGTCTCAACATCTACATTGTCTTTCCATATCCCAGTATGTGTGTGTGCATCCAGAATTGAAACTAGTTAGCAATGTCCGGTCTCATCAACAGAGAAAGATCAACAAATGTCATCATCAAACCAAATAGTCATCATCAAAACAGCATCTGTTGAATGAATGAATGATTCATTTATATAGCACTTTATTGAGTATTGTTGTACACCCAAAGCGCTTTACAGTCATATGGGGGGGCTCTCCTCAACCACCACCAGTGTGCAGCATCCACTTGGATGATGCGACGGCTGCCACAGGACAACGGCGCCAGTGCGCTCACCACACACCTGCTACAGGTGGAGAGTTACATGATAGTGAAGCCCACCCTGATGAAAACTGTTGTGCATTGTGGGCCTAATTCATGGAACATGAGCAGAACAGATTTCTCTGTAAATTGTTTGTAAAATAATTCCTTCCAAACTTATTGCACTAAATTTAATGCAGCAATTTCTGTAAGAATGGATTTAGAGATGATTTACAATTCGCTCTGCTTGAGTTTTACGAACGAGGCCCAGTCTTTTGTAGTTCTCCAAGTTTTGTCTTGCCTTTTAGTGTGTGACACAAAATTAATTTTACTGATGCATCAAGACTTTGAGGAGGCCTGCTTTTGGCAATATGGGATCATGCCAAAAATGAACGTTACCTGAGAAGACTTTATGGATGTTTTAGATTGTTTGAAGCTCGATGTGCTGAGCTTTTCAAATGGGCGTAGACTGGCAGTCATCTCAGATTTATGTCCTTTGAGAACGAAAACAACAGATTTATTATTAATCCTTATGGTTACACAATGACCGAAGCAAAGAACTGTTCTTTTAGAGGGTTATTTGGTTAAGGAGTGGAACATGGTTTGGTCTGTTTAGGTATTAGTTATTGAGATGATAGCTTCCCATATTGAGCCAAATTAAGAACTGATCATAGCCAAGGCTCATACTCAATGTCCAAATCACTTTAAGGAGCGAGTAGCAAAGCATTAGACTGCTGTTTGTCCCATAGGTCCATTCATCATCATCATCATATTCAGGGTTTGTTGATTCTTCAGGTGCCACTGAATTCCCGGCCTCCAGCTGAAAACAGCTCATTTCTATTTAGAAATAATCTAGCCACAATGTCTGGCAGGGTGTTAAAGGCCAGCACACATTCTGTTCCTCTGGAAATTGCAAACTACAAGTAGCCATGCTAATATTTTACAATCAATTTCTACTTAAAGCGATAGTTCACACAAAAATAAAACCGTTAAATACTCAACCTTGTGTCGTTCCAAACCCGTAAGACATTCGTTCAATTCCATAATAAAATATAAGATATTTTTGTTGAAATCCAAGTGCTTTCTGACCCTGCATAGAGAGCAACACAACTGAAATGCTTTATGGCATAGAAACGTCGATATCGAATCGAATTGATAAAATAGTCCATGTGACATTAGTGGTTCAACTGTAATTTTATGAAGCTACAAGAATACTTTTTTTGTGCGCAAATGAGTAATTAATGACGATTTTCATTTTAACTAACCATTTAAGTATATTATAGCCATAATAAGTACTAAAGGTATGTTCGTGTATTTCTTTTTCTTTCCATTTTGTTTTACACAGTGGTTTAGTGTGACAAAATGTATTTTTTTATATTGTTCATCTAGTTATTTATTTTTTATTGGTTATGTGAACATCAAGTAGTAAGTGTAATTATATTATTTTGTAAACATTATGGGAATGTACTTTTGAATGTTATTTGTTCCATCTTGGACAAATGTTCAACTAAAATGTTTCAGAAGAATGTCCCATAAACAATGTTTAAATAATATTTGTGCTAATATTTTGAGAATGTTATTAACCAGATAACTGTGAATGAATGTCTTATTAAATAATATTTGTTCCTAACTTCGAGCAAACCTTGCCAGAATGTTCTGAAAAGTTCTGAGAGCATTCCCTGTTAGCTGGGACATTTCTGTTTTATGTCACATGTTGTTTGTTGGCTATTTGTATTCTGATAATTACAAGACTGTTCTCTAAAGATCTCTGTCATTTTCTCTCTTAATGGACTCAGTATGTTTACAAGCACAGTTATAATTGAGCTAGAATGTGTTTTTGCATAGTTGACCTTCACACCTTCATTATGATTGCCCATGTATGAACAACACAATGTGTATATGAGGAATTAAAACACATCATGTATGTATTTTAGAGCAAGTACACAATATTGAGACCAATTATAGTTCCTTTAGTATGACTGAAATAAAAGTTTGTAAAGTTCATGTAAACAGATATAATGAAACCTGTTCAATGCTAAATGAAACTTCCAAACCTTAGCTCGGCCTGAGTTTCTTTGGGTCTTCATTCTGTTGCCCCATTTTTGGGAGACTGATAAAGAGACTGATGGCTGAAACCATAAATACTATTTTCATTTTGAGGTTTATGTGTAAACCATGCGCATCTCACATGACATTATCATAGCCAACAGGATTCATTCTTAAAGGTTGTTTAGAAGTTCAAATTGCATGCCAAACCGTGTGTATAAAAAATCAAAACAATCCTGCAGTGCCATCTCCGTTTTCTCACAGTAATACAACGGCAAGTATCCGGGCTCTTTGAAACAGGCTGGTTACTACAGGCTTCGTGGGAGCCAAAGCCGGGCAGGCTGCGAGCACAAATATATCACCAAAACACATTTCTTCAGTGTGGTTGAAATAAATACATAGGGGCTCTGAACAGAGTTCAACTACTGATTTGAGCTTGTGGCCTTGACTCTTTCTTTCCACGGTCACAATTCTCTAGTGGCATACTCATCAAAACATTGGTGAAATATGACTGTGTGCCGGGGTTATTAAAACTGTGATTATCATGGGTGATTGGGGTTTAACAGGACCTGACTGTCACTGTAATAACAGGGTGGTTCAGTTCTAGGATCCTTGGACTGAAAGAGTGACCAAAAGCGATCATGAAGCCCCTCTATGCGGTGTGTCAGTAGTTCCCCTACTCCTTCTGCATGCACAGAAATACCCTCATCTTCCTGCATGCATGTGAATTCTCATGCAAAAAGGCATGACTGGATATAGACATGCACAAATGAATGCTTTCTGTGTCTTAGGTTCCTGAAAACTCAAATATACTGTATTAACCCAACCAACCGACCCAAAATTTCCATCACAAAAACGTATATTTTAGGCATAGTCAGTATGGTGTGACTAAGAAGGGCTCAGTATCCAAAACATAATTTCAATATTTCTACCATATCGTTTCTCCAAAAAGCCTGTCAAAGAAGTCTTAAAAAAGAGATTTTCCACCTAAACTCCTGCTGCAGATCAGCACCGCCAGAGTGGTCTGTACCAACAAACAAGGAGTCTGACCCGTGAAATATGAGCATAAAAACAAGGGTTTCCCTTCACGAGTGGCCCCTGAGCCTGGTCCCTGCCCCCACTTCTTCATTAATCACCCCCACATGCAAAAAAACATGCCCGGCCGGAGTGAATTGTGACTCTTTTGGCCACTGAAGGGGTTGTGTGTGTCCCTGAGCTACCCACAAGCCCTTGCTGTTCTTGGTGGCCTGTTTATTTGGCCCCTGTAATGGTCTCTGTCACAGGCGATTGACGAGAGGAGACCCTGATTTACTCCAGGTGCCTGTTTACTTATTGTCCGGTCACTGGCGCTGCCCTGACCTCTGACCCCTGGCTCCGAGGTTGACCCATGGCTTAATGAGTGAGAGGGTCAGTGTTTGTGCTCCAGAGTGGGGCAGCATGGGGATTTAGGGTGGACTGTGTGAGAATGTGTTTGAGTTTGAAGAGATAGTAACAGATAGAAACTTTTCACACCCACTTTTGTCAAGAGAGCACATGCATTTGTAACAATCAAATACTCTACAATCTCATTGATATGAACGTTTGTCAAAAAGCAGAACAAGAAACTGACAAGTTCTCTTTCTGCATTTCCGCAAGTAGCATTATGTTTGAGAAAGTTAGTGTATAATGTACTCTAGAGTGTAGTGAGAACACTGTACATGTTAGCAATAGAATAAAGTGCAACTTTCTCTTTTACACCTGGAACTAACATGTATTTCGTATCCTGACATTATATGGATATTTGTATAGCTGCATTTCATGTTTACTTTCATTCCAACACATCTTCAGTGTGATCCAATTGCACTTACCTACGCAAAATGCAAATCAGCACCTGCATATTTTATGAGAGGTTGCAATAAATGGAAATATTTAAATATATATATATATATAAAATATTAAATGTTACATGAAATTCCTTAGGTAAATTATGTTATCGTTGTTTAAAAGTTAAGAAAAAGAAAGGAAGTTTTAAAATGTTAAAATAATGACACATAATACAATAAAATAAAACAATAATTATAATACAAAATTGAAATAAGCTGAAATAAAATATAAATATTAGATGAAAACTTACATAAAAATGTAAATCAAAATTACAAATGTTCGTCTGAGTAATTAACTGAAATAAATAAGTGTAGGGCTGATGTACAAACATTTCTAAAACTGATGTAAAAATTACTTAAAGATATATAGGAATGTTAAACAGAAACAAATTAAAATGACCAAAGCAGATACCATTACTATTAACAAACTAAAATTAAACTCTAAATAAAAACATAGTTAAATTAATAAATCTAAAATAACAGTGTAGGATTTTAAAGTACTTTCTTTGGAGAGATAAATTGGAAAAAATAACTGCCCAC
This sequence comes from Gymnocypris eckloni scoliostomus, assembly GCA_027564155.1. Classification (NCBI taxonomy): domain Eukaryota; kingdom Metazoa; phylum Chordata; class Actinopteri; order Cypriniformes; family Cyprinidae; genus Gymnocypris; species Gymnocypris eckloni. Next base: position 16,507,291 of record CM050429.1, read on the forward strand.
GTGTAATTCAGATCATTTGATACATGTCTTTGAGGCTTTCACATATTTTACCATGTTTCACATATTTCACTATGAATCCATTTCACAGATTCTCTCCTCAAATCAGAACAGAAAATGTGAAAAAGTCTGCTGATTCAAATCACCTATAACACAGGAAAGCAATGTTTGCTAATGGCTTGCTCTACACTGACTGTTGATGCTGTCTAGACATGCGCTATGTGATTCTCCATGCTAATCCTTTTTTCCCTGCACGCTGAATACACACTTATGGGTAAACAAAGCCACCCACTTCACTTGAATATGCAGGCATGTTTAAATATAGCATGACTGGATACATGCTAATACCCTGCATACGCTAGCAGGGCCCTGTTCTAGTTCCCTGACGTTGGCTTCCATGCCAGAACATGCTCACAAAACTCTGATTATGTTGAGAGACAGAAGGTGGGTGGCAGCTGCCAGTCATTGCTTTGTCTACAGACTTGTTCATGTTAGCTAAGCTTAAACTTTCACTAAGGCTAAAACTAGCAGCAACAGCTTGTTTACTGCAATAGACTGTTCATACAATGTAGGCCTTTTAGGTTGAGGCTTACAAAACAATACAGTATACCTTTGTTGACTCTATACTGAGCTTGTAGATTTCCTTTGGAGTTCAGTGAAAGATTTGCTCAATATCAGTCACGCAGAGGACAAATGCCTGAGGATATCTGAGGATACTTATGGCTGTATATATAGGCTTACAGAACAGTGGCATGTGAAAGTTTGGGAACCCTTTGCAGAATCTGTGAAAATGTTAATAATTTTAACAAAATAAGAGAGATCATACAAGATTCATGTTATTTTGTATTTAGTATTGTCCTGAGTAAGATATTTTACATAAAATATGTTTTCATATAGTCCACATGACAAAAATAATAAAAATTGCTGAAATTATTAAAATAACCCCCTTCAAATGTTTGGGAACTTAATACTGTATGTGGTTACCTGGATGATCATCGACTGTTTTTTGTTTTGTTTTGTGATGGTTGTTCATGATTCCCTTGTTTGTTCTGAACAGTTAAACTGAACACTGTACTTCAGAAAAATCCTCCATGTCCTGCAGATTCTTCAGCTTTACAGCATCTTTTGCATATTTGAACCCTTTCCAGCAGTGACTGTATGCTTTTGAGATCCATATGTTCACACTGAGGCCAACTGAGGGACTCAAACACAGCTATTAAAAAAGATTTAAACATTCACTGATGCTCCAGAAGGAAACACGATGCATTAAGAGCTGGGGGATGAACACTTTTTTAATTTGAATATCAAGGTAAATTGTATTTAATTTGTATTTTGGGAAACATGCAAGTATCTTCTGTTGCAGTGCTAAACAAAAACAAAAAAAGATATTTCAACAAAATAACAAAAAATTGGACATCTTCATCCTGTTCAAAAGTTTGCACCCCCAGCTCTTAATGCATGTTTCCTTCTGGAGCATTAGTGACTGTTTGAACCTTTTTTAATAGTTGTGTTTGAGTCCCTCAATTGCCCTCAGAGTAAAAAGATGGATTTTCCAAATATTAAAATTTTAAGATTTTTCAAATCGTAATATTTGACTATATTAATGTTTTTACCGTTTTTTATTTTGTTTTTGAGTCATTTTGCGAGACTGATTTGATTTGATTGATCATACTGATTCCAACATTTCTTCAATATTATTACAGTAGTATAAGTTTTTAACACATATTATGCCAACATATTGTTCTCAACCTTTGAATACCTGCAACATTTTCTGCAAAATTTGAAAATAATGTCATTATATAATTATGTTTTCTATATTTTGTTCATCATGATTTGGTCTGCTTTATTCTGCCACCACATTATATTGCATTTTACTCATTTTAGAAGGCCTTTAGAATGGAAGAAAACAAGGAATGTGTGAACTTGGTGGTTCCAGTGCCTAAAGAACATATGGTACTTTTAAGAATGCATATGTGGAATATGATTGTTCAATAGCCATAACAAATATAATGATTAACTGTCTATTAATTGTTGGAATTTTTGTCCCCAATTTGTACAATTGGACACAGAACCCTAGTCTATTCACACTGGGAATGCTACATACCATTCAAGCCCGAACAGTGACCCGCTTCATCTTCAAGCCAAGAGAGAGTGAGGAAAAAGAGAGCCAGAGAACATTGTGACCCCAACAGTTGACATTTGTGGGTCAAAAGGGGAAGATGGACACAAGGTCAAAAGTCAGAGGGTACAATAGATACCAAGACTGAGAGAAGATTTGTGACCATTGGGACAATTGAGTTCCAAAGCAACTTTGTTTCCAGCTGATTTTTCTATGTATCAATCCACATCTTGTGCAGATTTCAGTGTCTCTGTGTTCTTGTTATATGGGCGCTTACTACAGCTGTCCAAGAGAAAAAAGTTCAGAGACATGATAGTTAAAGAACTGTTAGTTAGCTAAATCCTTAAAACCAGAGGCTGATAGTACAAAAACATCATCTGATTCATGTTACCACCAGTGACTGCATATTGCACTGAATGGTGGCTTGCATCATAAATCTTTCAAGATCCAGTACTTTCTGTGCCTGTTTTTAAATCCTCATTTGAAGGGTGCAGAAGCCAGATCAAGACTCAAATAGTGAAGTCATGGAACTTTAGGTCAATGTGAAAAAGATGAGCTATAAATTTTTCGCTCTTTGTCTGCAGCGGAGCACACCCCAGGGACCTCCGGAGGGGACGAAATAACTGCTTTATTTAGAGGAATGGGGTGCATTTGAAGTGATGTAATCCTCTTGACATCTGCACAGGGCTAACAGACACACTCTGGATGTTCTTGTTCCCAATGGTGTTGGATTTGGAGCCAAAAAAGAGATGTTAAAGACTGAGAAAGACAAAAGGGAGCCCATTAGAAAGCAAAAGAATGCCATTGAGAGCCGTACAAGAGACCTACTGAGGGGTCCTGGTTTGAATAAGCTATAGTTTTGAGTGATTTGTGGAATCGGATGAAGTCAACATAGTTTCGTCGACGTCATCTAATTTCATTCCACTTGCTGTGATGCATTCTTCAGGACCCTGCCCTGAGCGCAGTGACATGTTTATTCTGATTCTGATTGGTTCTCATTGATCTTCTTGTGGACCCTTGGGTACGTTGTGTAATATCTGACCATGTGGTAATCAGGATGTTAGCATCTGTTCCTTGTGAAAGCATCCTTTGAACATTAGCCTGAAAGACTTGCGTGATGCACCTAGGGTCCTTTGATAACACCTGTTATCATCAAGATGCAACTCGGAGTATTACTAAATAACCAGAACAATGTGATATATTCGACACATGTTTGTTCTAACAGGATTAGTCCTTCCCTCTATTAATAATGACGCTAAAACTTTCCAGATGTTGCTTGCTTCTTGTTAATAATCTGTTCGGTGGACGAAAAAAAAAAAGTTCTGGGGAGCTCTTCTGATTCCCATACAATTTGCAAATGGTCTGAGACAACTGCTAATTTATCTGAATAGCTTTCGTGGTGAGTAATGCATGTATTATGTGGGTTTATGCTGTCTGCCAAGCTGGGACTTCAGATCTCTTATGAGCTGATACTCCTTACAGAAGTTCCTTGGGCTATTTGGTGCTAGCTAAACGAGTCTCAATGATGGCACATCAAACAATCTAGAAGAAACGTGAATCAACAGATGATTGTTTTATCGTGAATGTTGAAAGCACTGGGAACTCTCTGATCTCGCTCTTGCTGTATCCCTCCTTTAAGCTAATCCATCTAATTAAAACGTGTTGGCCTTCAGGGTGACAGAAAAACCGAGCCCCCAGCCCAATCTGCTCACCCACTGGTTTCTCACACAGAACAGAGGCTGGATAGAGAATCCCACTCTTTTTTTTACTCCACACACAGAGACTGAATTCATGAGATGGGCTCTTATCAGCTGTACTCTGTTTGAATGGAGCTCTTCAACGTGGCCAGACTCCACGATACCCGATACACTAAAGCATCTTAGCTGCTGCTACACACATATACTTCTGTCATACATGTGCAATGAAGAGCATTGCATTTCTGAAATTGCCAAAGACAACAATGAATTTTCCTGGGAACACACTTAGATGGATACTAATACTCAAAGTAAGCTTTAAAGTCAACATGAAATCAAATTGAACTCTATTTACTTTCAGATGTCTGGTCTCATTGTGAGTGATTCATCAGTTCATGTTATTCTTAAGGAAAAAAAGTTTGTCTCTGTAATCTTTAAATCAAAATGTAATAACTGGAGCTTCCTCTAAAACAACTTTGCTTTCCGGAGACTTTACTTAGACCACAAGGGATACATTTGGATCTTATAACACCAACCAGTAGTAAAATTTAGTCATTGTTGTAGCAGATTCACATTAGTTTTTCAGAACTTGATGGCTTATTACAAGCAAATTGATCAAAATGTATTTATGATGCAACACTGATTCATTCATTAATTTAAAAGCATATTCTAGTAAAAATACACTTAATAATTTCAAATAGTTTTTCTTATAAAGTAAGAAATAAGTATTAATGTTAATACAAATGTTTGTTACTCATACTTGTTATGATTTAGATTGAGCTGGATTTGAAAATGTATGGAAAAATACAAATAAATGTAAATATATTTGAAACTGTAATTCAGATATTTTGTTGTAAATTTAAAAGTAATGCATTAGTTTACCATTTACTTGAAAAAAGTAATCTGATGTAGCATTACTTGTAAAACATTATCCCAACACTGGTAAAATGAGTTGTGAATGTCAATTCACATTGTTTTTAAGCTGTGTGGTCACAAAATGTGAATTATTCTTATACTACATAATAATTCACATCTGATATATCACATCATTACCAGCACTTGATGAATGCATAATCATGCGCATTTGTCTTCGCATAAGTAAACACTCATAGTCGCACACAAACACATGTGCAAACACCACTATACACTGGTAAACAAAAGCTGACTTCAATGCTGCTGCTCCTGATACATCAAAACAAACCGTCATGATTATTTTCCATGGCAATGCCGCCTGGCTGTCTATATAAACAAAATCTCACAACTATGACATAACTCACATTCCAGTTACTCTAAAAAACAGCACAACTTTATTAGCCTATGGAGAGAGCTGTAAAACTAAACTGCAATCATTTGGGCCTTTTTACGGGGAATGCAGTGGCAGCTACCCGCACGGCTGATTTTCGATGAAATTTCTCACAAGCCCGTATTTAGCGGGCAGAGGGGAGTTGATGTGAGTAGTTAGGCAGCTATGTGCTGGTCTGAGCTTACATTAAGGGAGGGGGATATTAGGTATCCTCTGTTATTAGTGGCAGGGACAGAATCCCTCTGTCTCAGCCCCTTTGAGGGCATGCAGAGGGGATATATTATGGGATATTAAAGCATAATGACGGGGCTGTGTTTGCCGGGCCATGGGAAAGTGGTTAGCGCGTCTCACTGCGGCCCACTAGCCCCAAGCCAGAACCGGGTCAATCCACCACATATAGTCATTAGGGTGCAGGGGCAGAGGGGCGAGGGGCTGGGCAAGGATACGGGGTCTCGTTTCAACCCAAACCACTTCACTCGGCCAAATAATCTTCCATCACTCTCACCAACCGATGGACAGGGACTGCGGTAGTCAGTATGGGTGCATGGTTGTTGCCATGCCAATGGAGCATCCCGGTCCAGAGCCACGGTGGGATGAGGCATACAGGAAGCCACAGTACCACTAAAACAACTGGAAGAAGCGGGCAAGTGGCTTGTACCTCAAGGCACATATAGTGAAATTGGATACTTTTGCATTTTAGTATTTGTATGTCACAACAACAAAAAAAGATCACAGCAAAATAAAGCAACAACATTTGGTTCTCTTCTAAACTTGATTTATTTGCTTCTTTAGCTATTAGACTAAAGTATGTGAAAATGTGAAATAATCAAGTGTTTGAAAATGAGTTTTGCTGTAGTTCAGTATTTGGGAGAAAGTCAAGAGACTTAATAGTTTATAATGTTAAACTATTTGGACATTTTTCAAATACATTTCAATTACACTAGGTTACCAAGAAGAAGAGTAGCTTCTTTTGCTTTGGCAAGGTCTGCTTTACTCAAGCAGCATTTCATATTTGCCATTTACAGTAGCAAACTAGTATGTGCTATTACTAGTTAACAAACTGCTAGTGAGTAATAACACCTATTAGTATGCTAAATGCCAATGCTCCTGCTCGCACAAACTTGATGCAACAAAAAAATATATAAAAACCCTTAACTAATTAATGTGGAACCATTGAGCATGATTAAATCACATAAAAGTAATATGGGATTTAATAAACTATCAGGCTAATTATATGCTAAGTATAAGAATGGTCGAGAGAGAGAGAGAGAGAGAGAGAGAGAGAGTTAAGATGACGTAAAACATTTTTTGTAGGTTTGTGAACATTAAAACTAAAATTTTCAGCCAATGCAGGCAGACCCATTAATTCACGACCCAACAAATAATGTTTGTTTAATTTTTTTTGATTATAGCATCATTTGTAAAATAAAACTGTGAAAACACACACACACACACACACACACACACACACACACACACACACACACACACACACACACACACACACACACACACACACACACACACACACACACACACATCCCTTTCCAACTATTCCGGTCAGAACCATGAGCTCTTGTTTCACTGCATTCCTCAGAACAAACCATGCACAGATAACTGACTTTTAATGAGACAATCCCACTGCATGCATATACTGTATATGCTTGCGTGTTCACATGTGTGCGATGTGGTAACATATGTACATATGTAAGAGAACGTACATGTGTTCTGGAAGAGCCAAATCAGTCAGATAGATACTATTATTTTAAAGCAATACGGCATGAGAGGCAGTACATTGCAGTGTTTTATTTTTTATGATCAATAAGCAATGTTTCATTATATCTTATTGTGTTAACATCAAATGTGTGGTCACAGATGTGCATTTTTGAGCATTTTATAACAGCTTTGAATGCAACTCATCCCGTCAGAATTTAAAGTTGGAACAATCAAAAGTTCCTTTGAATTAGCTAAAGGCATGTGAATCAGTAAAAGAAAGCACACAGCTAATGTAGAAAGTATGGACGTGTTTGGGAGTGTAGTTCTTGAAAACATTTGATTAAGTACATTAATCAGAGGAAAGATTACTAAGGCATGTTAAAAATGTTTGTATTTAATATTAAGGCAAAATTCTTGCAGCAGTACTTGGTGTGACTCCGGTCTGAATAATCTGGCAGTGAACAGCACCTGATAAATAGCTCAAATTATCTTCTACTCTGTCCTCAGTCCATCAATCTACTGATGCTTCAGGAAGTGCAAATGGAACTTCTGGAACACTTTAAGGCAACTGTTCCACTAAACATTATTTTAACCTAAACGCACCATCTCTTATCCAATTTAAACCAGGATTACTCATATTATTCCATCAGATTCATAACAGATTATTGATTGTGTTTTTAACTAATAATTATCTGTCAACCATCAATCAATCAATCAATCAATCAATCTATCTATCTATCTATCTATCTATCTATCTATCTATCTATCTATCTATCTATCTATCTATCTATCTATCTATCTCTATCTTCAAACATTTTCAAAAATGTTATACTTTCACAATACCTGTGAAGCCTACATTAATGTCTGTTTTGAAAAACATTCTGTTTCTAGTTATATCATATCATCTGGAAGATTGTGAATTCTTTCAGAGACCATTTCTTTAGGTTCAGAGTCACATCAATCCTCCAGCTGTGCCATGCACAGTCATATATTCAGGCTGTCATGAATCTGGTTCCCACTCACTCAAACTGCACATCACCCATGGACTACATTTCCCATCATGCACTGCACTCACACATTCCCGTCCACCATTACACCAATCACACAGCTGTCACCATTCACTCATCAACTCTGATTGCCTCACCACACCTGCACCTCATTCTCTCACTCACATAAAAGCAGCACACAAACACTCACCCAGTGCGAAGTCTTGATTTCCCTGGTTACATTTCTGAGCGTTCTCCTATTCATCCTGCTATTTCTGTGTTTTACCCCGGACTGCCTGACCTTGGATCTCTGAACCTGTGCCTGTGACCCCGACTTCTGCCTGGTATTGTTTACGCCTCTGCCCTGCCTCTGATATTCCTGTTTTGCCTGCTGACCTTGCCTGTTTGATTCTGCCCATTAAATATTGCTGCAAGTGGATCCACCGCCTGACCATTCCTTACAGAAGACTTCGCCACTCGGATCCAGCAGCGTCATCTCGACTACCCAGCCCAACTATGGACAGTGTAGGCCAACTCCTACATCTTCGCCAGGGAGGCCTGACTATGGAGGAGTATGTTCACCAGTTTTGTGAGCTGTCTTACCAGGTCCCATTGTACGACGAGTATCTATTCAAGGACTTGTTTTATTTTGGGCTCAATAGTGACATCAAGGCCATGTTTAATAAATCTTTGTTTTCTGGAGGAGTGTATAATGGGAGTTTGAGGGGCCTTTTGGACTATGCCTTGTTGTGTGCTGGCTCTTCCTTCAATCCCAGGAGCTCGCAGAGTCCGCTCCAGAGCCCGCTCCGTCCCCAGGAGCTCGCAGAGTCCGCTCGAGCCCGCTCCGTCCCAGGAGCTCGCAGAGTCCGCTCGAGCCCGCTCCGTCCCAGGAGCTCGCAGAGTCCGCTCCCGAGCCCGCTCCGTCCCAGGAGCTCGCAGAGTCCGCTCCCGAGCCCGCTCCGTCCCCAGGAGCTCGCAGAGTCCGCTCCCGAGCCCGCTCCGTCCCAGGAGCTCAGAGTCCGCTCCCGAGCCCGCTCCGTCCCAGGAGCTCGCAGAGTCCGCTCCCGAGCCGCTCCGTCCCAGGAGCTCGCAGAGTCCGCTCCCGAGCCCGCTCCGTCCCCAGGAGCTCGCAGAGTCCGCTCCCGAGCCGCTCCGTCCCAGGAGCTCGCAGAGTCCGCTCCCGAGCCCGCTCCGTCCCAGGAGCTCGCAGAGTCGCTCCCGAGCCCGCTCCGTCCCAGGAGCTCGCAGAGTCCGCTCCCGAGCCCGCTCCGTCCCAGGAGCTCGCAGAGTCCGCTCCCGAGCCCGCTCCGTCCCCAGGAGCTCGCAGAGTCCGCTCCCGAGCCCGCTCCGTCCCAGGAGCTCGCAGAGTCCGCTCCCGAGCCCGCTCCGTCCCAGGAGCTCGCAGAGTCCGCTCCAGAGGCCGCTCCGATCCAGGAGCTCGCAGAGTCCGCTCCAGAGGCCGCTCCGATCCAGGAGCTCGCAGAGTCCGCGCCAGAGGCCGCTCCGATCCAGGAGCTCGCAGAGTTCGCGCCAGAGGCCGCTCCGATCCAGGAGCTCGCAGAGTTCGCGCCAGAGGCCGCTCGATCCAGGAGCTCGCAGAGTTCGCTCCAGAGGCCGCTCCGATCCAGGAGCTCGCAGAGTTCGCTCCAGAGGCGCTCCGATCCAGGAGCTCGCAGAGTTCGCTCCAGAGGCCGCTCCGATCCAGGAGCTCGCAGAGTTCGCTCCAGAGGCCGCTCCGATCCAGGAGCTCGCAGAGTTCGCTCCAGAGGCCGCTCCGATCCAGGAGCTCGCAGTTCGCTCCAGAGGCCGCTCCGATCCAGGAGCTCGCAGAGTTCGCTCCAGAGGCCGCTCGATCCAGGAGCTCGCAGAGTTCGCTCCAGAGGCCGCTCCGATCCAGGAGCTCGCAGAGTTCGCTCCAGAGGCCGCTCCGATCCAGGAGCTCGCAGAGTCCGGCACTCCGGGTCCCCTCCTGGTTCCGTCCGGTTCCCCAGAGCCCCTGCTGGCCCTGTCCAGCTCTCCTTCGTCTCCGCTGGTCCCGCCCAGCTCTCCTTCGTCTCCGCTGGTCCCGCCCAGCTCTCCTTCGTCTCCGCTGGTCCCGCCCAGCTCTCCTTCGTCTCCGCTGGTCCCGCCCAGCTCTCCTTCGTCTCCGCTGGTCCCGCCCAGCTCATCGATGCCTCCGCTGGTTCCGTCCAGTTCTACCGAGCGCCCAAGAGATTCAGCGCTTCCAGAGTGCCCCCTCGAGGTGGTGGAGTTCACCAAGAACTTTCATGGAGGGAGCTCCTCTCCATTGGAGACTCCGGACCCGCCATGGCCCATGAGGTCCCCTGATCCATCATGGCTGCCCGAGGCCCCGGATCTACCATGGTCGCTAAACTCCCTGCCTCGGTTCCTGAAACCAAATGTGCTCTCTCTGCCTCTTGTGTCTCCGTTTCCTCTAGGTCCCAGTCTCGGCCAGGGATGTCTGCTCCGCTCTGGAGCGCCTGTCACGCCTTCTCCGCCCTGGTGGGCGCCTGTCACGCCTGCTCCGCCCCTGGAGTGGCGCCTGTCTGCCTGCTCCGCCTGGAAGGCGCCTGTCTGCCTGCTCCGCCCTGGTGGGCGTCTGTCTCAGCTGCCCGCCCTGGTGGGCGTCTGCTCGCCCTGGTGGGTGTCTGCTCCGCCCTGGTGGGCGTCTGTCATGTCTGCTCCGCCTGGAGGGCGCCTGTCATGTCTGCTCCGCCCTGGTGGGCGTCTGTCTCGTCTGCTCTGCCCTGGAGGGTGTCTGTCACGCCTGCTCCGCCCTGGTGGGCGTCTGTCTCGTCCTGCTCCGCCCTGGAGGGTGCCTGTCACGCCTGCTCCGCCCCTGGTGTGCGTCTGTCACGCCTGCTCCGCCCTGGTGTGCGTCCTGTCACGTCTGCTCCGCCCTGGTGGGCGTCTGTCTCATCTGCTCCGCCTGGTGGGCGCCTGTTCTGCCAGAGTCACCTCACGCCGCCGACCTGCCAGAGTCACCTCACGCCTCCGCCGACCTGCCAGAGTCACCTCACGCCCGCCGACCTGCCAGAGTCACCTCACGCCCGCCGACCTGCCAGAGTCACCTCACGCCCGCCGACCTGCCAGAGTCACCTCACGCCTCCGACCTGCCAGAGTCACCTCACGCCCGCCGACCTGCCAGGGTCACCTCACGCCCGCCCGACCTGCCAGGGTCACCACGCCCGCCGACCTGCCAGGGTCACTCACGCCTCCGCCGACCTGCCAGAGTCACCTCACGTCCCTGCTGTCTCGTCCGCCCTGCCCTGGTGGGCTCCTGTCTCATTGGCCCCACATGGACCTGGCCCTCCGTCTCTCCCGGTTCCACCTCCGCCTCCACCGCCTCCTGGATTTTGCTTTTGTGTAAGCGCCTGGAAGCCGCTCTTAGGGGGCTCTGTCATGAATCTGGTTCCCACTCACTCAAACTGCACATCACCCATGGACTACATTTCCCATCATGCACTGCACTCACACATTCCCGTCCACCATTACACCAATCACACAGCTGTCACCATTCACTCATCAACTCTGATTGCCTCACCACACCTGCACCTCATTCTCTCACTCACATAAAAGCAGCACACAAACACTCACCCAGTGCGAAGTCTTGTTTTCCCCTGGTTACATTTCTGAGCGTTCTCCTATTCATCCTGCTATTTCTGTGTTTTACCCCGGACTGCCTGACCTTGGATCTCTGAACCTGTGCCTGTGACCCCGACTTCTGCCTGGTATTGTTTACGTCTCTGCCCTGCCTCTGATATTCCTGTTTTTGCCTGCTGACCTTGCCTGTTTGATTCTGCCCATTAAATATTGCTGCAAGTGGATCCACTCGCCTCTGACCATTCCTTACACAGGCACTGGAATACAAGTAAAAATGTATTTTTGCATATCTAAATTCATCATTAATGTCGGTCTGTGATGTAGGTGAGTAGTCTCTAAAGTGGGATCCCACTGAAAAGAACAGAAAAGAGTTTCCACCTGAAGTGATTCTCAAATGCGGCATCTCTGCCCAAGTTCAGTTTCCTCTACTTAACTGTGAGAAAACTCTGCTCCCTGCAGCTCATGCATATTCATGCCCGTAGGGTCCTGTTCGGGGCTGAAAGAGCTTGGCGAGGCTTGTTGCTCGCATTGAGGAGCTCTGCAGAGTAGCTTACTGGCAGCAATAGAAGCGCCTACCAAATGGATTCACATGCAAATGCAAGTCTGAGTAAAAGACAATCTTAATTTAGCCAGTTCTCTGTGTGTCAGAGATTTGCACATCTACATAATGTGCCAAGCGCAGATTAAAACCATAAAATAGGCAAAAACGTAGCTTGTTATTATATGTTTTTGTATAATGGTGTGAATGTGTGACTGAGCATATGTGGACTGTCTTTCCGCACCCCCCTCATCTCATTCTCACCTCCTCTGGACTGCGCCCACATTTGAACCTGAACTGATTGGGAGTCAAAAGCAGTTGCTGGGGCAGGTTTAGTGGGGCAGAAGCGGTTGCCGGGGCAGCAGCAGTTGCCAAGGGCAAGCAGATTACTAATCAAGGGCAGAGGAGAAGGAGGAGAGTGGTAAAGCCATTTGGGGGGCTTTAACATATGAAAAGCAAGAGACGAGGTCTAAGGACCACTAAGGATGAGTCCAGGCAGGATGGCCTCTCTCCCTGTCAAAGAGGGGGGCTAATGGTGGAGCAGGGGCGTAGAGGCAAGGGGGCAACAAAAGCTCTATTGAGTATGAGTCCCCCACACAGCCAGAGACGGGGGAATTCCTGTAACTCCCCACTGTGCTGGAATGACATGAAAAGATTACCATACCGGTGGAAGTTCCACGCTCTCCATATAGCCGTAGATATCCATAGGAGAGAGAGAAACTTGACCCTTGTGATTTATATGATATGGGGAAACTCCTTTATAGCCATTCGAAAGCCTCATTTGATATATTTTCGGTTAGTTTTGAAAATCTACCAGTGAAGTAGTCTGAATGGTAGAAGATTGGATAGAGCTATTGAAACGAAAAAATACATATTTTCAAAATTATGTGTGAGTGTGTTCACAAATAAATTATTCTTTGTCATTTATTCAGTGAAGGGTGTTTTTCAGCTGGGCACTTTCAAAAACAGGACAATATCAGGCAAATAGTCCGTTTTTGTATATAATTTTTAAGTACTGAATTTTCACCGCAGTGTCATTTCCATAATCTTATATTGTGTATTCTGTGATTGAAATGGCATTTAAAATGTTCAACTCCTCCGATCCTTGCTGACTCCTTGCTCCTTGCTTTGCCTTAATACACTCCTATTATTGCTTATTAATAGTTAGTAAGGTAGTAAATTTTAGGTATTGGGTAGGATTAGGGATGTAGAATACGGTCATACATTAATATATGCTTTATAAGTACTAATAAACTGCCAATATGCTAAGTAATATGCACGCTAATAAGCAACTAGCTAATAGTGATAGTTAGTCCCTAAACTAAAGTGTTACCATATATAGACTTTGATTTGATGTATGAAAAAAAAAATTCAAAGTAAATGAATCTCATTCTCGTCACTGACTCTGCTGACTCCTTGTCCACTGTAAAAAAATAAAATAAAATAAAAATCAAGAAAGAAAAACATGTACATTTTGCGGTAAAACAATACCGTAAACAATACGGTAGCAACAATTTAAGTTTTATGGATTTAACTTAAATTTACATTTAAAAATATGTGTTTCATTAACTGATATAACATTAATATACCAACCTATTGAAGTACTCAAATTTGTTTAGTACCTTTGTAATACACTGATAACCACCAAGAGTAGAACAAATATGAAAAAGTCACATGATGAACCAAAGCTCATCACAAGCAGCTTTCCCACAAGCTGAGAAGGAAAACGCTAACATATATATAGGAGGAGCTCAATGTCATTCACACAAACAGTAAACACCATCATGGTAACACACATGAAAATGAAATAAAGCAATAAATATTCATTTAAAACATTTAGATGTAACATACAACCCTAATGCTCACAACTGATAAGAAAAAAAACTAAGATGAAACATAGTTATTTAAAGGAAAAATACATAAAATGTGAAATGTTATGCAGGGAGTCCTGGGAATGTCTATTTAGTTATTCACTTTAAATTATAATTTTTTCACTTCCAAACTGTATTTACTGTCAAATTTTTACAGTCTTTTACCTTTAAAATCACAGTCATTTTTTAAAGCAATTTTGTTTAAAATATTGAAGGTAAACATGTAATAATGTTATAATAATGTAATACATGTCATTAAAATTTATTTGCATGGCGAATTAAAAGCATAAACACAATATAAAACCAATCTATTACTTTTAATCTAGAAAATCAACCCTTGGGACAAGAAGTTGAAAAACATCCCTGAATGTGTGTGTGTGCTCGTGTGTTTGTGTGTGATTTCAGCTGTAAATCTAAGACTCAATTTCCTGCCTTTGCAGGCATAATGACTTGGATTTAGTGCACTTATTCTATGATTGCACCAATTAGTGGTTTTACTGGTTGCCCCCAACCCCACACCAAGCAGGCTTACTATGTCTGTCCATCTGCAAAAGGTCTAACCTGGTTTAGCTCAGCAATTTTGTGTGTTTCAATAGCATTTGTGTTTTTGTTGTGGTTCTGTTGCCTGGAAGACTTCAGGTCAGTAGATGCAAATCACTATTTGACTATAATATGTGGCAGTTACATAAAAGTACGATAAATACATGTAAATCATTCCAAAACCACATGCTGTTATTTTTCTATAAAATCCAAAAGCTGAATTTTTGAACAAGGTACACACTGTATGACTTGCATCATTCCTATTCGTAAAAATCGACACCTAGTAAAATAGAGAATTGGGTTGGAGTTTCTGTGTATGGGTGTCTGTTTAATGTAGTGTTACATGACCACACTGTGTAGACTGTTTGCATGTTTGGAGGGCAATTGCGAGTCATACTACTTGCGTTATTTTATGTTTTGTGAGTTCTGCTATAGTCATTTCTGTCCTTGATATTTTGGAAGGTTTGTTGGCTCTTAGTGATGGGTTATGTAAACCTCTCATGTCCTCACCTCATGACACATCATGGTCCGACTCGAGAGGATGCAGAGCAGACTTAACAATTTTGTCCAGTATCGGGACATACACACACACACAAACGCACGCAGTGGTGAGTTGGAGGCGATTAGTCACAGGGTCAGATTTCCTCTCTGTTTTTATCAATTAACACTCAGGACGTGGGAAAGAGAAGAAGAAAAATGCAGGGATTAAAGAAGAGATGGACAGCAGCATATGCCACTAAAGCGTTTCCTCTTGGGCTTTCCTTTACACACACACACACACACACACACACACACACACACACACACACACACACACACACACACACACACACACACACACACACACACACACACACACACACACACACACACACCAGCTCTCTGTCTGCCTGGGCCATGCTTTTATCCCTCTATCCCAAATGTCTCGACAAAATTCCTTATCCTAGAGTCTCTTTTCTTAACTTGCCTAGTGTAATACAAACCGCATATTCACATAATTCAGATACTTGACTTAAGTAGGATGTCCCTGCTGAAAAGACCAGGATATATTGTAACCCCAGCATGCTTATTAACCATCTTGTTCTGCTGTGATTTACCAGAGACCCCAATTATTCACGTTTAAAAATAATAATAGTAATTTTGAAATTAACCTCTTACTTTGCTTTTGGTTTATTTTAAAAACGTTCATCTGGCCTCATAAAAATCATTTTGACAGATATTTCTGAAGCTTCATCGCTGTGTTTTTTAGATTTGTCATGCATTTTTCAGAAAAGTGACTCATATCTTTTTATTGTAATGTTGCTTCTTCTTGAGAGAGACCAATTCGAGTCCAGCAAAAACACACAATAAAATAAAGAAAAAATAAGCAATAGGCAGGAAGGTATTAAAAAAAATAATTGTATTATTTAAGGTTTCATATCTGTAAGGTACTATTTGTTTATGCAGGGCTCTAACCTGTTGTTTTAAGCAGGGAGTATTCCCATTATTTTAATAATGATTTCAATAAATAATTAATATTTTAAAAAACCTTCTCTTTCTGCACTGTTCTCCAAGTCTGCAAGGCCACAAGAGATGTTTTAATGAGAGGGAAGCAGGAGAAAAGTCTCTCTTACTGTGGAGACACCAGGCAGTGGCCTTGGACTCTAGTGAGAGTGTGGGATGCTGGCTCATGCATACTAATGATATCTAAATGTTTCTTAAAGTCATTGTCAATGCAAATCTCTGTGCGTCAGGGCTAATCAGCATTAATCTAATGAAAATGCAAAGTGACCCTTTCAGGCGTGTGCGTGCGTGTGTGTGTGTGTGTGTGTGTGTCTGTGTGTGTGTGTGTGTGTGTGTGCGTGTGTGCGTGTGTGTGTGTGTGTGTGTGTGTGTGTGTGTGTGTGATATTAGATTAAACTGAATTATTGATTCCTTTATACACAGACATTTACAAGTAAAAGACAATAGTTATGGTCACATTTGTATGTTTATTGTCACATTTAAAGGAACGTAAAGTTGTTATTTTCTTTTCTTTTTAAAGCAGACTGATTTCAGTTTAATTATTATTCCTGCTCAGTTAATCTAACTAAAGTTCAGCTCAGCAGTTCATTCAAAAATTAAATTAAAACCATTTTATCACAGTCCAGTTCAGAATTAATCTCAGTCATGTACAATGCAGTTCGGTTCAAAATAGTTCAGATCTGTTTATTTTAAAACTATTCAGCTCGGTTAGGTTCAAAACAGTTCGGCTCAGCTCACTTAAACGCAGTTCAGTTTGGTTCAGTTCATACAGTTGAATTCAGTTTGGTTCAATACAGTTAGGCTCAGTTCAGTTCAATACAGTTCTGTTCAGTTCAGTTTAATATTTTAGTTGAATTCAGTTCAGTTCAGCAGTTTTGTTAAGTTCAGTTTTGTTTAATTCCTTAGTTTAGTGCAATACATTTCAAGTCCGTTCAGATCAGCCCTGTTCAATACAGTTCAGGGCTGCGTTTCTCAATAATGATTGATCTGAGCGCTTAAGAGCATTTTGTACGAGTCAGTTTATGAACATCCGTTATTGTTTAACGTGCATTTCCAAAAAATGCACCTAACACAATCGCATGTAGCCCTGCTTTAAGTGCTACTCACACTCTAAAAAATGCTGGGTTAAATTCAACCCAGTGCTGGGTAAATATTGGACAAAACACATGATGGGTTTATGTTACATGTTTAACCCAACCTTCTGGGCAGTAACCCAACCGCTGAGTTTGTCCATATTTTACCCACCGCTGGGTTGTATTTAACCCACCGCTGGATTGTCTTTTTACGATGCACGTACGGCTATACGATTATTCCAGAGCACTCGTAGATCTACGACGATTTTCAAGTTCTAAAGTTACGATGGTTTTCAGATACGGTCCGCAAGTCTAAGATGATTTGTGTGATAGTTTTTACGATCAACTTAAGCTTACGATGCTTTTGGGAAATGCAGTTGAATAGTTCAACTCAGTTCAAAACAGTTCAGCTCAGTTCAATACAAAACAGTTCAGCTCAGTGCAGTTCAATGCAGTTCAGTTCAATACAATTTAATTCAGTTTGGTTCAGTTCAGTTCAATACATTTCTGTTCATTACTGTTTAATATTTTAGTTGAATTCAGTTCAGTTCAGTAGTTTTGTTGAGTTAAGTAGTTTAGTCCAGTTCAATACATTTCAAGTCAGTTCAGATCAGTTATTTTCAATACAGTTCATTTCAGTTCTATTCGGTTCTGCCAAAATTGTAATAGTTTTGTTCAATTGAGTTTTACTAAGTTTAGTTAAGGTCAATTTGGTTCAGTTTAAATACTGTTCAGCTCGGTAGTTCAGTACAGGTATATTCACTTCAGTTCGGTACTATTCAATTCCATTCAGATGAACTCTAGTATGTGTGAGGGAGGGAAAGAGAGGCGCTAAACAACAAAACAACCTTCCATACGTTAAAAGATGCTGTTACTTTGAGCCATTATAAGCTCTCTCTGTATAACATCTTTAAACACAGCCACATTTTCCTTGAAAGTCAAAATAAAGCATTTGTGTTTGTGCATATGCATTTGTACAGCAGATACACGATATATCAGTTCATAGGGAAGTTCAGATGTTTAACTATTTCTAAACGTATTTTAAATGTCCCAACATTCACCCTGCCAGACACACAGCTGCCGACACCGTCTCACTTTCCCTTGAAAAGCTATTCCCCCCCTGATCTCCTCCAAAAACGACAACATCCTCCTGCTGTCCTCTCAGGCCTTGTTCCGGAGGGAGTTACATCAACAACAGGCCTGAATGCTTTGAAGAACAGAGGAATAATAACCATTCCATGGCTGAACATTCAAACATTGCACAACCGGTGGAAATCTTGAAGAGTAAATGTGGGCCTGATGTGAGCACACACTTTGAAATGAAAGAGTGAAGAGAGACACTAGAACAACAGTCTCGTCCCCCACAGACACAGAAAAACAGAGATAAGGTAGTGGGCTTTCTCTCTTCCTGAGCACCGCAGATAAGAGATTAGATAAAGACTAATGAACGAGATGATGAGAGAGATGCAAACAGTATGTGCTTGGGGTCCATTGTGTTGATAAGCACCTGAGGAAATGGACAGAAGACGAGCGTCTCAACACTTCACTTGTCTGGCTAACATCAACACGATGATCTCTGCAGGACTGCCGTTATTTATCTGGAATGGGTTTCTAGGTGACAAGCAACAAACAGGAGGAAGAAAAGCTTATGAGTTTTTTGGATGAACTATTTCCATAAGAGGTTTTATTGGGCTGATTAAACTCAGACATGACTGTATAAAGACATCATGAGCAACAGACTGACTCAGCCTGCTATTATTTTAGTGTCAGTTTTACAAACAGGAAATTTACACGACATGTTTTGGTTTTGTAATATGCTCGGCTGAGATGGTTTTAATAGAGTTGATGTTGGAACTCTCGAGTTTCAGATCAAAAAGATGAGACCCAGTTTGTTGTTGGATTATAACTTGTTTATTCTGGTGTGACAGAAGCATCTGGGATATTGAAAATTACAGGAGAAAAAGTGCAAGAATTAGACAACCAGTGTGGTTCTCATTTTTTACTTTCTAAAATTAGTTTTTAAAGGGGTTTTCATATAGTTGGTAAATAAATAAATAAACAATTTTATTATTAGTATTATTATTATAATATTATTATATTAATATATTTTACAAATACAAAATACAAATGCATTTTATAACCCAAGCTAAATGTTCACTTTTATATTATATTATATTATATTACATTACATTACATTACATTACATTACATTACATTATTATATTATATTATATTATATTATATTTGTATATGTTTGGACATTACATGTGTATGACCATAATAAATAATATGAATACAATAATGTTGTTTAATATAATCATCATCATCATCATAAGTAATAATAAAAAGAGTGATTATTATTATTATTAATAATAATAATAATACAATTTCATTATTAGTGCTATAAAATATTATTATAGTTATTGTTAGTTGTTATTATTATTATAATTACATAAATTCTTATTAGTAATAATACTATTTATTAATTATTATTGTTTAGTGCTGTCAAGCGATTAATCGCATCCTCAAAATAAAAGTTTTGTTTAACATAATATATGTGTGTGCACAGTGAAATATTTATTACGTATATATAAATACATATATATTTTACAAATATTTAAATGTATTTACATGCATATATTTATATTCATATAATTTATATGATATATATATATATACATATATTTAATATATAAACATAAAAAATGTCTTAAATATATACATGCATGTGTGTGTATTTATGTACACTTAGTAAATCTACACAGTACACACACATATATTACGTTAACAAAAACTTTTATTTTGGATGTAATTAATTGCGATTTAACAACACATTTTACACTTTAATAATAATACTTTTTGTAGCCCACTTATATGACTGCTTTATCATCTTCTATAAGATTGTCTATAAAACATATTTTCTAACAGCACTATAAATTATATTTATCATTATTATTATTTTTTCAGTTGTATATTTTACAACTGAAAAACATATTCAATACACTTTTAAGCACACACACACACAAGCACAAAGTTGTTCTTTAACAGCATCTGATTTCCCAGCATCCTCTCTGAGGGAATGGTAAGGAGAGAATCATGGTTCAGGCTGGTTTTCTGGAGGCTTGTAAATTACAGCACTGTTCCTTGTGGTTTGTAGAAAGCAGACTCTCTTTATTCCCTCCATGTGTTTTCTGACGCCCCCTGAACTCTGACCTCTACACCCCTGACCCTCTTATCTAAGTCCCTGGGCTCTGTCATCTCTCTCTCTCTAGTGACCTGTTCTCCTGTCCAGCATTTCACAGACCATAAAGCAGACGGTGGCGGGCCTGCTCAGGTCCAGGTGGAGCTTTTCTCTGAACGCTGGGCTGACCTCACAGATTTCACAGATATCTAATACTCTATTATCTGCTCTCATTCTGTCCTTTAGATCTTTAAGACTCAAACGTGCAAGCACACACATAGACAAAGACCAACTAAACAATAGTAACCATGACAAACAGCTGTGTAGTTAAAGAACAATTCATTTAGCTAACTAGTTATCTATTAGACAATCACAGCCAAAAGAGCCAAAAATGTACCATGGCAATACTATGGTACCACGGTATTCTTTGAGGTACCTTGAACTATATGGTACATGTGTACTTCAACAGGTTATTAACAGAGCACTCTCTCATCTCACATAATACCTTGTTTTGGGGTGCATAAATATTTATAATTTATAACTTTTTATTATCATTTTCTTTTTATTTTACATGTGTAGTATTTTAAAATGTAGCGTACTACATGAATACGAAGTGTACTTCAAATTTTTTAAGTATATTTGGTTAAACTGCACTTTAATGTGCACTTTAAAGTTAATAATGCTACAATGTAATTACATGTACTATGCATATAATAAGTATATTATGCATGTTTAAATGTAATTACTGAGTAATATTAATTAAAGACACTGTAAAATAAACATTTACTGTATATTTCAAATAAATAATACTAATGAAAACAGTACACATTCATGACTATGTGTTTTACCACACTTAAGTGCACTTTGTAGTAACGTCAAATTAAAAGCTTTACTTTAAAGAACATTGATTATAAAGTACATGGTTGTAATTTTAAAAGAAGTGTGTCATTTAATATCATATATAAAGTAATATTTTAAATATACTAAACTGCAACATCATTGTAATTACAAATATATAAAATGTCAAATCTTACTATTAACTAGTTGTCTATTAGCATGCCTGTTAATAACACATTGGCTGTTTATTAGTGCTATATGTAAAGCACATATTCTGCATGACCATATTCTACACCTGTAATCCTACTCAATACCTAAACTTAAAAACTACCTTAATAACTATTAATAAGAAGCCAATTAGGAGTTTATTGAGGCAAAAGTCATAGCTATTTGTTAATAGTCAAGTCAAGTAACCTTTATTTATATAGTGCTTTTAACAATACAAATTGTGTCAAAGCAACTGCACAATTTCAAAATAGGAAAATAGTCTGTCAATAATGTAAAATGACAAGATTAAATATTAAATTTTCAGTTAAAGGAATTGTATTATTGAATTCAGTGATGGCATCGTCCAGCTCAGATCCTATAGTTTAAATAGTATCTGTACAATCAAGTCGATGATATCGCTGAAATGAAGTGAAGATACCTCTGTTTTTTGTCAGAATTTAGCAAGAAATTACTGTCATCCAGTTTTTATATCGATTATGCATTCCATAAGTTTCTCAATTTGGTATGTTTCACCGGACGCGAAGAAATATAGAGCTGAGTATCATCAGCATAAAAGCTAACACCGTGATCCCTGATGATATTTCCCAAGGGTAACATGTAAGCGTGAAAAGTAATGACCCTAGTACTGAGCCTTGAGGTACTCCATACTGCACTTGTGATTGATATGATCCTCTTCATTCACTGCTACGAATTGATGGCGGTCAGATAAGTAAGATTTGAACCATGCTAATGCACTTCCATTAATGTCAACAAATATTCAATATTCTGCCTATTAAAACAATGTTGTGGTGTATTAGTGCTGTATGTACATGCACAATTCCATGAGCATCATTCATGTAGTACTATGTGATGGTTAAAATCCTGAGGATTAATATCATAATAGAATAAATTATCTTTGACAGAAAAGATATAGTTAATCAATTTTCTTATATTACATGCATGAAAGTTTTAACTTAATACAAATTTTCAAAAAAGATATTTCACGTTAATAAAACTTTTATTTGGACCAATAATGTAAAATTAACAAGATTAAACATTACATTTTTCAGAAAAGAATTGTTTTAGAAATTCATATGTAATATCATCATTTTCATATTGTCATTAAAATGATGATAACAGCATATAAATTATGAATATACCTCTATTTTTATAATATTTTCAATAATAAATTTATAAATCACTTATCGATATCAGCATAAGTTTCTTTTAATCTTTGGGTTTCAGCATGATAAAGAATATAGCCAACATGAATGCTGGTTTAAGCCGTGATCTGATTGTATTAAATAAGAGAGGGCCATTAACAATATGTTAGGATTTTATACAAGTGACTCTCCTAGTTCAAGCATGTTCTGACGCTGCACTTTGATAATTTTAGTATTCTCACTGCTAATAATATCATGGTGAAAGTTCAAGTCACTACTGCTGTGCTATTGAATGTAACACCTGTTAATGCTTTATTTTTGTAATAGTATTGAATAAAACCTGTATTGTTTTAGTCTATTATGTAAGAATGTCTCTAATGCAGTAATGCATAGTATGTGAAATAATATAAACATAAAATTTTCTTAAATATATGCTATGTGTGTGATTTATGTAATGTGAAAATAATATGTCTCGAAAGACACTTCTGAGGTGAATATCCATATTGAACAAAACTTTTATTTTGTGTAATTAATTGCTGATACACATTTACATCTTCAACTGCTTTTTACTTAGATAAAACTTTGACAATTATCATCTTCTATAAGATTGTCTATAAAACATTCTTTCTCTTGTTCTCTTCATTTCCACCTTCGTGCGTCATATCGTCTGGTGTCCACGGGATGTCTGAATGTGGATCTAACAGGGCCTCTTTTATAGACGCTTCTAGAACCTCAAGGTCAAAGTTTAAAAGTCACGGGTCAGCTTTAAACGACCCGGCCTGAGCTTCTAATTGGACTTTAATCAAGCGTATTATATTAATGAAGTGTTCACATGGACCCTGTTTGGCTAATCATCTTCTCTTGTTAGCCTTTTGGAGAACTAGCGGAAGAGTGCTTTTAGCGCCACTGAGAATGCCAAATCGAAACGAAGAACAGATGCCGCTGTTGTAGGGTGTTGTATTAGTGGTCGAGCTTAATTCATGAAATTTATTTGGAATGAGGGAGGAGCTTTGTGACTTTTGACCGGTGATTTAGCATGGCTGGCTAAGCTGACTAGCATCAAAGAGAGCAGCAGGGTGAAACTCAGGTTGACTGGATGAATGCTGCACCTGGCTGTGATGGGATAATTGACCTGTAGATTTATGATAACCATAATGGTGTATAACAGTCATTGAGGAGCAAGAAAAAAAATAGATAATAACAAAAACACTTTGATGCTTTGCCAGAAGGAGCATTCACACATACCCTAATTTGCAGCAACAAACAGGCCGGAAGTCATTTGTTATTTTATATTACTGATAAGATGTGGAGGTGTCCAGGGATTTGACAAAGTTGAGAATTAGTTTTTCTTGTGAAATGAAAAACAATTATGTTGTGAGCCCTATTTTCTTGTGTTGCAGTTGAAACATTCTTCAAAATATGTTCTTTTATGTTCCATATAAGAAAGAAAGTCAGAAAATGATGACAGATGTTTTTAATTTTTTGAGCAAAATATAATTTTGAATTAGCAGTGTTCAATTTTACTTTTACTTTTTTTTCAGCCAATATGCAGGAATATCTTCCAGAAATGACTGCCATTTTGAGTGATTGCAATGATGTATCACAAACGCTTTCGTTCAGAATGTCAATTTTTATTAGCAAGAAAATGTCGGTTTTACTGTAAAGTGCATTTTAAATGCTTTTAAGAACAATTAAACAAATTTAAATGTTTATAGAATATAAATATATATATATATATATGTTTGTGCTTTAAAGGATTTCACTTACTTTAATATGCTGACTGACAAACTAAACCACATGTAAAGTATTTATAAAGTTAACTGTAATATGTTATTTGACATTACTTTTACATATCACATATACATATTTTGAATATACTAATTGCAAATTCATTAAATGTTTAATTACAGCTATTTAAATACATTCCATAATAGTTTCAATAGAATATAATTAAATCATATTTTAGTTTATCATAATGATTATCAGTACATTCAGCAGTACACTTTAACCATATTTCACATACAAATTAAGTATTAATGAAATTACACCTACATATTTTCTACTTAAGCTGTCAAAAAACACCAAACTTTAGCTAATTGCATTTATACATTTAGTTTATGCAAAAAAAAGTTTAGAGAACTCAAAAATCTGCTACCTTAAATGTTTTCATTTGCTCAACTGTCTATTTTCACAATTAGACTGACATTTCACTTTATTTGCAATATATTTTCTAATTTTTTGTCAGATTTTCAAAAGTTATATTCAATTGTGCAGCCGATCAATATCAAGCAATACAGTCACTGTATAAAGTGACACAACTGTATAAAGTGATACATCACTGTATTTGTGAGGTCACTTCAGAGGCCTCTGCTGTTATCTATTAAGTATTCATACCATAACCTTATTTAAAACATTTCCAGAAATCATTATCATCATCTGGATGTATTTTGCATTGCTTGAGCTGGTGTGCATATGTCATATGGGAGTGGAAGGATAATGTATGGGATCATAAGAGATTAAGTGAATGGCTAGAAAGACAATCTTTTTCCTATAGCCATTTCTGTACAAGAGAAGTGGCTTTGTAGACGGACAAAGAGATCATGCTTGTCCTGTCAAGACCTGGCTGAGTTTTAACAGAGATCAGACATTGACCTCTTTCTGCTCTCTCTCTCTCTCTCTCTCTCTCTCTCTCTCTCTCTCTCTCTCTCTCTCTCTCTCTCTCTCACACACACACACACACACACACACTAATCTACCTCTCTAAAGTGGATTACCCAATATTTGGTATCATTAATCCTTCATTGATTCAAATTTAATTTTCTCTCACAAGCGGTTTCCTGTTCAATTAAATAATTTGCCTTGAGTTCAAGAGGTATGAAAATGTTGCCATTTCTTTGGATTCTTACTAATTATTTAATAGTTTTGTTAAGCGTGTGCGACTGAAAAGAACTGATCCCCAAATTGGTCCCCAAACTAAAGTGTGACCAGGTGACACAGGACCACAATACCAGTCATTAGGGTAATTTTATTTTAATTTAGATTTTTACATTTGAAAGCTGAAAAAAATAAGCTTTCCATTTATGTATGGTTTGTTTGTTGGGATAGGACAGTGTTTGGCCGAGATACAGCTATTCGAATATCTGATATTTGAGAGTGCAAAAATAATCAAAATATTGAGAAAATCACCTTTAAAGTTGTCCAAATGAAGTAGGCTATTAGTTTATCCTAGATGTTTAGGCATCCCAAAATCATATGTTAACCCCGAGCATTGCTCACATGGAGTGAAGTGAAGTAAAATGATGGATGAGTTTTAAAACACATCCAAGGAGGAGACAGATAAAGCAGGCCGCCCAACAGAAACATGACTGGGGTCAGAGGACAAATGTCAAAGGGCGGCAAATAAACAAGCTGTCAATGCAGAGGCTTGCTGCATGCGTTGGTAAATATTATTTTATGCAAAACATCTGGAAAGCACATCATGGATTAATAATGATACAGCAAACATCAACCATTGAGTTTCCATGCCTTGCTTTTCACATTAGTCACAATCTATCATCTTACCACCAAAGCAGTTATTTACGCAAGCCTGTACGGGATAACTGCTCCTCTGTTACTGAGAGTGGTTGTAAACATCGAGTGAGGACAGAATACTGTATGGATTGGTGCCTGAAGCAAAGTCAAGTCCTTTTAATAGCAGAGCCATACAGCAGCAGAGCCACAGGCCCTAACAGCAGATTGTACAAAGATTGCAGCATTTACTAATTCTTAAACCAAGAAATTAAAGTGTCAATCAAAAACATTGACTAAATGAAGCCCGTAAGGTTTTGCTCATTCATTGGCTAATGTAACCAAAAGTTTAGGGGCAAGTTTGAAAGAAGACTTTCAAGTATGATGATCATTGAATGCTATGCTATAATGAATAAAGCTGTGTTATAATAATTTAATAATTGCACTTTTAACATGTTAATCTACATTATTGTTAGAAAACATGTGCATGCAAACAGCGATTTCACAGTAGTATATATTTTAAGATAATTAATACTTTTATTTACCAAGGATGTATTAAATTAATCAAAAGTGACTGTAAAGACTTACATTGTTATAAAATTGTCTATTTTTATTTTGAAATTTCTACTTAGTAAATAATTTTACAAAACAGGTTTTGGCAAACATAAAAAAAGCTTCTTTTATTTGTTGTCCTATCTGTGAAGACCATGTTATAAATCAAAAGAAAAGCACAGTGACTCAGCTTGCAGTTTTTGTTCTATTTTGTGACGTGAGATTGCCTAATTCTATGTGAGTAATTATGTGCAAGTTGCATCATGTAACATTGCATCATGGTAGACGAGTGCAGACATGCATGCATGCGTATCAGTTCTGTACAGACTAAATCATGTATAGTCAATTCACAACTGACGGAGCGGAAAAGCAAGGCCCACAGCTGACAGGACGTAGTGTTTCCTCATCCTGAGCCCCCAAATAAGAAAGAATGCGTGGCCATCCGCACTGTAGAGGCCCCCCATACTTGTGTCTGACCCTGCAATCCACCCTATTCCCAAGGCGTTTGTCTTTATAAACCGCAGTTGTCCCATAACATACTTGACGGGTCACCAAAGTGAGCCTGTGTATTTTCTTATCCGGTTTAAAATTGTGGGCAGTATGTCAATTCAGGATGGATTCTGTGTAAAAAACAGTGTTGTGGAAGCTACTTGGAAACTAGCTTAAAGAGACAATTTAGCAAAAAAATTAAATAAAGGTTGTTTCTTTACTATCATGAGGAAACATGAAAATGTGTTTTGTGAAAATCAGTAGTCTATTTTTTGTTGTTGTTGTGACAACTTAAAATTGCATTTCCTGCCGCAAAAAAAAAAAAAAAAAATTATATATATATATATATATGTATGTGTTAACTAGTTATTCTGATGAAAAAAAAATAATCAGAACTGTGAGAAACAAAACGAATTGTAAGATATGAAGTCACAGTTACAATAAAATAAAAGTCACATTGTGATGCAAGAAGTCACAGTTATTTTTTTCTTCCATAGTGGGAATAAAAAGAAGAAGAAAAAACTCTGTGATGTAAACAAGCAATTCTGAAGAGAAAAGTCAGAACTGCGAGAAGTCTGAATTGTGAGCAACAAAAAACGGTAACACTTTAGAATAACACTTATTCACCCCCCCCAATAAACTCCAAATTTGCTGCTTATTAATAGTTATTAGTTGTTAAGTTTAGGTATTGGGTAGGATTAGGGATGCAAATAAGGTCGTGTAGAATAAGGCATTAATATGTGCTTAATTACTAATTAATAGCTAATATTCTAGTAGTATCTATGCTAATAAGCAACAAGTTAAGAAACTCTAAAATAAAGTGTTAAAATAGTCACACATATTTCTTTCTTTCTTTCTGTGGCAGAAACAGGCTTCCACAATGTGGACCCCACTGACTTTCATTGTACAGTCAAAAAAGTTACAAACAAGAAGAAAGTCATATTAGCTTGAAATTACATTTTGGTGAGTAAATGATGGCATAAATGTATTTTTTGTACAACTTAAAAGTTAATTCAATGTACATATGCATATGTAACTGACACAGACGTGGAAACTAAAACAAATCCATTACACAGTTCATAATAGCTGGAGCCTGACTGTCTCATTGTCTGGCAATAGGGGTACTGGGCCTGTTCTAGGGACCCGGGTGTATTGTACAGGAGATGGACGCTTGCATGGATCATTGCATGACCCCAAGGCTCCATTCAAAAGCAATTTTCTCAACCATCACATTCCTGCAGAGCCACCATGGCTGTCATTGCATATTCTAAACAACAGCCTTTTAAGTCAGAGCAATTGAGATTGGGGTTAGAGAAACACAGAGGACAGTTTGAGTTTCCCCTCACAGTTCCGGCCTGACCCACACAAACAGAGCCAGGAGAGAGAACGAAGAGGAGAAAACCTCCACGTGGGGTGAAAGACAGTCTAAATATAGCTGCAGCAGTCAGTCCTAATTTTCCGATTTGCCTGTGCACGCACATGTAAACGCACACTCACACGTAAGACTGCAGAAAGTCAGTTGGCTTTACTTATTAAACTCAATGAAGTGAGATTACATTACCAGCGCTGGTGGGAACAGGCGGGCTTTCATTAAACTTTGGCACATGAAGAGCCAAATAGAGAAATTCAAACAAGAGGGTAAATTAAAGTGAGCGTAAGTTTTCAACTAATATTCTAGTAGTATCTATGCTAATAAGCAACAAGTTAAGAAACTCTAAAATAAAGTGTTAAAATAGTCACACATATTTATTTATTTATTTCTGTGGCAGAAACAGGCTTCCACAATGTGGACCCACTGACTTTCATTTTGACAGTCATAACACAGTGGAATAACAAGAAGAAAGTCATATTAGCTTGAAATTACATTTTGGCCTGAGTCAAACCTGATGGCATAATTGTATTTTTGCAAAAAGTTAATTCAATGTACATATGCATATGTAACTGACACAGACATGGAAACTAAAACAAATCCATTACACAGTTCATAATAGCTTGTGTTTCAATTTTTCTCATTGAACCTGGTTCACAGGGTCAACAAACAATCTCTGAACTTGAGGATGGTTAGGAATGATGGAACTGCATGAGAAATCTAATTGCATGACCCCAAGGCTCCATTCAGCAATTATCTTCAACAAAGAACCTAATGTGACATTCCTGCAGAGCCACCATGGCTCTCATTTGACTGGATTTTAAAGAATAAGCCTTGATTAAGTCAGAGCAATTGAAAGATTATTTCAGTCAAAAGAAAACACAGAGTGCAAAGTTTGAGTTTCCCTCACAGTTCCAGCCTGACCCACACAAAAGAGCCAGAGAGAGAATGAAGAGGAGAAAACCTCCACGTGGGGTGAAAGACAGTCTCACAAATATAGCTGCAGCAGTCAGTCCTAATTTTCCGATTTGTTGTGAGCATGTAAATTTGCACTCACGTGTTGTGCAGAAAGTCAGTTGGTTTTCTTAATTAAACTCAATGAAGTGAGTTTTTACATTGCAGTGCCTTGAGCTATAGACCACAGGCGGGCTTTCATTACAACATGCATCTTTGTAATGTTGCAAAATAGAGCCAAATTCAAACAAGAGGGGTAAATTAAAGGTGGGCGTAAGTTTTCAATTTGCAGTATAAGAAATGCAAGAATTAAGCGAAATACATGAACACAATACAAATAATCAATAAATAACACTTAAACAGGCGAAAAATGCTGCCAAACGAAGCATGAGGTTGTAATTGGACTGCTGGAATCATTTTGACATGACATATTTCAGTGGAATAAAATGAAGGAAGATAAAAATATCGCTGTTCGGCAAGGCCTGTCAAACCTGTGCAACTTCTTATTGCAAAAAACATGTTCTTTGAAAATTAAGTGATATCCAACCTGAAAACATGTATTTTCTTGCTTGTGTTTCAATTTTTTCTATTGAACCGATGTTCACAGGTTCAACAAACAATCTCTGAACTTGAGGATATTTATGTATTGAAGATGGACAAATGTCTAATTAGTTTGGAAAGACACGAGGGTGAGTAAATGAAAGCAGAATTTTCATGTTTGGGTGAATAATCTCTATCAAGCAAAAATGCAGTTCAATCATAGCTCTTAAAATGGCACTTTAAATAGAACTTTTAACTAATAATAAAAATTCCTTCAGTTCCTTCCCTTTATTAAATAAATTGCTCTGCCTCTTAAGCCCGAAACACACTGCACAATTTTTGGCTCTCCCAGATTAAATATTGGCACTGTGCGGTTCAAAGACGTCTGTTGACAGTGTCATGATCATGCTCAGTGTGTGTTCTGCTACGACCCACTTTACTGACCAACCTATAAAAATGCAACATGAAATCAACACAACATGGTTCTAAAACATAAAACTGCTAACCTCAAGGACTTATCCATTCCTCTTTTGCCTCTTCTAATTTTTCAGCACACATACAACCTATAACTGCAAAGTGTGATTCATCATGCTCTTTTTGTTTGCCACTAGGACATGCTGATGACATTTTATTGTTCAATAGTAACTTGCGTCACAGCATACAAGTCAATAGGTCATCATCGTACAGTCTACATGTCTACATTAGATCCATGCCGCACAGTGTAATCTGCAAAGATTTAATAGGATTGTTCAAAGTGTGCAGTGTGTAGAAGGCTTTGCTGTAAATGACTGACATTATAAACTGTTCTTACTTTTTCAGTTCTTCCCCTCCAGGCTGGGCTCAATTTTGTCTCCAGTTTTATATTTCTGTCATCATTCTCATTGAATATCCTGTTTCACTCAGAAGTACATCAGATAACAGAAATAAAATGGGTTTTGAACTGTGTTTTGTTTACTTTATGGCACCAGTGCATAGACACATTTCTAAAGAGCTGAAAAAAGGTCTTTGTGGTTCTCAAAAGCA